>CM069459.1:3717346-3947655 GCA_035610835.1 Ophiura sarsii | reverse complement strand
CTCGACATTTAACTCAATCAACGCCCGCGAATAATGGTCAAATATCAGTAGTCCTACTCGCTATTAAATTCTGCTTGCCACTGACTATCCCCGGGGACTATCCCACCGACCCCTCCCCCTCCCCCAAACATCAACCAACCCAACCACTACCAAACCCCCACCCCCACCACCATCCAACCCCTACACAACCCCCACCAAACCAACCCGACATGTCTTTACAGTCTCTCTGTGCCAATTACGATTGCTTGCACTAGAGTTTTCGTCTTTTTTGAACTGTTTTACAATTAGAAGTAATCCAAAATGACATAGTGGAAACAAAGTTGGACTCTGTCGAGTGCAGAATCAAAATATTCACTGTTTTAAGGTTTTGGTGTGCTAATAGTTAATACTTTGGTGTGCTAATCGTTAATACAGCCCAGTGATAATAGTTAATACTTCCATCTGATAATAGTTAATACTTTCAGGGAAAATTCAGGGTAAACTATCTAATAAGGTTTTGGTGTGCTAATAGTTAATACTTTGGTGTGCTAATCGTTAATACAGCCCAGTGATAATAGTTAATACTTCCATCTGATAATAGTTAATACTTTCAGGGAAAATTCAGGGTAAACTATCTAAAGGTTTTGGTGTGCTAATAGTTAATACTTTGGTGTGCTAATCGTTAATACAGCCCAGTGATAATAGTTAATACTTCCATCTGATAATAGTTAATACTTTCAGGGAAAATTCAGGGTAAACTATCTAATAACAAGAGATAGTTTCATGTTGGACTAAATTAAGTGTACTTTTAATTCACATTCGAGTATTCTATGATTATTGTATCGTAAAAAAGTTTAAAAATAAGGAAAAAATCACTTAAAACATTTTCGCCACGCGGCATGATGTTGTATAAGCAACACATCTTGAAAACTCATTATCTCCTGCTGAACAATGGTATGTTCTATTTTTAAACAAAAAATCTGAATTTTTGTGTTTCTCAATTAGAAAGACCTTCACAATCGATGCCGCGCCAGCCAACTAGGAAGGGGCTATATCTTGCTAGGCGTCCCATACGGAATAAACCGTGTACTACGACATGTACGACAACACATTTTAATTGATATGAGCATGTGCACATCAGTTACGGGACGTCTAGCAAGACATTGCCTAGGAAGGGAGGGATTTGGCGGTGTTTTGACGTATCCTGATGAACGTTGCTTAAAGGTATATATAGGTAATGTCGACGGTGTGCGGTGGAAATCTGATGTGGCGTGTTATAGGGGGGGGGGGGTCGGAGGCGGGGGGGGGGGGGGGGGTGGGGGCACTGGCGGTGAACGGATGCGCATCTCTGGCCGTAGAGGAAATAATGTTTACTAGGTATCAGGTATGGGTAATAAATTGGTTGGCGGAGGACATTACATACGCACATCAGACTTAGAGGCAATGTTAGCGTGAAGTGGGGGGGGGGGGGGGGGGGGGGGGTGGGTAGGGCGATCGTCACCGGTGCCGGACCGATGCAAGCGTCGGCTTAGAGGCAATTTCATTTTAAGTTAGGCCTATTGTTAAGCGAGGGGAGAGTTGTGAATCAGAACTTGAAGTTTAAAAAAAAATCACACGGTTTTTGTGCAAGTTGATCACACCAAAACACTGACAGAACACCCCCTACGAAAATAAACGAAAATTCAAAATTTTATTTTCAATTTTTTTTCTTTTTTTCTTCAATTTATTTCACTTTAAATTGTTCTACTCTCTTAACCAAACCAACTTTTTTTTTTAAGCGTTCCGTTGTTATCAGACCGATTTCTTCGGAACGGACTTAAAAAAAATAAAAAATAAAAAATAAAAAAAAAGTTTCGCGTAGACTTACACTTTTGTATTAGGCCCATATTCAACATGACGCGTCTTCATCAGTGAATTTAGATGCCCGTGCTGACCAGCAAAATCAATGTAAAATCAGAGCATTGAATTACGCGAAACATTTAACGCAATCAGCGCCCGCGACTTAACTGCGATGAGCTTGTAATTAAAAATAATGGTGAAACACCAGTAGGCCTACTCGCTATTAAATTCTGCCTGCAACTGAATATCACACCTACCCCCACCCCACCCCACCCAACCCACCCACCCACCCAACCACCCAACCACCCACCCACCCACCCACCCACCCAACCACCCCCACCCCACCACCACCACCAGACCCCCACCCAACTCGACATTTAACTCAATCAACGCCCGCGAATAATGGTCAAATATCAGTAGTCCTACTCGCTATTAAATTCTGCTTGCCACTGACTATCCCCGGGGACTATCCCACCGACCCCTCCCCCTCCCCCAAACATCAACCAACCCAACCACTACCAAACCCCCACCCCCACCACCATCCAACCCCTACACAACCCCCACCAAACCAACCCGACATGTCTTTACAGTCTCTCTGTGCCAATTACGATTGCTTGCACTAGAGTTTTCGTCTTTTTGAACTGTTTTACAATTAGAAGTAATCCAAAATGACATAGTGGAAACAAAGTTGGACTCTGTCGAGTGCAGAATCAAAATATTCACTGTTTAAACCTAAATATGATACACCAGGCATCCTCTTCTCAGATATCAGTGACCACTTTCTGATCTTCCAATTACTTAAAGCCCCAAATAATACAACAGTGCAACAGAGCATAAATTACCAAAAGTGCATGTTATTGAAATTACGCTGTAATTCAAAGAGTAATATATGGAAGACAAGGAAACAATAGTATAGAATAGAATAGAATAGAATACAGCTTGGTGATTTAATGTCATAGAAGGAAAAATGGTTTGACCTTATTTGCATATAATTAAATAAATAAATATATAAATAAATACATTAAAATGTTGCTTTTTGTAATTTCCAGCAAAAACTATACATGCTATTAACACCAAATTTACAGGAAATGAAGTTCCCATCATTGTCAATAATTCTGTCTGAGAAAGTTCACATTTATCTTTACTTTAAAAAAAGCCAAAATCTGTCTTAATTAAGCTTAATTGATGACCAAATTCGTTGAAATTATTAAGTAATACTGTGTATCCAAACAAGACTTGTAAGGTATCAAATTAAAGGTAAAGATGTGTTAAAAACAATTGTCTGAGTATTTAAAATATTTTCCTCCAAACATTTGGTATATTTTTAAAAACAACAAATGCTTTTTTGTATTTTTCTCATGAATAAACATACAATAAACACTAAAATCACCGAGAAAGATGTTTATGGTTAGCCACACAAATCTGTCAAGCCATTCGTTAAATTTTATTTATTTAGCAACTTAGAGTGTACCATCTCATTTCATTTTTTATAACAACAAATAGGCTAGTATCAAATTTCTTCTATCAGATGGTACTGGTAGATACAACTGGTGATGATTACACACCGTCTGAGGGCAACGAGACGGGGCGGGGCCACGCGGTGGTGATCATGAATAATGAAACGAGTTGATTACCACGTGGTGTTGACGTGATTTCCTAATATCAAACGAATGATTGACAGTTCACTGATTGCCTAATCCCTTTCGAAAATATACACAGGATGACAATATTGTCATCCATTTTTTGGAATAATTCGGAGCAAAATCTATAACAAATAATATGGCATCCTTCTAGATTCTCACAAAAGGGTTGACAATTGGCATCCTTTTGAAAATCTACACAGGATGACAAATGTTTTATTTCTTTTTGAATAATACGGATCAAAATCTATAACAAATATAGGTTGATAATTGGCATCCTTTTAGATTCTCACAAATGGGATGACAATTGGCATCCCTTTGGAATCATGCAGAGGATTGGATGACATTTGCCATTCCATTTTCAAAATCATGCGGAACAAAATATATGACAAATATTCATTTTTTCCTGAATGAAATAAACATTTTCTGTGCAAGCTCGATGAGCTCTATCACAATGTAACTGTAAAAAGTTCATTTTAAATGAGCTGCTTTATCATAACATCTGTATTATTGTATATTTTGCTATATAACCTACAAATTACAGTTGAAATAAAATGTTTTTTATTTTATTATTGGCTCTACTGGTATTTGGAAAATTCAGTCATGGATGATTAGTTCAATAATTAAATGCTGTCATTTGGAGGCGCTGTAGTTAATGTTCCTAGTCTACCACTTGTGGAAATGAATCAAAAGAAATCAATCATGTGTCATTCATCAGTATTACAGTCCATTCAGGTTATTCATGGAATTGACGCGCGATGTTTGAAAGGGATGTAACCTCGCTTGATTATGATATGGGTTTTTTATACTTATAGTTTTTATGAACACAGTTTAGTAGTTCGTACTGATAAAAAAATAGACGTTGTATTACACGGGTTGTTTCCAAATGAGAATAAAATATAACTTAAATATATAAGAAAGTCCGGATAGCCAAATATAAATATGGTATAAGCGTAAATCATCGAAAAATAAGCTTTGAATCTTACCCGTATTTGATTTACACAGGGACTTATCAGTCTGATAATTCCATGATTCATAGATTTTAAAACATCTCACTACCATGGGATAAGCTATCCGGATCGAGTTGCCCATTTATTTTTTAATCTTACAAGCCTATCGATGGTGATATCTGATGGGCTATTTCTCTATGTTTTCACATTTTGGAACAAATGATCTATTCAAATATAGCGTTTTCATCGACAATATACTACATCTCCTGGTATTATAACTAAATATTACAATGAGGCAGACGAAGCAACGCCCCTATAGCGTCACTAGGCAGCGTTGATATTGTAGCTTATAATATTCAGGAGGCGTGTCCACAGTTACTTTCCGGTTCGCGATTCCACTTTGATATCCATTAAAGAGTCAAAGAGGGCGCTAGCCATTTTTCCATTTCTTCCCTTGTATAACACTTGTGATTTGAAGCTACATGTATGACGCGTCGGGGACTTCAAGCTATTATTCAGACAGTCAACCAACCATTCACTCACCAGTCCAGCTGGAATCCAACACTTGTTAACAATGCGGCTGACGCTTTAGAATACTATGGCATTCATTGTAACTATATCGCTTTTAATTTTGATAACTTTATACCCGGGAATCGCATACCGGTATGTTCCGCACGGAGGTCAAGCGTACAAAGCGACTGTAAATGTGAAGTTCAATAATCACCAGATTTGTATCATTGGTAGAGTTTCGGACCCGGGCCGCTGTTACGTCTTATGCACTTTTAGACAGCCGGGATGTGAAGGGTTTAACTATGATTCACAGGACAAAGAGTGTGAATTAAACAATGCAACTCTTGATGAGTTCCCGTTGGACGGCAGGGAGGAAGCAGGTGTCAACTATTTCAATTTGAAGGTAAGCTTGATTTCTAGAAAAGGAGAAGGAGATCAAATCGGGGAGGGGGCAGCTTCACATCACACTCTCAGGAAAAAATTGTTCAATTTGTCCTCTATATGGAACTCTTAAGAATAGAACCCGCAAAAATAGTTCTTAAAAAAAGAGGAACCCCAAAAATTTCAAGTTGTTTATTATGTTGTGTAGATGTTGATCCTTATAAGATTAATGACATATTCCATATTTTAAAGGTTATTAGATTTCAAGTGTAAAAATGTCTGATTTTATGCTCATGTTTCATTTTTTCATGGTTAGGAACAAACGCTTAGGGAGCACATCAAAACTCGACCGCCCGGCAGCCGCCGGTTCCGTGCGTTCCGTGAGGTTGCAGCCGGTTTCTATTGTTCTTAACAATGATATGCGGTCCAACAACCGGCGGAACCGCCGGTTGCCGCGCGGTCGAGTTTTGATTTGCTCCCTTAATGAATCAGCTGTTTTAGCGTATGTCACAAAATTACGTACTACCACCCCAAACATTTTCCAGGTTAATTCTATCCAGTCTGTTATCAAGTGAACAAAAAAAACCCCGACAATTGTTGTCATTATTCAATCTGAAATGTGGCTCCAAAAGTGTGAAACAGGCAGAGTTTGTGAGGCAATGAGAGACTGGCTTTGGATTCGATCAGCGCGCGAAAAGAAATAACGAACCCTTATCAGTATCATGTCGTATCGCGTATTTCGCACTCGCATTATGTATCGCGCCCCGAAATCTCGTATCGTGACCCTGAAATCTCGTATCGCGACCACGAAATCTCGTAAAGTGACCCCGAAATCTCGTGTCGCGCCCCTGAAATCTCATATCGCGACCCCGAAATATGGTATCACGACCCCGAAATATGGTATCGTGACCCCGAAATCTCGTATCGCGCATTTCGTATTGCGACCCAAGATTTCGCATTGTGGCCCTAGATTTTGACCCTGAAATTTCGACCTACTGAATAGTGTTTTTTGTGATCTCCCAGCACTTCCCATTACCGGCTGCCCATATAAATTAAATTAAATTGTCTTTCTTTAAACCCTTAGTTCCACTCTTACAAACCAGATCCTTTGGGAATATCTCAAGGTTGAGATTTCTCCATCTGTAACCATATGAACAGTTCACCATGGGTGAACTAGGCAGAGTGGACCTTTACCTTTAAGGAACTTCAAACTTAACTAAATGAACCAAATAACTTGGGGATGGAGTAGGGATGCTTGAATATCCAAATATATTGTGTATTATTTTAAAATGCCTCTAGTCTTAGAACAAACGTTGCAAAATAATACGAAATTGACCAAAGTCAATTTTGTGAACAACTGACATTTTTTAATGTTTTGAGTCCATCAATACATGATGTGTGTGATGCAATCAATATTTATTTCATCGTAACAGGGCCAGGGGGCAAATAACACACAATACCACGGTCTGATTCACCTATTAACACGTGTCTGGGCCATGTGCGCTGGCTAATGAAAGCTGTCTCCCTGCTGTCAAAGAGCTGCTAAGTGATGGGCGATCCTGATACTGTCGTGACCAATTCTGATATTAGAAATCAGATTCTGGTTTTGTGGTGGAGTTTATTAATTGCGTTTATGCATTTGAAGTATTTGTACCCAAATGTCTTTAAAATGTACATGTTTATGAGATCTTGATAATAAAAGAAATGAACATACAGGGTGTACCTAAAAAAATGTGCGCATGTTTGCGCAACTTGTTGACCATGAATTCCTAGAGTTTGGTGTAATATATTATACACACGGAAAGGGAAAACACTCAGCTTTCAGATGCCGTTTATTTTATCTGATTTGGATTTGTCAATCCTGAGATATACCCAGTTTATCAAAGCTACATAAAATCGACGTTGTGCCACTTTTACAGAAAGAATGATTATGAGCGTCAAAACGATACTAACGTTGGTCTATCCGTGGGCATCAATCGTTTTGAAACATTGGGCTGGGCATTTGACCAGAATTGTTTAAAAGAGGCTGAGGAACAAAAATGATGTCCTTGGAATATGTGGTAAGGGAATTCTATGAGCAGTTATTCTGGGATCCCTCTGAAGTGCACGCCGACGTTATCAATGTGTTATGTGTCCTGCCACTTTTTATATCTTAGTCTTCCAGAATGTTCTTTATTCATATTGGGGCTTGAATACCATCTACCAAGCATTTCCAATACTCCTTTTTATATAGGTGTATTCCTAGATGGTACGTGAGTGTTTGGGAAATGAATGGCAAACTCTCTGGTGACTTCTGCTGGACTTCTCGTTTCATGATATTTTAAGACCATGAACACCCTCTTCTAATGAAAATCGAGGTCTGTCTTGTTTTAAAATGTAGGCCCAATACACATTTTGTGAAACCTCGTCAAAAGGATTGGTTCGAATCATGTAACAAACATCTTTATATTCAGTTCTGCTTGAATACACCGGAACTCATTCTATTATTTAAACCTAACTATTCAATCTCAATACAAACATGTTATTTTGCATAACACTGGTGAAGGGCAATCAAACAAGTGGAAGTTGTATCTTAGGAGTAAACCTTTGAAACTGTAAAGTGGCACAACGTCGATTTTGGGTAGCTTTGACAAACTGGGTATATCTCAGAATTGACAAATCTAAATCAGATGAAATAAACGGCATCTGAAAGCAGAGTGTTTTCCCTTTCCGTATATATTACACCAAACGTTAGGACTTCATGGTCAACAAGTTGCGCAAACATGTGCATAATTTTGGGCTAAAATATGTGAAATCAAGAACTTTCTCTAGTAATAAACACGGTGTACTAGTAAAGTCTACGGAGCTCTTGTATTATTCCCATCTAATCAAAGCGATTTTGTCCTCAAGAGGTTCCCTTGTTTTCGGATCTTTGCTTTTTGCTTTTGGATGAAATATTTCAGAGGGGGTATGGCCACTAAATTGCCCTGCCTCGTTCCTTTGCGGCATACTGGAGTTGATTGGGTCGTTTACAGGCATGATAATACTTGGTTAGGCCGGCTTAGGTCTGAGCCGGGCTCGGCCGATGACTGGCGGGTGTGTTTGTTGTTGTAAGGGGTGGGGCAGTTTTTTTAGGGGGATAAGGGTCTGGACTATATTAGTTGTGCTCGTTTTAATTGGTTTTGCCCTTGTATTTTTGAAAGGCTAGAGTTGCTTCTTTTGTTGAGTTCTCGATCCCTTCTAAATCGTGGTCCGGATCCATATCCTCGTCGTACTTACGTAGGATTGGCTAACATTTTATTGTTTACTAAAGCATGGTGTATTGTTTACTAAAGCATGGTATATTGTTTACTAAAGCATGGTGTAGTGTTTACTAAAGCACGGTGTACTACTGTGATAGAGGAAAACATATTTATTGCATTTGTGGGCATCAGTCAGTGATACTTTGACTACTCCAGCTCATCCCACATATCATTAAAGTTATTTGAGTGAATGTTACAAATTGGCTGTGTGTTAAAGTTTCTTGTCTAAAGTACATAGTTTAACCTTCTGAGGACAAGGTGGAATAACATGTGAATTGATAGCCTCCTTCAATAATTAAAATTCATTCCATTGTAAAAAAATTTCCTTTAATGGCTCACTAATGATTTGCTTTTGATTAATGGCTCACTAATGAGCAGCTTATAGACTTTAGTCTGGTATATCAACATTAAGAATACGTGGAAAACCGTAAATCTTGTAAATAAAATACATTAATTTGATATAAAGGCATATCATTTTCTCTTAATGAAGATCATCATGCATTTAATAGCCGTATTGAATTTTGTTTTCATTATGACTGACATAAATGTTGAAACAATGATTGCCTTTCTTTGAATTACAATTTGCACTTAGTAGCCCTATGTATATTGTTGATATGAATATCATAATAAAGTAGAATCGTACAAAAATAAAACTATTATATTTTACTATTGCTGAGTCACGTAAGTCCAGTAGTACGCCTTTAATCTAATTTAATCGAGACAAGCTGTTTTAGCGATGCGGTATTTCGAATCGGGGAATTTCCCTAACCTAACTGTCAATCAAAGTTGTTATGATATGTTTGCGTAATATTGACCAATCAGACTACAGCTTATATCGTCGTAGCTGCTTATTATTTTTTGCTATTGGCCAATCACAACGCAGATAAGAGATTTCGCGTAGTTACCGTAAATTATGAATGAATCAACTCCGTGCGAAGAACAGTCACACGTAAACTGACTCGTTAACAATTAATATTGAGAGTAATTTATTACAATATTTTCTACGAATTAAAGAAGATATAGACAGAAGGAACTGTCTCATGTTGCTTTACTTCGAGTTCGACCAGGGGATTGACTTTCTTATCTGCCCATTGTTGAGATTTGGTTCAGTATAGCGCACTCTATAAATCCTTCACCCGGAAGTTACAGCGTAAACTGTCAATCATTCGTTGTGAATGAATATTCAGTCATGACTATTCATGACCACACACGATGTGATCGTCGCGAATCGGCGTCATTCCCAACTGATCTGATTACAATATTCATTGAATTCAAATACCGCCACGCCCCTCCTCTGTCACTGCCAGACGAAGCCATCCACAATTTAAAATTCGTATTTTGTTCTACGTAAATTAATTTCAAATAACCAATTCTGAATGTTTCGTGTCGTATAAGAACTAAATTCTGCCATCATCAAAGCAAATCAGTTCTACTCTAAATCACAATCAGGTTTTTTTACCATTGATGTACTATTATTGTGCCACAAATCATGTTTTGAGCCGATAAAATCAACCACGTCTTAGGTCATCTGGTTAGCTACGACCATGATAGTGCGCCCCCTACAAAACCTTCACCCGTGAATTTGGTTTTAGTAGGCGAAATTTTGTCTGAGGAGTGACCTCTCCCATAATTATAAGCTCCCTGATCGTTTACAGGCTTTATATATAAGACTTAGCTAGGCCGGCTTGGGTCTGAGTCGGACTCGGCCGATGACTGGCGGGTGTTTTGGTTGTTGTAAGGGGTGGGACAGTGTTTTTTAGGGGGATAAGGGTTTGGACCATTTTTGTTGTGCTCGTTTCAATTGGTTTTGCCCTTGTATTTGTGAAAGGCTAGAGTTGCTTCTTTTGTATAGTTCTCGATCCCTTTCAAATCGTGGTCCGGATCCAGATCCTCGTCCTACTACTTACGTAGGATTGGTTTACATTTTATTGTGTATTGTTTACTAAAGCATGGTATTGTTTACTAAAGCATGGTGTATTGTTTACTAAAGCATGGTATTGTTTACTAAAGCATGGTGTAGTGTTTATTTAAGCATGGTATAATATTGTTACTACTTCTGTGATAGAGGACAAAATATTTATTGCATTTATTGGCATCAGGCAGTAATACTTTGACTACTCCAGCTCATCCCACATATCATTAAAGTTATTTGAGTAAATTTTACAAATTGGCTGTGTGTTGTAGTTTCTTGTCTACATTACATGGTTTAACCGTCTGAGGACTAGGTGGAATGACATGTGAATCAATAACCTCCTTCAATAATTTAAATTCATTCCATTGTAAAATATTTCCCTTAATGGCTTACTTATGATCTGCTTTTGATTAATGGACCACTAATGAGCAGCTTATAGACTTTAGTCTGGTATACAAACATTAAGAATACATGGAAAACCGTAAATCTTGTAAATAAAATACATTAATTTGATATAAGACATACACATTTCTCTCAATGATGATGATCATGCATTTAATAGCCGTATTGAATTTTGTTTTCAGTATGACTGACATAAATGATGAAACAATGATTGCCTTTCTTTGAATTGTAATTTGCACTAATGGCTTATGTTTATTGTTGATATGAATGTCAATTTTATATAATCATTAAAAAAACGTAAGTGACAGTAAAATAGGGAGTAGAAAAAGGAACGAAATAAGAGGACTGAAGAAGATGTGATAATAAAGTAGAATCGTACAAAATTTACGACTACATTTTACTATCGCTGAGTCACGTAAATCCAGAAGAACGACTTTAATCTAATTTCAATTTCCCTAACCTAACTGTCAATCAAAGTTGTTATGATATGTTTGCGTAATGTTGACCAATCAGACTGCAGCTTATATCGTCGTAGCTGCTTGTTATTATTTGTCATTGGCCAATCACAGCGCAGATTGAAAACTCGTTGAAAATCAGCATTTAGAGTAATTTATTGCAATATTTTCTACGAATTAAAAAATATATAAACAGAAGGAATGTCTCATGTTTTTCTCTTTGATATTTTTGTTCCGCTCAAAAAATACATACAAATCACAATAATGTTTACAATAATAGAAAAAAATAACGACATACAATATACCCACCTGGGTTACATGAATCAGCACATCAATAAGTATAAAGTTATACAATTATACAATACTCTTCACAAAACGTTTCTAATTTTGTCCATTTATCAATGAATTTATACATTGTGTTGTTCCTGCTAGAGATCTGTTTTACAAGCTTATAATGGAATTAAATTAAATATTTATATGCAAGAAAAGAAGGTATTCGATTTTGAAATATGCTATCATAGACAACCTTCTTGATAAGTATTAGGCATAGTTAATTAATGCACTACAGTCTCCTCCTGTTCCAATGCCAACCAGTATTTTCGTGTAATCAAGAACAATATTAAAATTCATGTTGATATCAAACCATATATTAAATTCGTCCCAGATGTTAATAGCATGAGCACAATTTCAAAATGTTCATCTTAAATAATCTACTATTAGTCATTAAGCATTTTACCTGAAAAGGTAAATACTACTCCATTCAATGTCAAACACATTAAGCTCATCTTTGTATTTCACCTGGGATGTAGGAGGCTCCTGAATTCTCTGGACTAGAATACGATAGATGATTTTGGATGTGAGACTCATTATTCTCGTGCATCAATATGAAACTTTTTTTTACAAAGGTCCCTTATAAAGCCAATTTTAAAAACTTGCTTCCAAGAAGCTGGATAGCATCAACAATGTCTCTCCAATGCATGTAATATTTATTAGCAACCCCTCGTTTAACCCAAACATCAAAGGGAATAATGTTACCATTTGTATAATATAAATCAGAAATCATATTCATACCACACATGGGAAAATGCTTATAATAAAAAGGCTTATGGTCATGTTTTTTATACTGGGTACCCCAAAAAGGTGGATCTGTTACATTTGCACTACATATTATTACTTTGCATGCATATATTTTGGCTATTTTTTATCACACATACTCAAATTTGGTCTTATTTTGATGAGAAAGTATTTGGCCTTTATTTTAAAAAGAAAAATATAAACTACCATGGTTCTGTTAATTACAATAGTTCGTTAAACCTAATTAGTCAGGGGTGGAAGAGTATGTGGAGGAGGAGTATGCGGAGGAGGAGGAGTGCATAGTTGAACAAGTATGGTGCAATATACATTGGGCAAACATAAAATGCACTGGTTTCACTCTTGGTACAATTCTATATTGAAAACATAACATTATTGAAGCATATTTGAATTAAAAATATAGTTAGTTAATTAAGGAATCATTAATTAGCATTAAATAAGAAGCTCAAAAAATTGTTGAGAAACATAAGTTGGTCACAGTTTGCGAATGTATGCAAACATTTGCCTGCACCAAACTGTCCATTTTAAAAGTATAGAAAGGTTGAGGTACCCTTTTGAATAAATAAATTTAACTATTTAATTAAAAATTAAAAGAAGATATGTAATTAACCTCATGTATTCTGTATTGTCTGGATGTTAATTAGCACATTTTGTTAAATGCGTTTGTGTGGTGTTATTACTTGTTTTTAACTGTGTTACCAAATAAGTAAAAAACTGCTGGTTTTCATCAAGCTTGTAAACTCAGGAGAATTATTAAATTCTTAGGAATGCAACTGATCTGACCTAGTATAGGATGACCAGCATAAGCAGTTTGCCAATCAACATTGGATCACCCTATATGTTGAATACAACTTAAAACGAAAACATTTTATAATTCAATCTTAAATCAGACTCTTGAAATTTGAATACTGGGTTCAAACATTATGGAAACTAACCTAATTTGTTCATTTGAATGTGCTTTGCACATCATGAAGGTGCAAGAAGGATGAACGCAATTAAGTGTATGCCACTAAACATGTGCCATTGGGAAAATTTGAGTCATCCTGAAGTTATAGGGCCCCTTTTTATTGAACATTATTTGAAACTCATACCACTTTAAACATTTGCCACTTTAAATTGGAATGTAAAATCATGTTTCAGATGCAAATTTAAATTCATTCAATTTAATGATTTGTGGATAATCACATATACCTAAATTAATGTTTTAAACACCCTATATGTTTAAAATTAACAACTTTACATAAGAAAAGGGTGACTTTCAAAATCAATCAATGTTCATGTACATGTAATTGATGCATTTTTATTTGAAATCTACTTGAATTTTGTTAAAATACTAGTCTTTGTATGTATGTAGCAATAGAAGCATTTTTCCGGAACTAAATAAACAAATTTTTAGACACCCTGTATGTAGAATTTCAGATTCATAATGAAATTTAATTTGCATATGTCTGGATGGGTATTTTATTAAACTACTTTAAATCTGTACTGAACTTTTCTCTCATCACTTCATATACATAGTGGAAGTAATTATTGAAACCCTTCTTTTTTAGAAGATTTTGCTTGTAACACCCTGTACAATTTTGGGCCACCCTGTATAATCAACTTCATTGTATGCTATTTGCATCTGTTACAGTATATGCTTTCAGAATATGTATACTTTTACCAACTTTAAATGTAAACTTTTTCAGATATAATGCATTAACTGAAAAAGGAACCTAATTTATGGAAATAAGGACATGTAACACAAATTGTACCCAGTATAAAAACATGACCTTATGATTGATACAATTATATTGGTTATTCCATACACATTGTCAGACATAATAAAATCAAAATACGACTTCAGCATTTCTTTATAAACTATTGGAATATTATTCCATCTATGAATCTGTATTGGATGAATATTACAATGGAATATTAACTCACCACCAAAAGGAGAGATCATTCAGAATTGATTTCCATGCAGCTGAAGTGTTCAGGTATGTATTTACCCACTTAATCTTGTGAGCCTTGAATATTGATTTCACATCAATCATTTTTAAACCACCTTCATCAATAACACCAATAAGCGTACGCCTCTTTATAAGACCTTTACCACTATTCCACAGAAAATCGTATACAGGGTGACCCCAAAAAATGTTAACACTCCGGGCACATAAGATATCTTAAAAGGACAGGAACACACGGGTCTAATCTGGATGTATTATGAAAACTGAGTAAATAAGCTTTCATTTGCATTTTATTGCGTTCCAATTGGTTATTTAGAACGGGAGATATGGTTCAGCAAACATGAGGAAGCAAAATCGGCTTGGTCCAATCCTGTCAGTATGAAAGTAAAGCTTTTAAAATGCACAAAGCAAGAGGCAACATGATTAAGTCACACACACATCAGTTAATCTCTTCTTTGTTCTTTTCAACGCATTCTTTCGATTCTTTTCAAGCTTAAAAGATTTCAATGGCGGGAATCTTGTTATGACCTATTGTTGGTTAAAATTATGATGCCTTATAACCAACGTTGAATAAACTAAAAATGAATTATATTTTTACTTTTTAACCAACGCAGTATTAAAAGTAATTTTTAACCAACGCTTCATTTTTAACCAATGTAATATACTTTTTAACCAACATTCTTTTAACCCATGGTTTTTTAATACCTGTTCTGAGAGTTTAGCCTACAAGATTACGGGCTTTTAAGAAAGGCCCGTTTTTAAACGTCTCCTATATCTTGCCACATCATTGTGACAATAATCAATGTTCATTCCGTTTGAAAGTATAATATACACTATTATGAAAATTGCATAATTGAAAAATATAGTTTAGAAAAACAGTATGCATCTTTTTTTAAATTTCACCAAAAAATGGATATTTGCAAATGATTTGTGATGACTTAGTGTATGTAACCAAATACTGGGGCAAAAAGATATGTACGACGTCATTCAATAAGTTCTACCTCCTACCTCATAACGTTATTATTATATAACGCAGTGGCGTAACAGCCGGGGGGCAGGGGGGGCACAGTGCCCCCCCTGAAGGTGCTCAGCAGGAAATTCAAACCTACCCACCAGGAAAATTAGGGGGAAGGGAAAAGAGGAAAAGAAGGGGGAAAGGAAAGAAAAGAGAGAGAGAAAGGAAAAAGGGAGGAAAAAAAAAAGGAAAAGGAGAAAAAAAGGGGAAAGAAAGAAAAGAAGAAAGGGAAAGAAAGAAAGAAAGAAAATTTCGCAGTATAAATAGCACAATTGCGAAATTTTGTGACACTGCGAATTTTTGTGACCGTGCGAAATTTTGAGACCGTGCAAAATTTTGTGACCCTACATCACCCCCCCCCCCCCCCCCCCCCCCCCCCTTTTACGAAAAATTCCGGACAACCAACCTCTGTTACGCCCCTGTATATAAGCCAGTCTTATCAAATATCACACAATTGTAGCTTGGAACCTCAGCTACAGATTCATTGTAAGTAATGGTTGACATTTCTGGAGATGCAGTGAAAACCAAACGTCGATTTAGTATGACGGAAACGGATGAAAAACGGCAAAATATCGCCGAAGTGCTATTTAAGTGCTATTCATCCGGCCGATTGTAAGAGGCAACACATACCTATCGGTCAATTATGACCGTTCTAAATGTCAGATATCTTTTTAAAACAGACCATAATCAATAAAGATGACTGATTCATTTGGTAAAAATATGCCCTCTGATTAGCCAGAACCACAGAAGAACAACCATTAAGTTTAACCCTCCCCAGAGAACCCTGCAAAAGTCATATAAGTGATTTTCAATATACCGTACTAAGGGATTGTTCATAAATACTTTGGTGGGGGTGGAAACTATTGAGCCATGGACGGTTCTTTTTGATCCCCCAAAAATATGTTTTTTCTTTTTCTTGATAACCCCTTTTAAGAACCTTCTTTTTTGGTCCCCGCCCGGTTATGTTCTATAACAGAAACAATAACAACATTCTGTATAAACCAATAGACATGTCACAATCACTTTTATTATGGTAAAGTAAGGTATACACAAACTTAGATATTGAAAAAGTAAAACAAAACCTGTGTAGGTCTTCTTCTTTATAATCCTGCCCGACACTCGTGATCGCTGTCATACATGTATGTCCTCTTCTTCTTCTTCCTCTAAATCCTCCCCATCCTCTGCATCAGTGCCGTTTTTTTGTATGGGGATGGTAAGAAATGAAAGCGAATCGACAAGATTTGCGTTACTAAAGAAATGCGTCAATTTTTTGACTTGACACTAATTTTTTGCTATGATTGAGGTTCATCTTGGCTCTGAACAAGCTTGTATATATGGGCCATTCCACAAAAATGGGACCACTTCAGCTTTGGAAAATTATGAAAATAAATTGTTTCAAATCTGCTTACTTTGATTGTTTTTGATGACCCAATATGCTAAAGTTACTAGAACAATAATGTTTGCGAACACCACTGCTCACATTTTTACGCACGAAACCATGGCAATTCATGTGTTTTATATGTTTTTTCACTCGGTGAACGGCGTTATCTAGTGTCATATTGCATTGGCAGTGTCATTGCATCCTAAGTCCGAATATGATATTCAAATTATTGTTTTTTTGTCGTTAAGAGGTCTCCCCATAACAATATTTGACAAGCTATGCGACAGAAGAATGAATTTCATTTTTTAGCCTCAACAAATCTCTTGCTATGAATCAACGCTTTTGACAACTATGTGCTTTCAATTTTGTACCTTTTTCCAAAACTTGTTTTGTCAATTTTACTCTAGTCTAGTCAAATTTTCTTTAAGCCCAACATTGAAATTGTATGTCATTATATAAAGATAACTTTATATGCTATTTTTAATGGTTTTATTCTTGGATAACGCCGTTCACGTGTATGCCAGTTATGGGATTGAAACAAAGATAAAACAATTGAAACTGACATAAATCATGTAGCTGTTACAGAAACTTTATTTGTTTTATCAATTTTAATACGAAAAAATGATTTAAACCATACATTTGGGCTGAATTTCCCAATATTGACCGTCAAACAGTGGTCAAATATTTAATTTTCACTTTAAATGTTTTATATAGCTTGCATTTTCGTTTAAAAGGGGTATGTACCATTACATTAACTATTGTATTAAATTACATGCACACTGCATCGCATATTGTGAAGTTGTTCTCTTTTTTTGATTGATATGGACATTTTAGGGTAAATTCCGTTATCCCTGTGAACAGCGTTATCCATGGTTATCCTGACATACACACGCGAAATAAGCCTGACGAAAACACATGCTCAATACTTGCTCAATAGAGCGATTTGGCTATGTGTAGCGCGGCAGTAAACACTCATATATGTGGACTATGAGCCATATATTTACACTTACAGCATATTCTAGAAGAAACCGTTTGGTTCACAAAGTGAAATGCGTTATATAGAACACAAAAGAAGAAGCAAACTCACTGTTTTCAATGTTTCGCTGCTGTATCTAGACTTCTCAAAGATTTTCCAAAGAAGAAAGATTGTGCTCTTGCAATATTTTCTTCAAATGAGGGTGATAACACTTTACAGGCTAACGCCGTTCACGATAACGCCTTTTACGTTTTCATCCCTTTTCGGACCTTCTGCAAGCCATATGGTTGCATTTCTATTTTTTTTCGACACAAATGGTGAGAAAAACATTGGACCTATAATATATTACCTTTTATACGGTAACAGAATACCTACTTTACCGAGAAATATCGATCACGGAGTTCACAAGCTTAAAACAGTCGTTTGAAATACTGAACTGCAACATTTTTTATAGCCCAAATGATGCGCCAGAGACTTTCGAGGTGATATAATTTTAATAGCGTGGTGGGTTTGCTAGGGGATTGTTCATAAACGATTGCAAATGTAGTACATTCAGTTTATGTTGTAACGCTAGCTCTGCGGATATCGGAAATTACACACATTTCGTGGAAAGTTCATTTGATATTAAAAGTGCACTTTAAGATTAATGTAGGCAGATTGGTTTGATACGTTTGCTACATTTACTCGTACCAAAATATTACAAAAACTTGAATTGAGAATTAAATTCAGCAGCATAAAATTGAGACATCGAGCTGTGGAAACAGTGTTTTGGTGGTTTTGAGGGCCTTTCAGTACAAATATGAACCTGATAATGTCATTTAAAGTATGGCAAACCATGGTGTTCTGAGTAGAACTCATCGAGTTTTACCATAATATTAATAAACATTTGTGATATATACTTGCAGTAAGATTTCCCGGATCAAAGAATGATAAAAACCCAAGTGGTCCCATTTTTGTGGAATGGCCCGTATACAGTGGCGTAACCAGCGGGGGGGGGGGGGGGGGGGGGGGGGGGGGCGGGAGCCCCCCCACTTGGAACCCTTGCCCCCCCGCTTGCCCCAAAATGAAATCAAGTACGGCTGTAAATGAAATTTACAAACAAATTACACACCAAATCCCCCCAATAATGACATCGTGTCGGTTGAGATTGGCACTGTCGGTTCATTTGACGAAAGGAATCATGGAATTATGATGGTCAAAAGTACACATATGAAAAAAATTCGCGCACTACGCGCGCATATGTCTTCCAAAAATAACATATTCTCTGGTACAAGCTTGTTTAGAGCCAAAATGTTGCTCAATTGTCCAAAAAGTAGCTGTTAAGTCGAAAATTTTCGCGCGCTGCGCGCGCATCACTTTACTCAACAAATCTTACGAGCCACCCTATTTCAAGTCACTGCCCCTTCTTGCCCCCCCAAATGAAAAAGTCTAGTTACGCCACTGCCCGTATACAAACAAATAATGCCTTTTGGGGACAAAAAATGTCCATCTGTCTACCTATAACCACCGTTTTTATTCCCCACAACAAGGACCTTTTTCTTTCTGATCCCCTCTCATTTTTCACCGCCCACCAAAGTATCTATGAACTCTCCCTTAACACTTTCCACGCGGCAGGCGTCTGCAGACGACATTCCGAAGTTTCACAAAATGTTTTAAAAATGTCAACATTATTGAATTAAATTACCATATTTGGAATTACCATGAGAAATGCATTGAAATAAGTACAAACATGCCTAGTATTGGTTCAGTTATCCTTAAGATAGACCTTGAAATTTGGGAACGGTTTCTGAAAAATCTGTTTTGTGTATGATAAAACTAATAGCCGCGTGGAAAGTGTTAATAGAGGGATTAGAATTCTCTCAAAGCGATAATTTTCTATCATGGACTACCTGATTGACTATTCTGAAGGTTGCGCGTAAGGAAAACTCAAAAATTGACTATTATGTTAATTCAATTCAATTTAATTCAAGTTAATTTATTCAGCAAAAGTAATACAAAGAAATTATAATACAATATGGAATAGAGGCTAGGAACCCCAGTGGAAACCCTGATAGACGGGCTTATATAATGGGGACCCTTGACACAAAAATAGAATGATAATAAAAAGAGCATTTTTAATGACGGGAGAACAGAAAAAACGAAACAAGATCAGACAGAACAGCACAAAAACAATACACTTGACAAAGACACACAGAAAAAAAAGAGAACAATACAGAGCACATGTACATGACAAGAGACAAAAGTTGCCAAGTTAAAAGTAAGTTAAGTCATTCGTTATGTTCTTCAAAAGGAAGGAGAGGGGATAGAATGAAAATAGAGGTAGATGAGAAGAAAAGAAGAGGAGCGAACAAAGTTTATGTTTTACTTAGAGAAAGAATGGTGTGTGTGGTGTGTGTATCATATGTAGAAATGTAGCATTTTTTGAGCTGCCTTTTAAATGTATGTTTGTTTGTGATATTTGTGAGAGTGTTGGGAAGAGCGTTCCAGAGCTTACACCATAGTAGAGTATCTGATGTTTTTCAGCTGTGGTCGTTGGTAGAGGAAGATGAAATTTGTGTGCTTGCCTTGTGTTGTGTGCGTGTATCTGACGGTTTGTGGTGAAATAGTTTGCGAAATTTGGAGAAAGGTTGTTATAGAAGTGATCGTGCATAAATAGTGCCGTTTGTAGCTGGTTGATATCGTTGATTTTCAATGTATTGAGTTGGTGAAAGAGAGGTAAAGTGTGCGTCATGCGTCGTGAATTGGTTATTGTGCGAATGGCCCATTTCTGAGTGATGTTTAAGCTGGCAAGTCTGGATTGATAGGTTGAGGCCCATATTATGTTGCAGTAGCTGAGGTGTGGAAGAACCAGCGTATTATAGAGTGATTTCAGAATGTGCCGTGGAAGATGATCCCTAACTCTGTAAATGGTACCAATGGCATGAGATGCCTAAGTGGTAATAGTATTTATGTGGTGGTTCCAGGTGAGCTTATCATCTATGGTGATGCCAAGGAATTTTGTGGTGTTAAAAATGTAACATACGAGGTATCACTGTGGCTTGAGTTGTAACAACGACAATTTGACTGATTAGCGGTATTCCAGTATGCCAAAGGCATAGCAATACATTTGAGTTGATATTAGACTATTTGCAAGCCAACAAAAGTTAATAATGCCTACAATCTTATTTATACAAGATAATACTGTTATAATATTTTCAGATATCATTCATTGATTTCCATTTTCAGTATTTAGATCTTATCTAACCATACAATACGGACAGAACCCCGAAAAAACATGTGTACATTTAAAAGGTAATTTTCCGTGTCCGTTGTCCAAAATGACATTAACCGCATCATAACAAAAGTGAAACAGATATCAATTATCATTTCCTACAACAGGGAGAATGTAGAACTTATTGAATAACCCTCGTTAGTGCAATTGTATATTATTAAACACTAATACACGTTATCATTATGAATTTCCGTTCCCAAAAAGTGGTTAAACATTTAAATTGAAAGAACAACCGTTGGCGGCGTGTCGGATTGGGAATAGTATACAAATACTACATGGTTAGAGGGGAAATAGTGCAAACTATTTTCCCGAGGTACTGGCTACAGGCCTACCACCCCGAACCCGGAGGGTGAGGGGTGGTAGGCTTGTAGCCAGTACCGAGGGAAAATAGTGTGCCCTAATTGCCCCGATCATACCATGTAGTATTTGTTTTATTACACCTCACTGTGACTCTGGGGATGAGGTTGTAGGAAAATAGTTAAAACTATTTCCCTAGGGAAATAGTACTTGTGATAGGAATTGACCAATGAATTGCCATGATTAGTTCATGAATATTTATGAGATGTAATAATGAGATGTAATAACAACACCCGAGACGGAAGTACACTTGGATATCTCCAAACGGCCTCACAAGAAACCAGATTGACTACATCCTCATTAGCAGTAGGTGGAAGTCTTCTATCAAGATAGCAAAAACCCTGCCAGGGGCAGATATAGGTAGTGACCATCAACTTCTGATTGCTGATTTTCGAATCAAGTTGAAGATGACCAAAGGTGCTCCAATAATAATAATAATAATAATAATAATTAGTATTTATATAGCGCCTTTCCAAAGTGATCAAAGCGCTGTAAAAAACCCTGCAGATTTGATTTGCAGCATCTTGATGACAAATACAGAGTGGAGACCAGAAATCTGTTTCAAGAACTGATGGTAAGAGACGAGGAAACAACTCCTGATGAACTCTGGCTGGACATCAAAAACTCTATTCTCAGCGCAGCCAAAAAACATGTTCCTAAGAAACATAAGAGAAAGACCACATCATGGCTGTCACATGAAACCATCAACTTAGCAGATGAAAGACGCCAATTGAAAGAAGCTGGTCTGCAAGGCAGTAACCTATACAGAAGACTTTCAAGTGAGGGTCAATTGAATTCTAGGAGAGATAAAAATAAGCATATCCAACAGCAATGCCAAGAACTTGAGGATCACAGTTTTCACAAAAACAGCAGAGAGCTCTTTAGATGCATAAAAAACATCACCTCAAAAACGACAACTAGACTGGCTATCATCAAGGACGAGCAAGGAAAGGTCTTAACTGAGAGTGAAGAAATCAAGGATCGTTGGAAAAGCTACTGTGAAAATCTGTATGCGTCCCAAGAAGAGACAAATGGCTCACAGGAGTCTCCCCCGCCTCCACTAGGTGAAGATGAGCCTGATATTCTTTTATCAGAGGTCCAGGAAGCCATCAAGAAGTTAAAAAGTCAAAAGGCACCTGGTCTAGACGATATTCCAAGTGAGCTCCTGAAGCAAGCTGATGATTCTGTAGCAGTTATTATGCAAAAGCTGTGCAATACTGTGTGGAAGTCAAGAGTATGGCCAGAGGATTGGAAGAGATCAGTTTTCCTAACACTTCCAAAGAAAGGGGATGCTAGCGAATGTAAAAATCATCCTACCATCGCTCTGATATCACATGCAAGCAAAATCCTGCACATCATCAACGAACGTCTTAGACCTCATCTTGAACGTGAACTTCCTGCTGAGCAAGCCGGTTTCCGGAAAGGCCGCGGCACAAGAGATCAGATAGCCAATGTACGTCACATAATGGAAAAATGTTTTGAATACCAGAGGGAGCTCTTCATGTGCTTCATAGACTACGCTAAGGCCTTTGATTGTGTGAGGTATTCGGCATTGTGGACAGCACTGCAAGAAATGGGAATCCCTTACCACCTTGGTCAACCTAATTCGCAATCTGTATGATGGTCAAGCTGCCTGTGTTCGCACTGAGAAAGGAAATAGTGACTGGTTTGCTCTAGGTCAGGGAGTACGTCAAGGGTGCATACTTTCACCAGCACTCTTCAACCTTTATGCAGAGTCTATAATGAGACGTGCATTGGATGATTGGCCAGGGGGGCTGTCAGTAGGTGGATACCAAATACACAATCTACGTTATGCCGATGACACCACCCTGTTTGCAACAAATATGGAAGAGATGGCGGAACTCCTGAAGAAAGTCAAGGTGGAGAGTGAGCAGCTTGGCCTACGTCTAAATGTCAGCAAGACCAAGATCATGTCCATAGGCACAGATGGTGTTGGAGAGCCTCTCATAATTGATGGTAATGAGGTGGAATTGGTCTCGAAATTCAACTTTCTTGGATCCCTAATCACCAAAGAGGGTGGTTGCAGCCAAGAGATTAGACACCGTTTAGCAATGGCTAGATCAGCAATGATCAACCTAAGTAAGATCTGGGCTGACAGAGGAATAACCAGAGCAACAAAAACCAGGCTTGTCCAAGCCCTTGTATTTCCAATTGCCATGTATGCGTGTGAGACGTGGACCCTAACCAAAGCTGAAAAAACCCCAGAATAGCTGCTTTCGAGATGTGGTGTTGGACACCCAATTCTGATAGTCCAATACAGTTTAACTGTAATTAAAGTGCGTATTATGTTACAGTTTTACTGTGCCTGTGTTATAACACGGTAACACGTGTTACGGTATATTACAGTTGTTACTGTACCCTGTGTTACAGGGTGTTAGCGCCCTCACGGAATAAAGCGCAATAACACTGACAATGACAGTATACGTACAAATACGTATACTGTACGTATTTCATATTTAACACCTTTGAAATGATATTGATACAGAATTTATATGTCAAAACACTCAGGGGGTTGGTGGTCGGGGAGGTAAAAACAAGGATAGCACAATCATAAACTATACGTATTGGATATCCAACAATCTTAAACTATAAATATTGGATAGCCAACAATCTTAAACTATAAATATTGGATAGCCAACAATCTTAAACAATAAATATTGGATAGCCAACAATCTTAAACAATAAATATCGGATATCCAACATTCTTAAACTATTTTCGTTAGTGTTATTGCGATTTATTCCGTGTATAACACAGGGTACAGTAACAACTGTAATATACCGTAACACGTGTTACCGTGTTATAACACAGGCACAGTAAAACTGTAATATAATACGCACTTTAATTACAGTTAAACTGTATTGGACTATCAGAATTGGGTGTGTTGGAGGCGTATGCTTCGTATCGTATGGACAATGAGAAGGACCAATGCCAGTATTATTGAAGAAATAGGGGTGTCTAAACGACTTCTTCATGCTATCAACACCCAAATGCTGAGCTACTTCGGCCATATTTCACGTCGCAAGGGTAATAACCTAGAGAAGATGATCATGCAAGGCATGATTGAAGGGAAGCGCAAGAGAGGCAGACCTCGTTCCCGATGGATTGACCAAATAAAGTTGATTACTGGACACCCGCTCCGTGATTGTTACTCCTTTGCTGAAAATCGTTATTTGTGGCGTAGTATCTGTAAGGTCACGAGCTGTCAGTCATGACAGGACCGAACCAACCAACCAATAATGAGAATTATCAAATACAAAAACAATACAGAAAATCATTTATGATTCGGATATTCAGCGAGACGGGGACTCAAACCCCGACCTAAGACCAAACCGCCAATGCGAACGTTTTTACGGGTCATAATACGTCACTATGTGATGCGGCCGTATTCTTACTCTTTCAATCGTTGTGTTTTTACATTATTTCACAGACTTCTAATGACGATACGTCCAATACACACTGTCATGCATCAATGATTCCCGGTATTTGCGGTAAAAGTGGTTTTAAGGAGGGGTGAGCACTCAAATAATGAAAGAGTGATACATTGGCTATATGCGGCCATGACCTCAGTACTCTAGGCCTGGTAAAGCATAAAGACATTGTGTCTCAAAAGGGCGAACTTGCCACACACCGGGGTCAGGTTCGCCTGTAGCCTGGAGCAAGTTGGCCCTAAGCTAAGAATTATTAGGCTTCACAAAGTGTCGTGTATCCAAAACATATAAACAGTTATTATGCATTGCAGTTTTCTTCCAAAATAAAATGTAAGGACACAACATTAGGGTTGGTATACTCGTTTCGAATTTAAAAATGTAACTAGTTCGACTCTCTCTTCACAATATGACTGGTCATGCAGTGAGACATTGTGAAATCATGCAATATTCATTCAATCTGATTCCAGTTCGAGGCTCTCCTCGCGAATGGCGGATCCTTGCAAACATGGTGTAAAGAGCGATTTACTAAGAAGATTGAATCTCCCGATTCACGCTGATTATAGATATGAATACGCGTAACACCACTATTTTTTCCCTTGTTTATGTAGCTGTCAAATGCAAGGCTTTTGCTGAGCCGGATAATGGAGCCATTTTGGACTCTGCAGCCTCCTTTATAGGCGGTGATGTGCAAACTATCACATGTGATGTAGGATTTAAAGCAAATGGACCGACAGAAATCACATGCACTAATATAAATGGAAATTCTGCAGAATGGCAACCAGCGCCTTATTCTACACTGTGTGGTAAGGTTAACTGTCACATCAGGACAAATGCAGAGTACAAACTATAATAATAATAAATCAATCCTCTAATTAAATATTAACAAATTGCTTCATAAATGTATCATTAATAAGCATCTTATGGGTACATACAGTTCATTATACTGATCCAGTGTAAATAGAACTTTTCCCCCCTCCCCCCGATCACGCACAAAAACATAGCTTTACTGGTTAGGGTTAATACATGTCAATTTTTCATGTTGATTAATATACCGTAATGAGGTTTCACACTAGTCTGACGCTAGTGTGTATCGCTCTCATGAACATGCACAATCAAAATCACCCAAAAACCTACAAAATGGAATGAAAAGATCTCTTTTTACACTGTGGTAAATTATATTAGTCTTAAGGGGGGGGGGGGGGGGGGGTTGAGTCAGAATTAGCCTATATTAGACAACGATTTTACACATCTTTCCCGACTATCAGCCGAAAAGTGTTGTATACCATATTTCAATTTCGCTCTGGTTGCCATGGTAACCGATCAAGACATCTGATTGCCTAAAGACGGGAACACTGATAATTCAAAATCTGAATAACCAACTGGAGCCATATTCGGCGGATAGGTGCATGGGAACAATACGCATGAAATAATGTCTCCGGAATTTTTTGATTGGTTGCCATGGTAACCAGGCCGCAGATAATCAGGAGATTTCACACAGTAATTAAAAAACGAAAACAAAAATTAAAAAAAACTCCTCATTATTTTGTAGACAATACTCTTTTTAACATCTGTGCAAAATGTCATTACAATCAAAAATTGCATTTCTGAGTTATCCGTGTTCCCGTGTTGCAAGTTTCGCCTTTTCGCAGTTTTGAAATGCAGGCCGTTAACATTTTGAATCACATCATGGGGGCGCTTTTGCATAATAGTCAGACTCTTACTTGTCGAGATTTCAACATCCCTGTTTAATGTATTGATCTTTTCGATTGATGCATTGAATTCCTGCGTGGATATTATGTGCAGCGACCTGTTGCTGATGAGGCGGTTTTAGTAACGGTGACGTCACAATATTGGGTACGGCTATCCCATCAGCACCTTCGACACAGACAATCGGGCGCGAATTTCAAATAATCACAGGTTGGGGATGTGCAGTTTAAATTCGTTTTATTGAACATTATAGTTCTTTGTTCAATTAAACTGGATAATATACATTAGATAATTATTTTCCTACCATATAATACTTGGTTTCATGAATAGCACTGTTCTCCTTTAACACTGTACACATAGACTAATTAGGCCTTTGTTGTGTGATACAATTTAAATCACCCTTCACTTTTAAAATGAATTCAGACAAGGAAGCTTTTTTTTCTTCTTCAATGTTTAAACTTTTAAATGTAAAAAAGCTATGCTCGATGTGTAACCTGCATTTTGCTGTTTGTTTGTGAATATTTAGTTCCAGTTTAGTATTTAGATGTAGCTCAGTTTACTGGTTTATTATTATTGAAAACAAGTTTTATAAAGAAATAATATTCTACAGTGTTCTGAAATTGCAAATGGTAACCCTTTTGAACTGATTTGTTTCGAAAATTTAGTTCCAGAATGTACGGCTTTCCTTGCGCCAGATAATGGAGCCGTTTCTGACCCTGCAGCATCCTTCATCGGTAGTGATGTGCAGACTATCGCATGTGATGTAGGATTGAGAGCAATTGGGCCGACGGAATTCACGTGCACTAATATAAATGCAAATTCTGCAGAATGGCAACCAGCACTTAATACTACGTGCGGTAAGGTTTATTATCATAATAAGAAATGTCAACATACTGAGTACTAACACATTCATATTGGTGCTTTATCAGTTGTTAGTACTCGGAATCAACAGAAACCACATGCTTTAATAATAAAATGAAGTTCTTTTTCTTTTCTTTTTATTCTTTTTGGCGGTCATGGTAAACCGTAATGCCGTTTCACATGGAACCGAATCATCAACAATCGGCACTTGGTCTAAGAACTACAACCCTTATTAGGCGTTTTCTTGGTCACGCATGCTTACTATCTCTCTACAGATGTGTTGTGTCCTTTTCCCTCAGAAGGGTTTTGATTTAGAATTGATGATTCGGACAATTACTGCGCTCTTCCTGTGTGTTATTCATATTTTGATACTTGCTCAGCGCAATGCAATCGCTGACCTGATCGACATAGGTGTAACAGGGCAATTAACAGGTTGATCTCTTAACATTGTACACATAGAATAATTTAGCTCTATCTATAGAGCCTTAGACGATCCCTTTACTATTAACTGTAGAGGAATCATCTGTCTTGTAATGCTTGTACCTGGTCGTATACCGGGTTGTCAGTTTTGTCTCTCCGGCCTGCGGCCGGAGAGCCAAAACTCCCTGGTCAGTAAATGTGAGCGGTTACTGGATGTGAGCAGGATCTATGATTTGAACGATAGAGGGGGTACGGTCAATGGATACTATTTGGTCAGTGGAATCATGAAATTATGGTGGAGTTAATCAGCGCTGTGGTGATGGTCAGTGTATTAAAATCAAATCGACAGTCCTGAAATCAGGACTAAGAATAATTAGGCCTTTTTCTTTTTCTTTTTTAAACTTTTAAATGGAAAAAGTGGTTGTTGTGAAATAGATCATTAATTGACTATGCTCTATGTTTAACCTGTATTTTGCTGTTTGTTTGTGAACATTTATTTCCAGTTTATAATAATAATAATAATAAACAGGCATTTAAAAGACGCATTTCAAACCGCAAGGAAATATTATTTAGATGTAGCTCAGTTCACCGGTTTATTTCTTTAAAAAAGTTTTAGAATGAAATGATATCCTACACAGCGTTCTGAAATTGCAAATGTAACCCTTTTTTCACTGATTTGATTTAAAAATTTAGTTCCAGAATGTACGGCTTTTCTTGCGCCAGATAAGGGAGCCGTTTCTGACCCTGCCGCATCTTTTATCGGTGGTGATGTGCAGACTATCAGATGTGATTTAGGATTGAGAACAATTGGGCCGACGGAATTTACATGCACTAATATAAATGCAAATTCTGCAGAATGGCAACCAGCACTTAATACTACGTGCGGTAAGGTTTATTATCATAATGAGAAATGTCAACATACTGAGTACTAACACATTCATATTGGTGCTTTATCAGTTGTTAGTACTCGGAATCAACAGAAACCACATGCTTAATAAAATGAAGTTCTTTTTCTTTTCTTTTTATTCTTTTTGGCGGTCATGGTAAACCGTAATGCCGTTTCACATGGAACCGAATCATCAACAATCGGCACTTGGTCTAAGAACTACAACCCTTATTAGGCGTTTTCTTGGTCACGCATGCTTACTATCTCTCTACAGATGTGTTGTGTCCTTTTCCCTCAGAAGGGTTTTGATTTAGAATTGCTGATTCGGACAATTACTGCGCTCTTCCTGTGTGTTATTCATATTTTGATACTTGCTCAGCGCAATGCAATCGCTGACCTGATCGACATAGGTGTAACAGGGCAATTAACAGGTTGATCTCTTAACATTGTACACATAGAATAATTAGGCCTTTTTCTTTTTCTTTTTTAAACTTTTAAATGGAAAAAGTGGTTGTTGTGAAAGAGATCATTAATTGACTATGCTCTATGTTTAACCTGTATTTTGCTGTTTGTTTGTGAACATTTAGTTCCAGTTTATAATAATAATAATAATAAACAGGCATTTAAAAGACGCATTTCAAACCGCAAGGAAATATTATTTAGATGTAGCTCAGTTCACCGGTTTATTTCTTTAAAAAAGTTTTAGAATGAAATGATATCCTACACAGCGTTCTGAAATTGCAAATGTAACCCTTTTTTCACTGATTTGATTTGAAAATTTAGTTCCAGAATGTACGGCTTTTCTTGCGCCAGATAATGGAGCCGTTTCTGACCCTGCCGCATCTTTTATCGGTGGTGATGTGCAGACTATCAGATGTGATTTAGGATTGAGAACAATTGGGCCGACGGAATTTACATGCACTAATATAAATGCAAATTCTGCAGAATGGCAACCAGCACTTAATACTACGTGCGGTAAGTTTTATTGTCATAATAAGAAATGTCAACTTACCGAGTACTAACACATTCATATTGGTGCTTAATCATTTGTCAGTACTCGGAATCAAAAGAAACCAAATGCTTAATAAAATGAAGTTCTTTTACTTTTCTTTTTCTTCTTTTTGGCGGTCATGGTAAACCGTAATGCCGCTACACATGGTACCGAATCAGCAACAATCGGCACTTGGTCCAAGAACTACAACTCTTAATATGAAGTTAAACTTTCGATCTCAACACAAGAAATAATTATCTGAAATTTGCAGGTGTTGCTACACCTTTCATCAGCAGACTAATGACTCGACTTGACCTTTTGGAGGTGTGACGTCAGAATCGGGTCATAGACTCTTGGTAATTTGTACCTGCCCCCGTCTTTGTTGAGTGATGGTTGGTTGGCTCTGATGTAAATTGCCTCCTTGACACCTCTCTCAAACCAACGAGGATCCCTATCCAAGATCTTGACTTTGTCTAAGTCAACGCTGTGTCCTGGCGACTCAATATGGATGTGTTGGGATACCTCGGACGAGGTGGAACTAGGACGCCTGTGCTCTAGAAACCGTGTCTTTAATGAGCGTCACACCTCCAAAAGGTCAAGTCGAGTCATTATTCTGCTGATGAAAGGTGTAGCAACACCTGAAAATTCCAGGTAATTATTTCTTGTGTTGATATCGAAAGTTTGTTTAACTTCATATTATTTATCACCAACACAGATGAACTTTCATTCTAACTACAACTCTTATTAAGCGTTTTCGTGGTCACGCATGCTTATAGTAATATAGTTGACTACCGCCCCCTCCCTCCCGGATGTTTCCTCTAAAATGGCAGCTGGATTTTGTATTTGTTGTTCACCCCTCCCTCAGATTGTTCTAACGTTCAGAAGCTTGGTATGGAGAACGGGGACATCAAAGATGAACAGATTACAGCCTCGTCCGTACACACATCCGGGTATTTTGGATTGTATCAATCCCGCTTGAATTTCGGTACAGGTTGGCTACACACAGGGGATGATCAAAATCCATATATCCAAGTTCAATTGAATAATGACACCATTATAACGGGTATTTTGATACAAAAGTACGGCTACCTCTATTGGATAGAGACCTGTAAGATACAGTACGAGGATCTTGTGAGCAAGGCGCTTCGTTTTGTCACCAAAGCCTCTTCACATGGGGATCATGACGACGACTTGGAGGTAACATACCCGGGGAAATTACATGGTCCGTACCCGGGAGAGGGATAGGAAGGTTTTTTTACGTATGTTGGGGTTGGGGGTATTACGCGTCTGTAAGGTTCTTAACACTTTCCACGTGGCTATAGTATTAGTTTTACCATATCAAAAACATGGTCCGTACCCGGGATTTGGATTTGGAGGGGTTTTGGGGTACTACGCGCCTGTAAGGCTCTAAACCATTTAACACTTTCCACGTGGCTATTAGTTTTACAACGTAAAAAACAGATTTTCCAAAAACCTGTCCCAACTTTCAAAGTATATCTCAAGAATTACTGAACCAATACTAGGCATGTTAATGCATTCCTAATGATGATATCAAATATGGTTATGGAATTCAATAATGTAGACATTTTTTTAATATTTTGTGGAATTTTGAACTGTCATCCGCATACTGCCACATGGAAAGTGTTAAGACCAACCTTTTCAAAATTGCTCTCCCGTACACATATACAATGACCCCAAATATAAAAACAGCAAAAAAAGTAACTCGGCTGTTGTAAAAGCACCTATAATTTTAAAATTGTTACTCATATTCTAAAAATGAAAATACCAGGAGACGGACAATTTAATTACGGTGATTTTGACACTTTGTTTGTTAAAATCGATAAAGTATTGTTGTCGCGGTATGTGCTTACAAATTTGCCACAAAACAACAAAGATAAGCCATGACTAGCACCAGTTAATGAAAATCCGAACGTTTACAAATTCGCATATGGCCATGTGTTTTGAACTCGCCACCCAAAAAGGGTGCGCGGCGTTGCATTTTTGGTGATGAGTCATCCATCTATCTCTATTAACTCAACAACTAAATGTGGTAGAGCTATGGTTAAGGTGTAAATCGAAAGCCTATTTATCTAGCTACATCGTGTGAATAAATCAGGTATTTCTTTGGCTGAGATATGATTGATTATATTTCGAAAGTCAGGGGTGGAGGCGGAGGTGGGGGTGGAGGCGGTGGTGGTGGTGGTGGTGGCAGTGGCGGTGGCGCATTGTACAATCTCTATGGGGAATATAAAAAAAATGTTCCCAATTCGACGTTCAATTTACAATAACTCCTCATACTTGTGTGGTACAAACATGATTTTGCTCTCATTGTATAGATTGTTTATATTCTATAAGATTCGAATCTCAGGTGGTGTAAAATGTAAAAATCAGGACACGCAGAACCTACGCCGACAGCATGCCCACGCTGACAGTATAGCGCGCTATCGCATGTGCCCACAAACTATACCTCAATCATGGGCAAATATGGTGTAAAAAAGTACGTTTTTGCGCACTACACTCGCATTTTTAGTCGGTAAAGTATTGTCGGTTAACTTTTAATTTCCGCCACACCAATAATTATGAAAAACCTAGCTACGCCACTGTATGTACACGCTGAACGCATACACTGTCTGAAATTATATACTACTCAACAAAAATCAAAAGTGTGTATAATGATATAATTGTATATTCTTATAGTATTTTTAAAATTTCATAATTGAAGGTGTGGTGGGTGCAATAAACATGATAAAGTGCTAAGTTAAAGAGCTAAGTTATTGCACCCACTCCTTCAAATTGTGTATGCTTATTGTATTTGTAGGCCTATGACGTGTGTGCAAAAAAGGGGTCATAACTTGTTTCTACATTCCAGAGGGGGTCATAACTTTTTAGTATCTAGGGAAGGGGTCATGTTTTTTTTTGGTTGTTGCTTCCAGCTTCCGCCCCTCCCCCCTCCGGTAGAAATAATGAACGGTCCCTCAGCAATCACTTTATTAAAACAACCAGGTTACATGTACTATTGTTATTAAGATTTGGATGGAAAAAGGGGAAAAGTGGGCAATGTCTTGCTAGACGTCCAGTAACTCAAGTGCGCATGCTTAAACCAATTAAAATACGTTGCAGCTATACACGGTTTATTCCGTACGGGACGTGAGGCAAGATATAGCCAAAAAGTGTACTTAAGCTCCCAGATACTGGTATACCAGTATCGTTCAATACTTGAAAATAAAATTTGCTAGTATCGAAATATACAAGTACAGATCAGAATCTGGGACCTAAAGTACACTGTTTCCAACATTTCAATACGTATGTTTTTTGTGTGGAAATAAACGACGAAAGCCATTTACCCACCCTTCGGTGGTCTTTTATGTAATGTTATGTGATTTTTATTCAACAGCTTTTCATCGCATTTAACGTAAACAGCTCTGCTACGGCCACCCTACACTTTGACGAGCCTACCAGAACAAGACGGATTCGCATTCTACCCAAATCTTACAACGGTTACCCCTATGTAAGCTTTGAATTGTTGGGATGTACATTAGCTTAAATGGTGTTCAAAAACATTTTTAAAGCCATCTTTTTCTTGAGACGCCCTTGAGGTTTAAAAATGAATAGATCGCACGATTTACATATTTTTCTGGCCTGTTTTTTCGTTCGTAAATAATATTAGAGGGTTTGTAACTATGTTAACATCGTTTACAGTGTTTACGGCTACGATCAAAACCGGAAACACAGCGAACACATCAGTGGAGTGCCACAAATTGAAAATTGAAAGAAAAAAAACGTTAATAAAAGTATCGAAATTGGAAGCAGATTTCTTTCTGAGTTCTGTGATTTTCTTTTATACGGAGATATGGTCCAGTTGTGATAATTGGGAAATGAGAATCGGGTGAACAAAATTGAATTGAAAAAGATGGCATAATTCACACATAGAATACCACCATACATTATTGAATTCAAAAGCATAAACATAAAGTTATCTTGGTATATAATGAGGAAAACCTATAATTATATATATTTCTTCTTAATGGAAGTGGGTTTTTTAATTATTAGTTTTATATTACAATGTTTAAAAAACCACATTGGGCCGTATTCTCGTACTTTTAGCTTAAAACCATGTCTAACTAAACTTGTGTTTAACTAAAACGCGAGTTTATCTTTTAAACAACGTGTTTAACTAAACACGGTTTTAAACTCTGCAATCTCGTTCCCAGAGTGGTGTTGCGTTGATTGTATACAGGTATTTAATTCAGTGTGGCCCTAATGGGTCAATAGATATCGACCGAATGCCTTAAATACACGGTATTTTTAAAGACTACACGATTCGCATGTCAGTTTACACCGGGCACGGTTGAGTGATCATTCAGGGCATACAGTTGGTGCGCGAGTTTAGTTAAACACGCATTAAATTACCCCCGTACCCATGATTAAAGTTAGACACATTTCGGCGAGTTAGACGCGTGTTTAAGTAAAACAAATGTACGAGAATTGCGTTTAGTTAAAAGCTGTGTCTAAAGTCAAAGTTAGACGCGTGTTTAGCTTAAAACCGTGTTTAACTACGTACGAGAATACGGGCCAATGTGCTTCAGCTCCTCCCACTGCATCATCCTTTATCGGCGGTGAGGTGCAAACATGATAAAGAATTTAGAGTGAACGGGTCAATAGAAATCACGTGCACTAACAACATTGACAAACTTCATTAACGGTTGAATAGCCCAATCAATTTTGTCTTTTTAAAAAAAACCTGTTTTGGGGGAAATATTTTTAAATTTATGTAATCTAGTGTTTCGATATATATGTTATATTCCACATTTTCAAACATTAGAATGCATCTTCATTGCATATGATAAATCCTGTTCGAAAGTTGGATGTGTACTCTGTTTACTGAATTGACCATATCTCGGTAGTTAGGCGAGGTGATTTAATGGGATAAAAGTGTTTGATAGAAGACTTATAGGGCAACTGTCTGAAAGACGTGGGATGTATTTTTAATTAATTTCTAACTTATAGGACACTTTTTTTTATTTAAGAGAGCACGTGTGGAACAGCGCGGGATTCATAATCATGATTTTTTTCTAGCCCCGCCGTGGCCAACGTGTTTGTATCCTTGGGCAAGATACTTAGTCCTTTGTTTTACAAAGGATAGAGGACACATAATATTGGAACACATGGATTATTATCATTAATTGTTATTTCTGAATAAGCTGATACCATGTATGCTGCGCTCGCACCTGCATGACTGATACGTTTGAGCGCGGGTGATCAATATGGATATTGGGAGTCAGTTCCCGCGACAGAATGATGCTTTAAGTGGTTGTTATGATACAAACCTATCATTAGCAAATGTTCAACGGTGAAAGTTTATATATTTTAAGCATGTGAATGTGTTTAATTAATGAACACATCCACCTTTCCAATTGCCAGTGTTGTAGGACTCGGGACTCGGACTCGGACTCGAGTCCGACTCGACACGGACTCGGACTCGGACTCGGATGATGAGGACTCGACTCCAACACTGCCAATTGCTGTAACAGTATCTATATAGTTTATACAACTGCTAGGCCCAGTGTTTTAAATAGACCTATACTTAGTAGATCATTACATCGAGACGTAATCGCCTCTGGGAATGAAGTTATTCATGACAGCGCTAAAGACTACTCAGGCTTTTGTGATTGTTCTTGAACTGAGACACATAGAGGTTCATGAAAGGGTACCAGGTCCTCCATCCACGCGTTCCAATATCTGTGGTTTAACGAAGTAGCAACTATAAAGGTGATGTTTGTCTGAAGGTGATATTTGGATCACCATTCTGAAGAAGTCCTCCGTTGTGGGGATCGAATCGGCAATGTCTGCTTTAACTGCACGAAGACCCAATACTCAAAACTTGACCCTGTATTATAACACTTTACACGCGGCTATTAGTTTTACCATATACGAAACCAAATTTTTAAAAAGCTTTCGCAATTTTCAAAATCTATCTCAAGGATTACTGAACCAATATAGGCATGTTTGTACTTATTGCAATGCATTTTCATGGTGATTCCAAATATGGTAATGAAATTCAATACTTTTGACATTTTTGAAACATTTTGTGAAAATATTTGAATGTCGTCCGCATGGAAAGTGTTCTAAGATGGGTAAATAGTTGATGTCGTCTTTAATCCAAATGACCCTGTCGTTTTAAGAGTGTACATAATACTTTTAGCCATTCAAGATTATATAAAATGTATCTTGTTGTATTGTGCACAATTGTATCATTATAAGGCCTCATGTAGCAGGGGTAAATGCCTTCCAAAGTTACACTAAGTGCTCTAAAATTGTCCAAAGTTGCACTTATAGTTACCCGGCTAAGTTATCTAAAAACCTACGCAGTTGCTCTAAGTTAAAGGTGGATGTTCTGATCACTTTAGCTATTTTTGCCCATCAAAATATTTTGATATCAGAAGAAACCGATATTTTTTCATTATTTCTGTAAACCTTTGGCGCAATTTATGTTCCATTTAGTCGTTACAGACCAAAATGCAGTGAATTTGCTGCCAAAGGTGGTTAACCACTCGGCCAGTTTGTTTACTGCTCGGTGGGCAAATTTCACGTCGCCTAGTGCTTCTAAAATAAGAAACATTGGAATTATGAAACTCAAACTTTGGAATACAACTATTTTAAGGATGACTTTTCATGTAGAATAAAGAACAGCAAGTTGAATATCGGGCCAGTAATCGGCACACCTACCTTTAAACAAAACTTCCAAAGTTGTACTTATAGTTGCCCCCAAAAAGCGAACTTTTCGTTAAATTAATTAAAACACCTAACATTTTCAAATTTGCAATTTGCTATAGGCCTATGCCGAAAAAAAATCGCAATTTACCCGAACTTTGACGAGGTAATTTTGGGAAATTTACTTCAAATTTTACACAACTTTAGGCACTTCCCCTGTGACATAAGGCCAATTATAATGAGATTTTAAAAATTGATATTATAAAATGGAAGTTTATGTGTATTGGTAGAATCTCAAATTAAAATTCAGACATTTTGATGTCAACAGTCAACACCCATGACGACGCACCCCTGATGACATTATCATTCTAACCTCTTCGACTCATTTTAGTGGAGTCCCGGGGCAGCGATATTTTTTCTGTAGTTAACTTTGAATAGGACGTCCAATAGCTTTATTTTTTCCGTAGTTAGCATTTGAATAGAACGTCCAATATTCTTGACACCATAGAAAGGATATATGTGAATATTGATGAATTAAAATAATCAAGCGGGATTGTGGATGTCGGGAAAACAAGACTATCTAGCTTAACTACGGAATAAACCTAAATGTATTCAGTACCCCTATATTAATAACGGACTAAACCTTAATGTATAAAGCTAAGTATAACATTCCTTATCCCTATTCAAAATGTTAACTACGGAAAAGAATTCGCCTCCGGGCAGTCAATTATGGTACTGTATAAGCATACACGATTTAAAGAGAAGTAATAATCCAAGAAAAGAAGTCGAGCATATTATTTAAAGAATCCTGAAACTATTTATTTTACATTATCGATACCTTAAGAATTATGTGACAGGCTACCCTACTGGCTCAGGCAGGGTGTATTTTGATTTTATGGAGAAATCGATGTCTAAGAGATTTCTGGAAAACCATTGGTCATTTACGGTATGTCACTTGGTTTTTTGGAAAATTGTTAGTCATGTATCATGTCACTTGGTTTTCTGAAAAGCCATTGGTCATTTATGTCCCTTGATTTTCTGGAAAACCATTAGTCGTTCATGTCACTTGGTTTTCTGGAAATCCATTGGTCATTTATGTCACTTTATTTTTTTGGAAAACAATTACAATTGGTCATTTATGGCAATCGGTTTTCTGGAAAACCATTTATGTCACATGATTGGTCATTCATGTCACTTGGTTTTCTGGAAAACCATTGGTCATTTATGTCACTTTGTTGTCTGGAAAACCATTGGTCATTTATGTCAATTGGTTTCTGGAAACTATTGGTCAGTCATGTCACTTAGTTTCTGGAGAAGCGTTGGTCATTTTTGTCACTTGGTTTTCAGGAAAACAGTTGGTCCTTCATGTCACTTGGTTTTCTGGAAAACTATTATCATCATGGTAGCCAAATAATACATCCTTTGCAATTGTATAAATAAGTTTATGAAATAAGTGTTAGTTTAGTATTTGTCAAAAGTAATAACACTAAAGATATTATTATTCAGTGATTGCGTGTTAGAGGCGGCACCCTCAATATTGATGAGCTGGGATTCGTATTATGTTTACCTTTTTCTAGAATCGAAAAAGTATTTTATTTGGTTGGTTTCTTTCTTTCCTCTCGAACAGAGCTATAGTGCCCTTGTGCCAATTTTATCATTGGTAAACCACTACTGAAATTGGGTGTATCCTTGGTGTAATTCATTTATGAGTTAGACTCTATTACTGAATAAAGCTATCTAATCCTTTGATCTTATCCCTAACTCTATTTCACCACACGGCAACAGATTTCTTTTCCCACCCCCAAAATTCACCAAAAAGGTCACCCCGACACCCCGGGATTTGAACCACGGACCTCCAGTACCCGGGCCCAGATCCTAGCCACAACACCACGTCTGTCAGTCGACACGAGGCGAGTATATTCGCCTCGTTATATAGCATGGGTCCGTTTTGTAGCCCAAAAACCTGCACGCCGGGTTATAAAAACATTTTTTCCGCCCAGTTGCCGCATGGTGTAGTAGAGTTAGGGTTATCTATGATGAAAATTACAATTTTTTGGAATGAAAAAACCCCCAAAAAAACCCCCTGTATAACCCTAACTCTATTTCACCACACGGCAACAGATTTCTTTTCCCACCCCCAAAGTTCACCAGAAAGGTCACCCCGACACCCCCGGGATTTGAACCACGGACCTCCAGTACCCGGGCCCAGATCCTAGCCACAACACCACGTCTGTCAGTCGACACGAGGCGAGTATACTTGCCTCGTTATATAGCATGGGTCCGTTTTGTAGCTTAAAAATCTGCGCGCCGGGTTAAAATAACATGTTTTCCGCCCAGTTGCCGTATGGTGTAGTAGAGTTAGGGTTAACACAGTTTAACACAGATTTCGTGCTAGGCTAATTCCGTGCAGAATAACATGAAGGATAAACCTGAAATGGTTAAGCAAAAGGGTTCAGGGGCAACATATAAGAGGCACTAGAGGTCCAAACTCAAATTCAATTACATTGCTACTACATGTACATGTAGTCCAATAGACGAAACGACATATAAATTTGAATTAATTTCGATCATAATGCTACTCCCCTCAAAGGAAATTATTGATGATTGTCAAAATCGGTCAAACTCTGTCAGCAACTTTGGAGATTAAAATAACAAAACATTTCCCTTTCATTTTCTTTTTTGCTGAAAAATCGAGACAGAAAATGAGTCGGTCGCCGTAGTGTATTTTATCAGATAGCCTAAAGTGTTACTAACCTTTCAAGTTCATTCAACATATTGGTGGTAAATATTATACAAATATTGAATGCCTGAGCGTGTGATAGTAAAAACTATATCACAAGGTCAAATTTGGATTTTTCCATTGCACGAGGCGAAGCCGAGTGTAATGGAATAATCCAAATTGGACCGAGTGATATAGTTTTACTATTGCACAAACAAAAGGCATTCAATATTTGTTTTATATCATGATATCACATGATTCTTTTCCAGCCATAATGATAGTAAAAACTATCACATGGTTGAAATCAGGCCTATCATGATATAATATACAATAGGCCATTTAAAATTATTCGATTCTCGTAGCCCTCCCTCCTCACTTTCTGTGATATTGTCACAAAAAAATTAAATCAATTTTCATAGATTAATGAGTTTCTAATACAAAAATGTCAATGGTTTATAAGCCTAATTAATCAACTAACAGTCACTTTCAAGTGTTTTCATAGAATCCTAGTGGTCTAACCCTCATAAACCTAACATAAAAATGTGCATCTCCGTTTTCCTTATGCTGCTGAAAGATACAAAATGTGCATGAAAACAGCCATTTTTATGTGTCAATTTAGTAAAATATGAAAATAAAAACCGCCCTCCCTCTTCACTTTTCGAAGGCCAGTGCTACGAGAATCTAATAATTAATTTTAAGTGGCTAATGTCTATTAAATAATACAATAATGTCAGTGGTTTACTGTTTACTAGTTTATAAAAAATGGATAAGATTATGTTCAGCTTTTATTAAATGAACTAAAACATTCAAACAAACAACCCGGAGTGAGCTAGTTTCACGTTGTTGTCTATGTTAATATATGCAGAGATGGAAATGCTCTTACACCTTTTGACCTCAGGTTACCTCAGGTCGAATTCATTTTCGGACTAGGCAACGTGTGCAGGCCTGCATTGGGTGCACACGTTCAATCATTATACAACCTGAGGTTGTCTGATTGGATTTATTTTCAATCTAAGGTTTTTTATTTAAAATGTTCTCAACCTCAGGTTTACTTATTGTAGTATTATAATTAAGTATCATTAATTTCCTGTGTTCTTGGCCTTTTTAGACAGACCTTTACTCTGTTTATATTGAAAATACATTTTTGATTGTAGCCGTGTCTGATTTTTGTATTATTACCTTGGGTTACTACTGTGATTTTGTAGGCCTATAATTTACCTAGTTTTAGTCAAAATCAACCTCAGGTTTTCATAGTTAATATTTTATCAACATGAGGTTGTCAAATTGGATTTATTTCCAACCTGAGGTTGTTTTATTGATTTTTTTCTCCTTGGCCTTTTTTGACAGACCTTTACTCTGAATATATTGAATACACATTTTTTGAACTTAGACGTGTTTGATTTTTGTATTATTACCTTAAGTAACTACTGATTTATTTGGGGCTATAATTTACCAGGTTTCAATCAAAAATCAACCTGCGGTTTTCACATTGAATATCTTGACAACCTGAAGTTGTTTAATTGGACTTATTTACATGTTTCCAATATCCTTGACTACCAAAATGTTTAAGTCCAAAAGTGAATACAACCCGAGGTTAGGTAACCCGAGGTAAGGTAACCCGAGGTTAGGTAACCCGAGGTTAGGTAACCCGAGGTTAGGTAACCCGAGGTTAGGTAACCCGAGGTTAGGTAACCCGAGGTTAGGTAACCCGAGGTTAGGTAACCCGAGGTTAGGTAACCCGAGGTTAGGTAACCCGAGGTTAGGTAACCCGAGGTTAGGTAACCCGAGGTTAGGTAACCCGAGGTTAGGTAACCCGAGGTTAGGTAACCTGAGGTTAGGTAACCTGAGGTTAGGTAACCTGAGGTTAGGTAACCTGAGGTTAGGTAACCTGAGGTTAGGTAACCTGAGGTTAGGTAACCTGAGGTTAGGTAACCTGAGGTTAGGTAACCTGAGGTTAGGTAACCTGAGGTTAGGTAACCTGAGGTGTATCATCAGATGATAGTTGATGTTTCAGTTTACAATTTACGGTGTAGGCTACTGAAACAAGTGATTACTATAAATGTGATACCATTGCATTCCATTTATGTGAGAAACATTCAATAATGCAAGGTGGTTCAAAAAAGGTTAACTCACATCTGACAACCATCTTCGTCAATTTACCAATACTTGTTTATACATCTCTTTGAGTCATATAAAAGCAGTTGTTATTGAGCATCACTGGGCAACAAATCTCAGGTTTGGATTATTTTCGTTTATGAAATATGATAATTTACCTGTCCACAGATGTCATACCTGGTCAAAATACTTGATTGTAGACCATTGCTATCTTTACCAACTCCTATCTTTTGCTTATTGATTATTAATTAAAGACAAAGAAATAATATAAGAGTGCTATTGTTCATACCTTTGAACCCTATTCAGAATCTTCTAGTCAAATGGACTAAGATGAGAAGGCTACTGTGAACAAACCAATTTTGCGGATGTTAACTTTAACGTTTATGTCATAAACGAAATGAATAATAGATGTTTGGCCCAGTAATTATTATTAAACAGCATTTATATAGCGCCTTTTCTAAAAAAACACCAAAGCGCTGTACAGAGATAAAATACACACACGATAAAAAGTACCAAGTAATGTACAAAATATAAAACACAACAATAGAAAAAAATGGACAGTAAGTAGTAAGAATACAGTAAAATAGATGATACGCGTACACCCACCCCCACACACACCACTTGCACACCCCACCCACCCCTCACACCTCTCCCTAACACACCCAACATATGGATACACACCATACACACCACTACCCGCATACCCAGCAAGCATACACTCAGCACATATAACAAGCATATAACAAGACTACAACATATAATATACAGTGGTAAAACATTAATAATATTGACAGAATTGCACAACAGGTTCAATGTTTAAAAAAGGCATGACAGCAGAATGAGGCACTTCCTGAAAATCATGACGGAGATGCTATTGCGAATATCAGAGGGCAGAGAGTTCCAGAGTCGTGGGGCATCAGCATGGAAAGACATGTCACCATATCTTTTGATAGATAGTGCGAGGAGTGTGGAGACGTAGCTTGTCATCACCAGAACGTAGATTAGACCTTCCAGGTAGATATGGTACAAGTAGGTTGGTGATGTAAGAAGGAGCAAGTCCATGTACTCCTTTGTATACATATAGCGGCACCTTAAATATTATTCTCTGTTTTACTGGTAACCAGTGGAGAGTTTTTAAAAGGGGTGCAGATGGGTGAAGTCTTTAAGCTCGGAACACTATTCTGGCTGCCCTGTTTTGAAGTTTCTGTAACTTGTTACGATCCTTGGTTGATATACCGAGCATGAGAGAATTAGCGATGGTCTAAAAAGTAATGACATAACCTCTGCTTTGATAAAATGGAAAGAGATTTACCATCTTTTATAAGTTAGTACCTAATAATGGCTGCCACAAATGTGTTAACTCTTTTTGAACCACCCTGTATAACAATGCGAAATATAGTGGCCCTATTCATAAGATAGTTAGTTGCCCTGTTCAGAAAATCGTGTTAAAATTGCCAATTTTGCGAATTAGTTTCAATGTTTCATAATTTCAAACATTAATCAACGTCGTTATCAACATGATCAAGGTCATATGCATGAAGGCCGTCCTCGAGCACGTCGTAATCAAGGTCATAATCATAAAGGCCGTCAAGGAGCACGTAGTCTTGCGTCGTATTCAAGGTATTCAAGGTATTCAAGTCGTGGGTTCAAGCTTTTGGATTTCGATCTACAAGCTTTTGGTTTACGGCGTTCTCGAGGACGACCATCATCGCAATTTTTAACTTCCCACTCTGTCAGGGACGGACTCCTTTTATTATTCGAAAGTAAGACAGTGATAATTCAAAAACAGCAACGGAAATAGTTCTGTAAGGCAATAACAAATATTTCAGAGAGATACTGATAGCTACAAACCAAGAATATCAATCTTGTGAAAAATTGAAATGATTACTGTCAATTGTAATTAATTTTTTTCAAGTGTCCTACAAGTTTACAAGTTGCAATAGTATTCTCACTTTAGAGTTGACTACGTTGCCGCCATCGTCGCCGCATAAGGAAACGACAGGAATTGGGACGATTTACGACTAAAGTCTATAAATGGAACGTCCTCTTTACTTCTAGATATCTTTCTAACACCTGTGCTGCACTAGGTCTTTGCATTGGATTCTCACTACGACACGATGAATGGATCGCGGATAAACTGGACCTCACAGTATCACTATGATTTCCTAATAAGTAATCAACTACTGGCGGAATCTTCCAAATGTCGGTTTTTTCGTCGTAACCTGGCATTAAGTCCTTTTTGAATTCTTTTCCTGGAAATGGCCATTTTTGTTCTGGGGCTATAGACTCTCCATGATATTCTTTGTCTTCGCATATTGTCAATATACCTTTCGAAGAATTCACTAGTGCAAGAATATCCAAATCATTGATGACAATTTGCAGGTCAAACGTCACCAGAAATTGCGAAAGCGTTACGCGAAATTTCTTAGAGTCGCACATGACCCAAGTGCCACTTGAACTTGTGTGCAGGTAATTAATAATGCTTACATAATTGAGACATAATCTAAATCTAGTCGGCAGATTGTCGGCGTCTTTTTCCAACAAGATTTGGTTGATGTGACTTAAAGGCCCCAGATAAATGTCTGTAATCATGGCAGGAATTGTGTCACAAAACCCGAGTAGTTTGACAACAAATTTACCATTTTGAAGTAGGCGCTTCATCTCAACATCGTGGATGAAACGGGCAAAATCCCTCCGATGATAATTATGTAGTTTTGAATACACCACGGTGTAGCCTTTCCAGACAGCCATATATACCTGCATAAAACAACACATAGCGACAATTATGTACCATTCAAGTGGCGTAGTAGTGAACCATACTTAACCGACTACAAAATGCGCTAATTTACACTAATTGTCTGATGGTTGAGTTACATTTCGGCTTTATGCCCCAGCTACCCCAGTTAATATAATAGTCAAAAGTCATTTAATTGATCTAAATCAATGGTACGAGGCCTGTTAAAAACCGGCATTAAAGGTAAGGTCCACTCTGGCCAGTTGACCCAGGGTGAACTGGCTTGCACCTGTTCATTTTGTGACAGATGAAATAGAGTTAAAATGAAGACTTTTCAACCTTGAGATATTCCCGAGGATCTGGCTGGAAAGAGTGGACCTTAGGGTATAAGTGCATGTAAAAAACCCGGGCAATTCAGATGTTTTTCGATGTAGAAACCCCTCTGAATACCGGTCAGGGTTCAGGGGAACACCTCGTCGGATTCCCAAGGAGCCAGTCGAATCACATATCATGCTGTTTATCATGCGTGACCAACGGTATTCCGAACAACAACTATACGAGTATTGCTTCTGAAATCAACACGATAAAATAAGGATTTTGTGTGTTTCTTCCAAAAATTTCACCCCCTAAACGCGTAAAATTCATAGGACCATAAACAACCTTTATGGTTGTTCCGCACGTACCGCTTCTGTTCTCAAAACACCCTTATTACGCAGGGTTTTTTGTGTGTTGTCACGCATGCGTACAGTGACCTGATTGGTCCCCCGAGGTGAAATTTAAGGGAAAAATGTACTTTAGGACCCATACACTGGTATACCAGTATCGTTCAATACTGGAACATAAAAGTTGCCAGTATACATGTAGGTCAATACTGGTACGATTTTACTGTTCCATAATTGGTCGATACTGGAACACTAAATTGTGTTTTAATGAATGATACTGACTGGTACACATGATACCAGGGAGATTTGTATACTTGCACAATTTTTTACGCCAGTATTGCCCGATACTGGAATACTGACTTAGTACCAGTATCGGACAATGCTGGGTGTTCCTGTATCGTCCGATACTAGTACAGTCCAGAATATGGGATCGAAAGTACACTTTATAGCATACCCTACCTTTTTAGTCCAACCTTTGGCAATCCTCTCCTTAACAGTTACATCAACAAAGTCCTTACAAGTCAGCATCGGATGACATACACTGCTGGTATTCTGCTGTAAATGAAAGAATCCATCTCCACACTGAACATCGTCATCTACATTATTGTCATGGTGTGGTCTTTGAAGGATATCTGCAAAAAAAATATAATTATTTGTCTAACAATTAAATGGGACCCAAAATGAGTAAATGAGGCAAAGGGAGACACTTTTCCAATTTGGTTTGAGAGCAAGAAATGTGAGACACAGTCATAATAAGTCAAATTCATAAAAAGTCGTATTTCTTGTATCTAACAAAATACTCAAATAATAAAGGTATTAGTTTTTCGTTTACTCCATTTTATCTTTTAATGTTATTAAAAACTGCACAAAAATAAAGTATCCACTTTGTTTTAGGCGTCCTATGTTTAATTCTTAGGGCCCTAAAGAAATTCAACAAGTGGCTTACAAACACCATGAATTATACTGGTCATTGTACAGAACGTGTCTCACACCAGTAGATATGTGTTGGAAACAATTGACTATGTGAGATGTTTGGATGATGATTGTCTTTTCATGGAGAGAAAGAAGAGACAAGCTTATTTCGTTTATGAAATACGGAAGTTGAAAGTTAACATGCGCAACAATGAATACTTATCATCTTAGTCCTTTTAAATCACCGCTTCTGAACATGATTTGATGACATGAACATTAGCAATCGTAAACAACAACTCTTTTTAATTAATAAGAAAAGAAGAAAAAAATCAATTATATAACTACTTATTTTAAAGTAATTTTAGAAGGCAAACACATTTATACAGATTTAGAGGTTAAATACTGCGTACTGGCGGTGTTGAGGTAATTGTTGAAAATCAAAACGAATGGTTTTAGGCCCGAGGAATTTTCCCTCGAGGCTTCTTTTAGAACTCATTTTAAGAAGATTCTGATAGGTATATATTTCACATTTAGTAAACAATTGGTATGCTCTTCCCTGTGGCGATAATGATTCAAACCATTCGATTCCCGAAATAAGCCATTCAAATGATCATTAATATAATTATCTCACTGTTGTCAGGGGAGCAGCCGTCGTAAACAGATTCAGGGGCCAAGTAATTATTGCCTGCCTTTACGGTCATTCAACAAGGTGGAGGACGAAAAATAAACACACTGTTGTGACTGAATTTTTAACATATTTAAAATCAAAGCTTCTGTGATCGTATTGATTCTTTATCAAAACATAGATAATCAAAAGATACTGTAACTACTTTGACCACGGCCTAGGCTTTTTCAAATTAAAAGCTTAGCTAGTATCAAAGTATGGTTGTAAAACTTTAATAATAATAGCTTATTCAAAATGGAACACATGCATTCATGAACTCGGAAGTTGTGAGAAGCCAGATCAAACTACTTTCTGTACCCTGTCGGTAACAAACACCAGGGATGGAAATATATGAGAATATAAATTGGATTATATTGGAATAATATATTCTCCGACGGTCAGTTTTCAACAAAGCCTTTTCTTTACCAGGTAAGTTAAAATGCTTGGCCAGGCTAGGCCCAGCGAAATATATTCATAAACTGCTAAAGCAAAGCAGGAAAGGCATTCGATTTCTAAGACGTAATATATAATAATAAATAATAATAATAATAACACTAATAAATAATAATAATAATAAATAGCATATACCGCGCCTTTGCGCGTAAATTAAATCTAACTTTCCGAATCGTAATCTCTGATTGTAAACTGGTCTCGACCTGATTCGGTAATGATAGGGATTGCATAAAATCCCTGATCCGTGCGGCAAATCATGGCGACGACGTGTCATTGACTTGCTTCTTGTAATCTCGTTAGCATTTTATATTTTCGGACTGTTTCTTCTATTTTTTCTGCTAGTTACGTTCGCTATCAATTGCTATTTATTGTATCTGTACATACAATGTAGGCCTAGTCATAGTGAGGACTCTGCCGGTCAAATCGTCTGCACTCCAGATTAATTCAAAGTTATGGACGATAGACGGCCTAGTCATGGACTGATTGAATTGATTATATAAATAAGCTTTTACTTTATACAATTGACAGCTTAAACAGTTACTGACCGCCTGTCGTCAGAAAGTGTATAGGCCTAAGTTTATTTTATATCTGCAAGTTTTAATAAATGCATTTTGATTTAGCCTAGGAATGCTCCGGGGAATGCTCTTTTAATTAGGCTTTTTAAATTATGTTTTCGGACAAAACCCGGAACATGGGAAATCTTCAGTAAACCTTTAACCATTTTGGCACTGTAACACTATATAAACATGATAAATACAATACAAGGTAGAGCAAATGTAGGTCTATGCTGTTTCTGTCACTGGAAGATTTCATGATTTTATATTTTATCGCCATTCTAAAATCTGCTCAGAAAAAGTAGAAATTGTAATTACAGTTCAGGGCTAGTGATGTGCGCGATGTCTGCTGCGCTTTGATGGACGCTTGTGACAAATAAGTTTCGCGCCGCGGTCAACTGTTGTGTTTCAAATACCTGCGTCCGCGTACAATATTTGCGATTGTGAGACATTTCATTGGGCCGCATATGACATACATATTCATAAAGTAATGAATTATTGATAAATGAGCGAGTACGGCTATCGGAAATAGGGGAAAACGGCTGTCGGAAATGGCCAACTGAATATTGAAGTATCCTGTACGGCAATCCTTTACGGCAATTTCTCCGGTTTTTACGAGTTTACAAGTTTATAAATTTCGCTTATGCAACATATCAATACAATGTCACAGCAAAAGTATTACAAAACATAGCATATATGCAGATCGTCGTTGAAAAAACTCACGAGGAGCTTACACATGGCAACGACCTCTTGGAAACAAATGGTAATGGGTAACGGTGAAATAAAAAATGGGAGCATTAAGACGTTTCATGGATAAAGCAATATGATAGCGAGAGTATATAAATGGTGAAATCATTTAATAACAGTGATTGACCAAGTTTCAATTCAGATTCAACTAGATTTTTTTTCAGAATCCTCATAACCGGCACACAAAACCAAAAGGATTACAGTTTGTACCGCGCGTGCGCGCGTGCAAGATGTTGCCATCCTATATTGATACTTCCCCTTAAAGAATACGGCCCATTACATACTTATTGTCGCAACCCGCACATAAAACCAAAGGATTGCAGTTTGCACCGCGTGCAAGATGTTGTCATCCGGTATAGATACATCGCCTTAAAGAATACGGCCCATTGCATACTTAGTGTCGTAACCTACACACAAAACCGAAAGGATTACAGTTTGCACCGCGTGCAAGATGTTTATATCCGGTATAAATACCCCGCCTTAGAGAATATTCTTTGTTATCTTAAAGAATACGGCCCATTACATACTTAGTGTCGTAATCCGCACACAAAACCGAAAGGATTACAGTTTGTACCGCGTGCAAGATGTTGTCATCCGGTATAGATACATCGCCTTAAAGAATACGGCCCATTGCATACTTAGTGTCGTAACCTACACACAAAACCGAAAGGATTACAGTTTGCACCGCGTGCAAGATGTTTATATCCGGTATAAATACCCCGCCTTAGGGAATACGGCCAATTACATACTTAGTGTCGTATTAAACCCGCACACAAAACCAGAAGGATTACAGTTTGCACCGCGTGCACGATGTTATCAACCAGTATGTATACATCGCCTCAGAGAATACGGCCCATTACATACTTAGTGTTTCGTAACCCGCACACAAAACCAAAATAATTACAGTTTGCACCGCGAGCAAGATGTTATCATCCGGTAATGATACTACGCCTTAGAGAATACGGACCATTACATACTTAGTGTCGTGGTATTGTTCCTCGTGTGACTAGATGTCGTGGTATTGTTCCTCATGTGACTAGATGTCGTGTTATTGTTTCCCGTATGCCTCTGGAATTTCTCAAGTGTAGGCTTTTGGCAAATCGGTGCATATCTTGTGTCGATTTGATGTAGAACATATAGCAGTACACACAGGGATACAAAGAAGTAAACCGAAACTTTTGTTACTCGTCGCGCCATTCTAGATAAACCTGGTACAAGAAACAAAAGACATAAGAGGCATACTATTTGATTGGACATGAAAGTTGATTGAAGAAAAAAACACTTCACCTACCTTCAGTGTAAAAAGAAACTTAAACGAAGCTATACAAAATGCTCAATATATAATAAAAACTTGACACAAATAAAATACCCAACATATGGCTATATTTGATAAATTAAGCAACAGTTGCTATACAAAAATGCTCAATATATAATGAAAACAATTCACAAATTAAGCAACAGTCACAAAAAGCCCAACAAATGGTTAATTAAGTATACCCAACTGTTGTGTAATTAAAATTGTGCAATTGCTGAGTAACTGGAATTGTTCAACTGTTGGTGAAAACATGTTATCCAACGGTGTTGGGTAAATTTTACGCAACTGTTAAGCGGTTGCATACTTCAACAACGTTGTGTAAAATGTTGAGTAAATATTTAAGCAACTTTTTTGCAGTGTAGTGAACAATCAGATATGAAACATTCTATTTATACTGTGCACATTTTGTAAACATGTATGATTTTTAATTTCATTAAAGCACTATAGGTTCCTAAATTGTAAAGAAATCGTATTAAACTCAAACATGTGTGAAATAAACGTAAAATTAAAACCTAGACTTACAAATAAATTGAAATTGGGCAGTCTTAAGCTTTTAACAGTTTAGAATATAAACCCCTCTGAGGAAGCATATCTGGCACGTTTGATGTTCTTATAGCATGGCAGCATTCAGAATTGCATATAGTGGGAAATATGACGATATTATGTGTGAATACATGTATAGTGAAAACACCAATGTATCAAAACACCAATAAGTACCCGTTATTGAATAGACCCCGATCGAAAGTGGTACCCCAGGGAAATACATTTGGCATATCATATAAACTATTATCACTCAAAACTGTAAAATGAACCCTTTTTTGGGGGGGGGGGGGGGGGCGCAGCTGAAACCCAGTAAATATACCCCCTCTCGGGTGGAGTGGGGCACCCCTGAGGAAGCACATTTGGCATATTGTATTTTCTTATGGCATTCAGAATTACATAGTTGGAAATATGATTCTCATATGGGTAATACATGTATAAAATCATGTATGAAAACACCAATGTATGAAAACACCTATCATTACCCGTTAATATTCAATAGACCCCGCTTTGAAGTGGTAACCCGGGAAAGTACATTTCGCAGATCATATATAAACTATTGGCATTCAAATTTTATTAAATGGGAAAATGACTCTTGATATGTGTAAAAACATGTAATGAAAACACAGCATTTAAAATAGTCTTAATTAACCCTTACTAAATAGTACCCTTGTCATAAACACGGATAATTGAATTAGTATGACTTATAGCACGAGGCAGCGTAGCTGCCGAGTGCTATAAGGAATTAATAGCACTCATCGACAGTGACTATTTTAGTGATGATTTATCCCTACGCACCAGATACACACCACTTTCACAGTAGGACACCTCTCACTCACCCAGACTTAGACAATCATCTACTATAACACACACACACACCAAGTTGGGTAACAATTACAGTGCTGTAATTATTCAGGTTATTTACGATGTCAAATTTACAGCATTCTGAAGCTGTACAATAAGTGACATTTGTGGAATTCTGGATTGGCTGTGTATGTGCTATTACTACGCTAATGGCATTCCTATAATACATTTAACATATTTTGTGACAGTTTCAAGTGAGGGCCTGAGGCTGTTTACATCGTAAGGCGCTTTATAAGTCCCATGTATTATTATTATCATTTAATACCAAATAATTATGATCATGATACACCTTTCAACAAAGAAATGCACCCTGGGTTTAAAACAAGTTCAGCTCTCCCTGTACTTTGACGTTGTCATATCACATGAGCTGCGTGAACTTGTTTATGGGGTTCCAGCGCAGGGGTGAAACTAGGGGTAATAAGTTTTCCCAACAATCATTAGCAATTCTAAAAAAAGCAACAATTCAGTTTTGAAAATTAAAAAGTCACAGGTGCTCGGAATGAACGTGTGACTAAATAAATGTAGTGTTGTGTGTAGAGATACCAACCTATTATTTTAACTGTACAGGACGGACGATGGCTCCAGTCCTACTGTGAATCCTACTTCACCGGCATGCTAGCCTAAAAATTGTAATACAAAATATTTACTTACATTTAGGCTGCAAAGCTGAGTGACCATTTATGACGTCATTGTTAGGCCATAGAGCTTTAAATTGACTTCTCTGCTGAGCATGCTGAAGTTATAAGGATGATTTCGGATTGCAATACACGGGCCTTTTCTATTTTATGGTCTAGCCGACATGGTTTTACGTAGGATGATGATCTAGCTGCACTTGCACGCATTGTTTTCGCCCCACAGGCATGACGAGGACATTGATAGCGATTGACTATTGTTCAATGTAGCCGGGGGCGATATTTCTTTTGTAGTTATGCACTTATCAATTGCAAGCCCGGCCCCCGGGGACCCGGGGCATGGCGGGGACCATGCGGGGACCGTACACGAGTGTACAACAAATGATGCCCGGCTAATGCGGGGGGGGGGGGGGGGGTGTACGCGGACGGACAAACTGTGCCCCGCTAGCCGGGGCGTGTAGCGGGGACGTACGCTAAGGTACACAAATGTACACCCGGGCGCTTCTATAAATAAGCTAGAGATGCGTTGCGCTTGACGAAATAAGCCTAATAACACATAGGGAACACATATAAATGCATTCCGTTATGGTTGCAGAAAGAAATAAGCGACATTTTGGGACTGTAGCCGGGTGAATACTTTGTCTTGGGAAATGGGTGGCCGGGACTGTACACTTTGTCCCGGCCAGGGGGACTGTAAGGGGACGTACACAAATGGTGCCCGGGGCCGGGGATGCAATTGAGATAAGTGCATTAACAGTCAGTATGCAGCCGTTCACAATTCCCTTTGATTTTCTAACCCACGTACGGTACAGCGAACCGGAACTCACCCGTATCGATACGGCTTTGTAGTCAGAGTTGACCTCAATATAGCACGATGTAAATAATGTGGATTTATATTGCGCACAAATCCACCAAAATGGTGCTATTGTCATGATTATAATCACTCAATTCAATTACATTTGCCATGAAAATATAATATACACAGGTATGTCATGCACATATTATTTGTAAGGCCAAGTAACACAAATAACTCATCCCCCCCCCCCCCCCCGCTCCGATTTTGGACGCCGCACCACTTTTTTGTTATTTGTTATTAAAAAAAAATCAATCAAAAAATCAACACATAGGCCTATCGTTGCCCTAACTCTCATACCTATTATCATTTTGATTGAGCAATGTCATCATCTTCCTTGCATGATTTTTGATTTTGAGGACATTTAAAAATTCAATCAAATAAAGTGATACAAGCTCCTCATTTTGTGTGACTAATTATGTTTAGATTTAAGAATGAAAAACTTTTATTGATATTGCTAGAATGCCAGCTTGGAGTAAAGTATTGATATTCCCTCATGAAGTGGGGGCTGATCAGGAATCATTGCAGCCTGGCATAATTGTTATATTTTAAATTTGTTTCAAACGAATCAATTGAGGCTTTTTGCGATTGCATTAAAACACAAGAATATACTTTAACATTTTGTATGTGTTGCTTATTTGCATGCGTATTTGCATGCGACATCAATTTTATAGTTGGTGCAATCAAGCAATCCTAAATTTAAAAAAATACAATATTTTATCGAGGAGTCAGTGACACACAGATGGAACTCCATTATTTTGCCAAAATGAGTACGAAATAAATGTGGGCTTTGTAGCAAAAATAAAGACTTAACTCCATCCAACACCCAAACCATTGAATTCAATGGCCAGTGAAAAAAACTGAACTTCTTAAGGGGGGTGTCTATTTTAGTCAGATATTAAAATTCAGTGCTTCGGACAAAAATGAGATATTAGCACAGTAGAAAACGGCTACGTCTCTGCTTTAAAATGTTTTTTGTTTGAGGTAAATTGGATTTTCGGTTCTGACGTTATGGTAGATTGAGTTTCGGTTGTCTCAAGATGTCGGTGGCGTTTTGTATATATTTGTATGTAGAAAACGCTCACCATGCGATTTTAAGCATTTTCAGTTTTAATTCAAACAATTGTGACATTTGATCAATTTTTATTTATCTAAATATTAAAATAATTAATTGCACATCAACATTTTCAAAGTCAACGTTTTTTTTCTCACCCGGCTATTTTTAAGCCATTTATCTTTAAAAATCAATAAAAATGTTAATATAATTGCTATTTTCACCCAAAATGGCTCAAAATGTGTCTAAATTCATATTCTTTCATAATTGAACAACTATTTTTATCCAAAATGTCAACTTTTTTTCTCGCCAATTTTAATATTTTTAAAAAACGATTTGCACGATATCTCAAAACTAGAAAACACGCAAACTTTCAATATGGGAACATACGTAACTAAAAAAACGAATATCAGGGTGATATTTGAAATGGATAATAAGCTTGAAAAGAGAATGAATTTATCTTTCCAAATTTGAATTATAACGTGAAATTACCTGATTGGTCGGTTCCTGGCAACCGTATAAAAAATTCGGCTTCATTGGTTCGTGCGCATTGTCCCCATACATCATCAACTAAAGTATGGTGAACATGCAACATTTAGTTTTCTAGTAATTACGGAATAAACCTTAATATATCTTTACTACGGAATAAAGCTAAGTTAACATTCCTTACCCCTATTCAAAATGTTAACTAGGGAAAAAAATCGCCTCGTGGCAGTCAATGATGATACTGTATAAGCATGCGCGATTAAGGGAGTGCTCAGAAATACTTTGGTGGGGGGGGGGGGGGACTAGGCAACTGAAATGTCTCGGTGTCAACCCTTTTTTGACCCCCCTTTTCAAATTGAAAAACTTGTTGACCCCCCTCTTAACAAGTTGAAAAACTGTGTTGACCCCCCTTACTATCAGATGTAGACAAAGACCGGCCTGTATGAATGCCTTTTTTTGCTTGAAAAATCAATGTTGCATAAAGATTCGCGCGTAGCGCACCGAAACTTGCTGTACCAAATGCATTTAAAAACGCGCGTAGCGCGCAAATAATTGTGTTATCTCTTTAATGACAAGCACAAAGATTCACGCATAACGCGCAAAAAATTGTCTTTATCTCGTTAATGACCACCTTTTTCAACGGAAAATAGTTGAAATTGTGGAAAATTTCATTTTGTATATACAGGTTCCGCAGGTCTCACAAATTGCAATAGTCGGTCCGGACGTTGCCTAACCTATCATGATCCAAGTTTCATTTTACACCCCAAAATGATCTAAAAAATGTTGGTCCACCCAGGCGTTATACTATCCGTTTGGCCAAACTTGTTCGCCCCCCCCCCCCCCCTTATGTACCAAAACCTTTTTGGTCCCCTCTTTGGGCAACTTCAAACTTGTCCCCCCCCCCCCCCTCATTTTACCCACAATATTTCTAAACACTCCCTAAAATAGAAGAAATATTCCAAGAAAAGATGTCGAGCATATTATTTAAAGAGATTGAGTACCCTCAGAATCCCGAAACTATTTATTTAACATTATCGATATCTTAAAAATGATTATTTGACGAGCTACCCTACTCGTGTAATAGGCAGATTGAGGAGAAAAATACTGGCCACGGTTGGGCTCAGGCAGAGTGTATTTTGATTTTAAGGAGAAATAGGTGTCTTAAGGCTTGATCATACTCCTTAACGCTGCAACCATGAGCGATAACGTTGTCACCGCTACGCTTGTCACATGATGTACCAACTCTGTGCAGCTCAGCGGTTATCAACGCTGAGAAAATGTACGTCAGAAAATGTACGTGACGTCAAAAGGCAGGTAAAGTGTTCCGCCTGCTGATTGGTCCATGGACGACGTCAACGCTACCGAGTTTATTTGATTTCAATCTCAGCGTTGTCCCAAGCATTCGCCGCTTTACCTATATGCATAGACTGACCGAATTATCGGAATACGCTTCCCTGAAGCGTTGTTGTGTCATGTTTGTGAGCTGTGTTGGGCATGTGTGAAAGAGCAAGCGGGGTGTGTTGGTGGAGTATGTTAAGGGGCTGTGCACCTTCGGTATAGCTTCCGTAAAACTGCCGTAACTTCTTCATTATTCATTCAATCTATATAAAAGTATACATGTTTTTGCAGGAAAGGGTTCAATGAATCCAACCATGATCATGAAATTGACCATTTTAGAAAAAGATAACTCAAAATACATTGTGTCAAATTTTATCATACTAGTTTTATTATATTCCTCATACAATTCCCTAGGAATAGGTTGTTGTTTTTTAAAAATATTTATTATTTTTTGAATTATAAACCAAAAAGTGCTAAAAAACGTGATTTTTTACCTCCAAAATCGTGGAAATCACCATTTTTGGTTTAAAAAAAAAATCACATTTTTTGGCATATGAAAATGTACCATGAATGTTTTGATATGCAATGTAAACATGATGAAACTATGAAATGTATAAATATAATTGATAGTAATAAACAATAACAGATTAAAAAAGATTTAAAAAAAATAAAAAATAATGACATACAGGGCGAGTCAAAAGAAAAGTGTACTCAGAGTAAAATAAATATTAAATATATTTATTATCAGAATATGAAGGAATCAATGTATGCGGCAATAGATGCATTTATTCACTCTCATCAGCAAGAAGAATCATGACATTTCATGGTACCGTTTACCAGATACGACTATTTTGGTAAAGTTACTGCATTTTGAAACCGAACACAATGTTGAATATTTTACTCAATAATACTCGATATTAATGAACAAGTGGATTCATGAATGGTATACAATTAGCTCACTAATAAAGACAAATCAAACGTTATCCGTTATTTTTTTCAAACATTAAAGACGAAATAATGACAAAACAAAGTCATTATATTACACGAATTGGACTCAGCTCGGACTAGAGTGTGAACCATTTTTAAATAATGAAATTCAATTAATCTTAAAGAGAAAATATCGCAAATCTTGTTCAGTTTATACAATTTTGACTTTTACGCAAAAGAGCATAAAATAGTGTTTACCACAACCAATTTCGGCCAACTAAAATTAGTTAGAAACCTAACCCGTCAGCCTCATTAAAAAATCTGTAAAATGTTCGTACAGATTTTAAGTTATAAAATCCCAAAGTTGAGTACACTTTTTATTTATTACTAACCCTGTATAACATTTTTCACTTCCCTTAATGAAACCTTACAACAGTTTTCTAATACAGGGTGTATCAAAAAAATTAGGACTCTGTTTCATGACGGTGTAATTATTATTATATTCATTGGACCATGACCAATTTAGTGAATAATTTAATGAATATGATATCCTGAAAATATGAGATCAATCCGTTAAAAAATAAGAAAATTCGCGAACTTTGTGTAAACCATATCAATTCTTGATACACCCTGTATTTTAGTTCTAAATATGTGACACTTAGTAATTCGGGATGTTTCCCATATTGGTATTTGCCAATAGTTGATTTGGCAACACATACACGTACGTATACCATCATCAATATTACTATTATAATCATGATTGCCTACTAATACATCTTTATTGTATTGCAATTGTATATAATTATAAGTATATAAAAATGTCTCTCCATCCTAGATCAATTTACCATTAATTAGTGTTGATTTATCATTGCTTTCCATTTTGTGAAAAACACTCAATATACAGGGTGGTTCAAAAACAGTTAACCCACATCTGACAGCCATTTATTTACTTATACATGTTTATAAATTTCTTTACGTCTTATAAAAGCTGTTGTAATTGAGCATCACTAGGCAAAAATCTAAGGTTTGGATTATTTTCGTTTATGAAATATGGAAGTTAAAAATTTGACTCGTCCACAGATGTCATACCTGGTCAAAATACTTAATTTGTAGGCCATTGCTATCTTTACCAACTCCTATGTTTTGCTTATTGATGATTAATTAAAGACACAAATGTTATCTAAGAGTGCTTCTTTACATACCTTTAAACCCTATTCAGAATAATTATTTTAGTCAAATGGACTTATATAAGAAGGCTGCTGTGAACAAACCAATTTTGCGGATGTTAACGTTTCATGTGTCATACACGAAATGAGTTTAAGTAATAGATATAGCCTCTGCTTTGATCAAATGAGAAGAGATTTACCATATTTTATTGGTTAGTAACTCAAAATGGCTGCCAAAAATGTGTTAACCTTTTTTTAACCACCCTGTATAACAATGCTAAATATAGTGGCCCTATTCGGAAGAAAGTTAGTTGCCCTATTCAGAAAATCTTGTTACAATTGCCAAGCTTGCGAATTAGTTTCAGTGTTTCATAATTTCAGACAATAAGCACCGTCGTTATCAACATGATCAAGGTCATGGTCATGAAGGCCGTCCTCGAGCACGTAGTCTCGCGTCGTATTCAAGGTCGAAAGCAAGTCGTGAGCTGTGAACCTTTATATTTCGACCATCAAGCTTTTGAATTTTGAGCTACAAGTCTTTGGTTTACGGCGTTCTCGAGGACGACTATCATCGCGATTTTGCGATTTTCAACTTTCCACTCTGTCAGGGACAGACTCCTTTAATTGTTCGAAAGTAATACAGTGATAATGCAAAGACAGCAACGAGTATAGATTTCTAATGCAATAACAAATATTTCAGAGATATACTGATAGCTACAAATCAAGAATATCTATCTTGTGAACAATTTAAATGATTATTGTAAATTGTAAATAATAATTTTCAAGTATCTACAAGTTTACAAGTTGCAATAATATTCTCACTTTTAGAAATGACTACATGGCCGCAATCGTCCCGTATAAGAAGATCCGAATTTAAATAGTGCTAAAACGACAGGAATTGGGCCGATTTACGACTAAAGTCTATAAATGGAACTTTCGCTTTACTTCTAGATATCTCTCTAACACCTGTGCTGCACTAGGTCTTTGCATTGGATCCTCACTACGACACAATAAATGGATCTCGGATAAACTGGACCTCACAGTATCACTATGATTTCCTAATAAGAAATCAACTACTGGCGGGATCTTCCAAATGTCGGTTTTTTCGTCGTAACCTGGCATCAATTCCTTCTTGAATTCTTTTCCTGGAAATGGCCATTTTTGTTCTGGGGCTAGAGACGGTCCATGATATTCTATGTCTTCGCATATGGTTAATATACCTTTCGAAGAATTAACTAGTGCAAGAGAATCCATATCATTAATGACAATTTGCAGGTCAGAGGTCACCAGAAATTGCGAAAGAGTTACGCTAATATGCTTAGAGTCACACAAGACCCAAGTGCCACTTGAACTTGTGTGCAGGTAATTAATAATGCTTACATAATTGAGACATAATCTAAATCTAGTCGGAAGATTGTCGGCGTCTTTTTCCAACAAGAATTGGTTGATGTGACTTAAAGGGCCCAGACAAATGTCTGTGATTATGGCAGGAACTGTGTCACAAAACCCGAGTAGTTTAACAACAAATTTATCATTTTGAAGTTGGCGCTTCATCTCAACATCGTGGATGAAACATCGTGGATGTGTGTTCCTTCCCAATTTCACCCCATAAACGCGTTAAGGTCACAGGACTTTAAACAACGTTTATGGTTGGGCACGCGTGGTCCAACGGATTCACTTTCGCTCCACAATACAAAGGTTGTGGGTTCGAGCCCCGTTGCTGCCAGCGTGTTGTGTCCTTGGGCAAGGCACTTTACCGCACTTGCCACGCTTCACCCAGGTGTATAATTCGGTACCGGCATTAATTCATGTTGGGAAGTAAAAAGACTCGCTGTGCATGTGCGGGAGGAGTGGCGAACCCCCCACAGCCAAAAATTACATGGGGGAGTCTGGCCTAAACGCTAATGACGAGAGATGGGTACTCCGCGCACGAGCTTAAGAAGCTCGGCGCGAGTCTTAACTTTACTTTACTTATGGTTGTTCCGCACCAGGGATAGCACTGGATCAAAATTGTGGGAGGTCCCATGAAATTTTTCAGGACCCCGTAGGATTTCAAAAAACAAATTTAAGGGTCCCCAAGAAATTGAGGGGTCCTGAAGTTTGGGTATTTGAAAATTTCACTTTTTACGGACAGTTTGAATGAATTTATATTGTGAGCAAAGGATGGATATGTAATTTACAGAATTTCTTACGGTTTCCATTTCCATACATCGTCAACATTTAAGGGGTCACTTCAATTTTGATCGGGACCCGCAAGTCTTTCCAATTTGAAACCTGACGCGTCACTACAAGAAAGTGAGAGGTCTAGGACGCGCAGACGCTTCAGAATGCGACCCCTGTTCCGCACGTACCGCTCCTGTTCTCAAAACATCCTACGCATGCGTACAGTGACCTAACTGGTCCCCCGGGTGAAATTAAGGGGAAAGTGTACTTTAGGTGGAACATAAAAGTTGCCAGTATACAATGTAGGTTGAAACTGGTACGATGTTACTGTTCCAGAATCGGTCGACACAGGAACACCAAATTGTGTTTTAATATTCCAGTATTGGGCGATACTGGTACACATGATACCAATGAGATTTGTATACTTGCACATTTTACATGTGCCACCAGTATCGCCCGATACTGGAACATTGACTGTGTACCAGTATCGAACGATACTGGGTGTTCCAGTATCGTCCGATTCTAGTACAGTCCAGAATCTGGGATCGAAAGTACACTTTTTTCTAATTTAATAGCATACCCTACCTTTTTATTCCAAGCCCAACCCTTGGCGATCCTCTTTTTAACAGTTACATCAACAAAGTCCTTGCAAGTCAGCATCGGATGGCAGACACTACTTGTATTTTGTTGTAAATGAAAGAATCCATCTCCACACTGAACATCGGCATCTACATTATTGTCATTGTATGGTCTTTGCAGAATATCTGCAAAAATAAACGTAACCAAGGTAACGCATACCCGTCAATTTTCGCAATGACTGAATTTTCGCCTTTTACCCCAATATTTATCTGTCCATCGAGTTGAGGGAAGCATAAGGTACCAGAACTCCTTGCGACACCCAATTCGATTATTAACCTTTGACCCCAATATCACACGACACAGGCTAAAATTATGTCTTTTTTGACAGGTTTGCTGCGATGAGACCACCATTTTCTAGAATTTATAAGATAAGTGTGATAATTTTTACATTAAATATAAGCCCTATAGTATTCAGAAGTGATGCCTTTGTAACGGTTATCTCTGTGATAAGAGAGATATTTCGTTGTTTAAATTCGACAAATTCGGCTTTTTATGAATTTTGAAAATTACTGTGATGCGAAGCCGTTCCCTTAGAAACGCAGTACCGTTCCCAAGCCCGCCCTCTATTGAAAAGTGTTTTTGTTCGTATTCCGACGGGCGACGGACTACTGTCACTTGACGAATCGCCGTGTAAAAAATGACGGCAGTGCGTCACTAAATAGAGCGCCCTCAATTGAAACGGGGCCCCGTTCTACAGCTGACTGGTATCTGATGACTAATATGAGCCCGTATTAGTCTAATTTTATCGCAGCTCTGATTGGTTACATCAAGGTTTGGATTGATCCATTATCATTTTTAAGGGGTTAGATGTTGAAAGGGTGACGGTGTTGGGTTATGAATGTGGGTTGGGGGCTTAGGTGATAGGGGGTGTGGGGTTGGCCTGTCTTTTTGCTGGTTCTCGGTATCATTTCTGTGGTTCCCAGTGTTTGGGTTCCAAGTTGTTTAAGTTGAGCTCAATGTATGTTGGGGTTCCATGAGCGGTGTGGTGAATGACGGCGAGCATTCTTTTTGGTGGTTCCCAATATCATTTTGGTGGTTCCAAGTGTTTAAGGTTCCAAGTTATCTAAGTGCTAGATATCTTTGAGTGAGGAGGCAGTGTGGTGAATTAGGGTTGGGGTGAATTGACACCCTAGTGTTTAGGGTTTCGTTTATATTCCTCATTTACTTTTTAAAATGCATTCATATGTTCTAATGCAATACGGAAAATATCTATCTATGTTTGTTTCCAATATCACATTCGACTATCGCCTCATAGATATTTTGCCGTATTGTATGAACAAACAGGGAATAACTAATAGATGTCCCTTAAAATTATGCATATGATATAAATAACTCAATATCCATTATACGTCCCTCATGGTGTCTCATTTACTCGCGTTTGGTCACGCATATTTTTGATGGTTCCCTGTGGCCCTAGATCACGGTACCAACTCATCCATAGGGGCAGGTATCGGGTTCTCCATTACCATGATTACTTGCGAGAATCGACTCTGGCCACATTACGTTATCGCTCTGTTAACATATACGGGAAATAACGATTTACACTTCTCTTTTTTATATTCTGAGATCAGTGTCTCGACCTCATCCAGTTATTGCAGTGTTTCAAGTACTGCAACGTTTGCCTAAATCACCACTTGGAATTGCGTCCCGCAACATCACCTAACTACTAGAACATTAAGAGATTTCAGGAGTATGTTCCGCGGTCATAAGGTAATATAAACTACATAGATAAAGTAATATAATAGAGAGAGTATAAATGGTGTAAACATTTAATATCAGTAATTTACAAAATGGGAATTCAATGATGGGTTCAACTAGGTTTTTTTTCAGAAAACCAAAAGGATTACAGTTTGCACTGCGTTCAAGATGTTGTCTTCAGGTATAAATACCTCGCCTTAAAGAATACGGCCCATTACATACTTAGTGTCGTAACCTACACACAAACCAAAAGGATTACAATTTGCACCGCGTGCAAGATCGCGTGCAAGATATTATCATCCGGTAATGATACTACGCCTTAGAGAATACGGCCCATTACATACTTAGTGTCGTGTTATTGTTCCCCGTGTGACTAGATGACGTGTTATAGTTCCCCGTATGCTCCTGGACTTTCTCAAGTGTATGCTTTTGGCAAATCGGTGCATATCTTGTGTCGATTTGATGTAGAAAATATAGCGGTACACACAGGGATACAAAGAAGCAAACCAAAACTGTTGTTACTCGTCGCGTCATTCTAGATGCACCTGGTACAAGAAACAAAAGACATAAGAGACGTACTATTTGATTGGGCATGCAAGTTGATTGAAGAAAAAAACACAACCCCCACCTTCAGTGTAAAAAGAAACATATATAAAACAAAATAAAAAGATGACCTGTTCACCGTAAAGAAAATCACCTTTCCTCCACGAGGAAAAATATATCAAGCGCTACTTTACTAAAACACCTGATCAATGCATCAACATTCTATTTACAAAACTTACTTTGTGCTTCAAATACATGATTTTTAACAATATCTTTTTTAGAGGGTTCTTGAAACAAATTGTATGGGAATGCTCCAGCAGTTTGAAACAGAAGATAAATAAATCAGGCAGTTCAGGGTGAGTCTATTCAGGTCCCGATTTCAACAATTTTTTAAGATAGTTCAAACACAATAATTAATACGTTTATTGAAATGCACAGTAGGAACACATTGCGAGCTAAACCTTCATTGTATTTCATTCGAATTGGTCGTTCCAAGCGGAAGATATGCGCTTTTCCCCAAATTCTACGAAATGTTACCACTATGAAAATAATAGTTTTGCTGAATGGGTCGCAAATTGGAACAAGTTCAAGGAAGAGATAGACATATTGAATCCAGTTCCATCTCGCACATGATCCATGTGACAAATTTCCTTCATTAATTGGGATTAGTGCGATCAAAAAGTTATGACAAGGCTATTTTACTTCATTTGATACGAGGCAAAGACAATCTTCATTTTTTGTAATGAGTGCCTGTATTTACACACATATCATCATTAATTACGGGGGGTTTCCTTTCACCCCCAGGACTCCCCATACCAACTGTTTTGACTTCCTGTCATGCTCCTCAACATATTTAAGATGTTACCAGAAATGATTTTTGGTACGCTAAGGGGGGTTATTCAAGATGGCGTCCAAAATGGCCGCCAAAACTGGTCAAAGTGCATAATATGACATGTATCAATCAAAATGTATAGTAAAAGTATAGTTTTAATAGTGAGATGTTTGTAGTAGACCACTAGACACACATGTATAGTTCTTTTGCTTTGATAATATAGCTAAATCAATAAATGCCGCCAAAATGGCCGCCATTAATGGTAAAATTCCATAAATTGGCATATATGAACCAACATGTATGATCAGAGTATAGTTTTAACAATGAGATGTATTAGAGCACTAGAAACACATATCTAATCATATTATAATGTTTTATATCATATATTTAATTTAATATAAAGCAGTTTACCAACTTACGGTGTTTACAATAGACAATGTAACAACACATATTAACAACCACCGGCGAATGTCCCAACGAAAAATAAGCAAGGACATTCACCGGCGGGGAATTGAACCCCGGTCGGAGATCACTAGACAGGCGCCTTAACAACTAGGCCACCGATACTTGCTGATAAACGGCAATTTGAATCGGTGGTAAGTGTAAACGCGATGGGGTTTTACAATGCACACAGCACAACTATAACACGACACATTTGGCCAAACACGGTAGGGATCACAAATTTGTTCTATGTCAATTTACAGTGCTTGCATTTTTTATTATGGTAATGTTTGTATATACTATTACCCGAAAATTGATATAAAATATTTACTTACGTTTAAGCTGCAAAGCTGAGTGAAACTCTGAAATTATCGTCATGATTTCGGATTGAAATACACGGGCCTTTTCTATTTGATAGTATAGCCTACGTGTTCATGTATATAGGATGATGATCTAGTTGCACTTTCGCGCATTGTTTTCGCTGAAAAGCGTGACGTGGACATTGAGCGATTGACTATTGTTTCATCACCGAATTGCTACTAGTTGTGACCTATATATATATATATATATATATCTCTGTATATAGAAGCCCAAGTATACAAAAGATCTCACTGAATTGCTGAATACAATGTCATGCTCTACCACACATCTATAACAAACGGAATCAATCCCATAATCCTTTTAATTGGAGTCTTTTCTATACACCATATCGCTACACCTGGCAATGCACGTACAAAATGAAAAAAATAAAACACTGATGTTGACTTTTTGTGACATAGGCCTATACAAATCCAGGGCCAAGGGTCGGGCAATCACGTAAAAATGGATATATGGTGTGCTATAATAGAAACACGTTACACTGATCTATTAACTGAACGTTGGCTTTTTGTAGGCATGGGCTAGATCTCATACGACATGTACGAGGCCTATAATTAAGGCGAATTCAACCGGTGCCCCATCTCAAGTCTGACCCCAGGTAGTGAGTATACACCCCGAGATAAGTGCCAGGTACAGTGATTCCCCTCAAATTGTGGCGTCACACTTTTACAGGCCCTTTTTGGAAAGTGTATGATTTGATAGTAAGATAGCACAATTTCATGATAGAGGAAATATAAATCATAATATCATCTGTGCTTATTCTTGACCGAATTGCGTCGTTTTGCGAGTTAACATATGCCAAATGATTACCTCTCTCACGTTATTATTTCCATGAAGCTATGTACCACACAAGTTATAAGGCATACTAATAGAACATATCCATTTGATAAACATGTTTGCACAGTTTATTATTAAGAAAGTATTGTGAGTTGTATATCATAAAACGTTGTCGTATATGGTAGTCAACCGTGTTGTATTCATATTGGAAATATTTGTATTGTGATTTGGTCTACTTTTTTCTCTATCGGGGACAGGTAGGTGTTCCGATTGCTGGCTTGATTTTCAACTTGATGTTTTCTATTTCACACAAAAGGTCAACCTTAAAATTGTCGCATTCAAATGTTTGAGATGCATAACTTCAACGGTTCTATTTTTAGGAGGACAAGGTTACAAACTATTTGCCCATTGAGTAGTACACAAAATGGTTGGTGGTTAACCACCTTTGGCAGTAATTCAACACATTTTAGCCGGTAATTTCATTTCTGGCTCCAAAGATTTTACAGACATATTGAGAGAAAAATATGGGGATTATTCTGATATCAAAATATCTTGATGTGAAAAAAAATGATAGTCCCAAAAATGTGATCGGAACATACACCTTTAAACAACAAAAATACAAAAATTGGTCTCATCGCAGAGGGTTATGCGGCAAAAGTGACTCCGTTATTCATGTTGTTTTTACAAAGTATGCCGTAAAACAGTGGAAATTGATGATTATAGGTGAGAGAAAACATAAATTATCACATCATCGTTTACCAAACCAAAATAGGTTAATTTGGTACCAAAGGAACCCCTCTCCTCTCGGGTCCGAAATTAATAGTTCTCCTCGACTAGCAATGATGATCTTTCCAGGTCAATTACACGGTAATAAAAAAACATTTTATTCTTTTTTTGAGATACTATTATGCAGCTGGTGATTTTCTTTTCTGTAATGGGACCAACGTTGTGGAACAATTTGCCTGCTGATGTACGTGTTGCCCCGAGTGTGCAGGTTTTAAAAACACTTTTAAAAACTTGCCTTTTTCCCAGGGTAGGTTTAGGCAGTATTTTTTTATATTGCTGCAGCTGTTGTACTATAGTCCTTGCTGTTTTTACTGATGATTTATCATATTTATGCTGGGTTGTAACTCCATTTCTAAAATATGCCCATATTTGATCTATTGTCAGTTGTTTATGTACATACGAGGATCAGTCATTAAGTAATGAAAGTGATCATGGTATGGAATGCATGATCGATTCTATTGAGTGTTAGGGTGATCAATACAAAGTATGAAACTTTGTCTTTCAAACAATACACTTTTGGATTTCTAAGTATGAACTATGACGTCATAGCGTAAGCTTAAAGTTAGTGCACTTGGGACACTGCTAAATCAATTATTTGACGGGAAATTTGATTTGTTTAAATGAAACACGTGGTAAGAAGATTGCATAACATGACATCAGAAGCAGGTAAATCCCAATCGCATAATTATAATTCAAAAGATAATAACTTTAATCCCTGTGTAAATTGAAATGTGTAGTATACGTTTTCTAGGTCACCTACTCCGACTCAATGCTGATACTCCAGCTCGGAAAGCACTAACAGAGTATTTCAACCCAACACTTAGGGACCCAGGACGGCCTCCGACCTCTTGGTGGTCAACAATTAAGAAAGATTTAAAAAACACACACATTATGAACACTGATTTATGCAATATGATTAATTCGGCTAGTGATAGGGGGGGATGGATTGAGCTGGTGGAGCACGCGATGTCCAATTAGGGCGATAAGCGTACTGATGATGATGAAGAGGAAAAAGTAAGGAGAAGCAATTGAATAAAAGGTATACAAATATCAGTATTTCAAATAGCCCATTTTCATTGAAAAATGCCCAGTCAGTGAATCACTAGTATTGCGGAAAATCAAACAATTAAGAAGAAAAAACAAGTAATAACCCCATTTGGGAGATTCCATAGGATAGGTAACTAATTATCTGAACTCATTCACATGAAATTTACAGAAAATATGCGCATGCGCAAACGGCAGATAAGTCGTGCATGCTGCTGATGTTGCTGAGATTTGCTTACTAGGGCTGAAGATTGATGTCAGCGGTCGATGATCAGTGACCAAGGTGAAGTGGCGTCCCCAAAAATCCATGTAAAACTTGTTGACACCCCACACCAAAGCTAAAGCCTCTTTATCTATTTGAGCATAGTTGGTTTCAGCAGAGTTTAATGACCTTGAAGCGAAAGCAATGGGGTCGCTCTCTGCCGTCACGCATTACATGAGACATAACTGCCCCAATGCCGTAGGGACTAGCGTCACAGGCAACGCGTACTGGTGACGCTTCATTATAATGGGTCAGTACTTGGTCTGATGTGATTAGGCGCTTGGCACTATCAAAGAATTCCTGACATTGATCTGTACACTGCCATTTCTGATCCAGTATCAAGCTTGATCGTTGTAAGCTCTCTATTCTCTATCAGTGGATTAACACGAATTATGTCAGACATAGCCCCTCTATTTATACCAAGTGTATGCACACCAGACAGGAAGTCATCATCATTTTCTTCTTCACTTGAATTAGTACGCATCCATTGCTTTAATCGCTTTCTTGTTTACACGGTCGGTCCGTACGGACACACGCTTGGGTCCTTAATGGACCAGGCTCAAGCAAAAGCTCAGGCCAGTCTTAAAAAGCCTATGTAAGCATGCTGGCTGAATGAAATGAAAGTTAGAAAAGATGGAAGAAAAGAATGAGAAGTTGTTCTTCTTTTCTTTGTACGAATACTTGTATGCGCGATCCGAACTAAGACACACTGTTTTAATGCTCTATTTTGACACAATTGTGGCATTTAGTCTCTTTGAAGTAACAGTCATCCGACTTGTGGTTGATTTTGCCACAGCGGAAGCAGTTTTGTCGCTTAGGCTTATTAGTATATTAAAAGCCTGCTCATTCTGTGAACACCAGGTTCTTTTCTCAGTTCCGTAGCATCTTTGGCTGCCATTTCTCAAGGGCTGACTTAAGGGTCAATTTTGCCTCGGTAAGTAACCGTTTCTGAATATTCTCCGCCAACATACCACAAAACACACTCTCAGAACAAAGGTTAAAATCTTTACCAATATTGGTTAACATTTTAACCAACGGGAGTTTACCAGGTGAATTACACAATTGGTTGGTTAAAACCGTAACCAACAGCTGTAGGTTAAACTTTAACCTGTGGTTGGTTACAATTTTTAATCATTTGTTGGTTAATATGTTTTAACCAACAGTCCTGGTTGGTTACAAAATGTTGGTTACACTTTTTCTTTTGCTAAGCTTTAACATGTGGTTGGTTAAATCTTTTAATCATTTGTTGGTTAATTCTGCTAAACTTAACCATTTGTTGGTTAATTCTGCTTGATATAATAACATGGGTTGGTTAAAACCTAACCATTTGTTGGTTACATTTGCTTCATATTTAATATGGGGTTGATTAAAACTTAACCATTTGTTGGTTAATTCTTTTCATAATATGCATTGGGCAGTAGCTCTATTATTATGGCTATGAAGTGTTACTACGACATCATGGCAGACGACAGAGTTTTTGAAATGCTCACCAAGTGTTTCAAGGTACAGGATTGAATTTTTAATACTGTAATTTAATAATTATGTAACTGTCTGAGCTTTTGATCTACTATTATTGTATTGCCCAGGGGCATCGTAAATGTTCATCACTTATTTTGGTTCACATAGTATCTATAACAATCAATTAACATGTAGCAGTTGATGAAATGGTTGAGGCACCTTCTATATTCAAGAAAACATCTGCCTTTCTTGATAGACAAATGCCATAATATTGTACAGTTTAGCTCAGAAAGTTACATAATTATTAAATTGCAGTGTGACGAAATCAATACTGTACCTTGAAACCCTTCTATATGCGTCTCCAGACCCCACAACCGGAGCGTTGCAAACCACTTGGTTGTCTGCCATTTTGTCGAAAAGACGGAATGTTGATTAAAATTTAACCAACAATTTTCATAATTTGCACAAAATAGTTGGCGGGAATCTTGTTTTGACCTATTGTTGGTTAAAATTATGATGCCTTAAGGAAGGAGTGGACCCTCAGGTATAGCCTCCGTAAATCTGCCGTAACTTCTTCATTATTCATTTAAACTAAAAGTATACACTTTTTTGTAGAAAAGGGTTCAATGAATCCAACCATGATCATTAAATTGACCATTTTGGAGAAAATTATAAAAACAGGGTTTTAGACCCATTTTAGGTTTCGTCAAGATAACGAGAAATATATTTTGGTCAAATCTTGTCATACTAGCTTTATTATAATCCTAATAAAATTCCCTAGGAGGCGTTTTTTTTGTTTTGAATATCATATTTATTTTTGAATTATTGACTAAAAAGTGCCAAAAATGTGACTTTTTAACCTTCAAAATCATGAAAATGTAGGTATCAAAATGTGCCTCAATAATTCATCTAAACGCCTATCTGGCCTGTTTGGTAAAACACAAATCGAAAGTTACTTTAAATGACCTAAACAGAGTGTACGGCTTTCTTTTGTTGAGCAATTTAGTTATTAAATAGGGTATGGTAGAGAACCTTTTATGAACCATCCTGAAAAAGCCACCATGTATAACATTCGTTATTGCCCTTATTCCGAAAATCTTGTTAAAATTGCCAATTTTGCGAATTAGTTTCAATAATTTAAGACAATACGCAACGTCGTTATCAACATTCTTTTTAATCTTTCAAGTTTATTATTTACCATTCCTTTATCAGTTACAAATTCTTCATGATTAAATAATCGTCACTTTTTTCTATCACAATCACATACATATATATCAAATCAAACGTGTTCAGTTTAAATTTTATACCCTTTACATATTTTTACTATTACTTGTATCTTCTATATCATGTATAATTATATAGCTTCATTGCTACGCACAATCAATGTAAATTGATACTATATACTTAATCTCAATTAATTTTCTGAATCTCAATTCTGATTTTAAAAGAATTAAAATATTGGGATGATTCCCATATCTAAAGTTATTGACAATTTTTTTAATCTTTTTAAGTTATTGACAAGTTCGCTATCATAATTAGGCTAGTTATAAAATCTCTCTGTATTTTGTCTTTACATTGCTGAAACCCAAAAGGAACATCAAAATGTGTTAATTACACGTTATGATACTTTTAAAGATATACAGGGTGGTTCAATAAAACGTTGACAGTTTTTTGAAGCCATTTTATTTTAAATTCTGTAGATTTAAAAAAAATATTTTTCAATATTCATCAACTATAAGATCTTGACCATCTATGGTTGCACACCACCAAATACATCTCCCATAGGGTTACACGTGAAATGCACAATTTTAACATGGATGTTTCTCGACGTTATAAGAAACTGGTAACTTGAAATTTGGTTTCAACTTGAAGATGAAAGCCATGACTACTAACTTAACAACTCATATATGGGGGTAACCGGCATAATTTTGAGCTAGAGCCTTTTCAAAAAGTACGAGTTGAGTTTTCCTGGTCACACGCAATTGTTGATTAAGATTATTGCGTCAGATACTGGAAATGACCTGAACACAAATGTCTCTGTTAAAATATTAAAAAATCATCATTGCATCAATTTTGTTGGACCTGAAGAACGCTGATGTGTCTGTCAAAATTCACACTATATTAATTTCGCCATAACATGTAGTAAATACCCTAATTTTAAACTGTAATTTACAATAGGTCTCCCATTTCGGCACAGAAACGGGCCGGTTTTGGACTTTTGCCTCAAAGGGGGTAGGGCCAGACGTTATTTAGTGGTGTGAAACCCTATGCTGAAAATATCGTTACAAATAACCTTACGGTTGCAAAATAATAGCTATTTGAACAAAGACTGTCCCATTTCACTCTGTCCACGGGTACTGATTTCGCGAGTGTAATTGTTTACATCTTAACTATCTATTCAGATGTGAAATCAATACGTAATAATAATACCACGAGTGACCGTAATTAGAATTATTGATTTTCAGAGATTGGAAGTGTAATTAAATATGCTCTATGCCTTAAAGTGACGATGCCATTTAATGTTATCTTGCTGGTCATTTCCCGTAGACTTACCCATGTTACCCGTGGACAAAGAGATTTTGGAGAGACTCTCTTCAAATAGCTATCATTTTGCCGCCATACCATTTTTAACGTTGAGATTATCAGCATAAATGGCCAAGATGATATTTTTGAGGAATATGTTTAAATTTTTTTTTTTTAAATCCCACAATTTTGAAAAATATGGCTTTGAAAAAGTGTCAACGTTTTATTGAACCACACTGGTTGTAACGTCGCGAAATCAGTACCCGTGGACAGAGTGAAATGGGACAGACTTTGTTCAAATAGCTGTTATTTTGCAACCGTAAGGTTATTTGTAACGATATTTTCAGCATAGATGGTCAGGATTATGTTGATGAATATTGAAAAAGATTTTTTTTAAATCGACAAAATTTCAAAAACAAAGGCTTCAAAAAACTGTCAACGTTTTATTGAACCACCCTGTAATGGCAATTTTGCTTCTCACCATATCGGTTGTATCTTCTTACAGAAAAAGAAAAAGTGTTCTACGTAATCTTTTTAATTACATATATCACATACGACATTATTTTCTATTTTCATTTAATGGGGTAGATATTACTAGCGATTTTCCAATTAAGATGTCGTATCAACATTGATCAAAGTCATGCATGAAGGGCGCCCTCAAGCACGTCGTAATCAAGGTCAAAATCATGAAAGTCGCCCTCAAGCACGTAGTCTCGCGCCTTATTCAAGGTTTAAAGCAAGTCCTGAGCTGTGTGCTTTTATATTTCGACCATCACGCTTTTGAATTTCGATCTACAAGCTTTTGGTTTATGGCGTTCTCGAGGACTTACAGTGATAAGTATTACAGTGATAATGCAAAGACAGCAACGGGAATTGTTCGCTAAGGCAATAACAAAATATTTCAGAGAAATATATACTGCAAACCATATATTGTCAAAAATAAAATGACTATTGTAAATTGTAATTTCTTTTCAAGTGTCCTACAAGTTTACAAGTTGCAATAATATTCTCACTTTAGAGTTGACTACGTGGCCGCCATCGTCTCCGCAGAAGAAAACGACAGGAATTGGGCCGATTTACGACTAAAGTCTATAAATGGAACGTTCGCTTTACTTCTAGATATCTCTCTAATACCTGTGCTGCACTAGGTCTTTGCATTGGATCCTTATTACGACATAATGAATGGATCGCGGATAAACTGGACCTCACAATATCACTATAATTTCCTAATAAATAATCAACTACTGGCGGAATCTTCCAAATGTCAGTTTTTTCGTCGTAACCTGGCATCAAGTCCTTTTGGAATTTTGTTCCTGGAAATGGCCATTTTTGTTCTGGGGCTAGAGACTCTCCATGATATTCTACGTCTTCGCATATGGTTAATACACCTTTCGAAGAATTAACTAGTGCAAGAGAATCCATATCATTAATGACAATTTGCAGGTCAAACGTCACCAGAAATTGCGAAAGAGTTACGCGAATTTGCTTAGAATCGCACAAGACCCAAGTGCCACTTGAACTTGTGTGCAGGTAATTAACAATGCTTACATAATTGAGACATAATCTAAATCTAGTCGGCAGATTGTCGGCGTCTTTTTCCAACAAGATTTGGTTGATGTGACTTAAAGGGCCCAGATAAATGTCTGTGATTACGGCAGGAATTGTGTCACAAAACCCGAGTAGTTTAACAACAAATTTACCATTTTGAAGTTGGCGCTTCATCTCAACATCGTGGATGAAACGAGCAAAATGCCACCGATGACGATGTAGTATTGAATACACCACGGTGTAGCCTTTCCAGTCAGCCAGATATACCTGCATAAAACAACACATACCGACAGTTATGTAACATTCAAGTGGCCAGTGGCGACGTTACAGGGGCAAGGGGGCCGGGGGGGGGGGGCATCCCCCCCCCAAAAAAAAAAAAATCCCCACTTTGCCCCCCCCCCCAAAAAAAAATATATGTATTGACAACCGTTTCTGGTTAGACTAGCCATTGAACAAAGTGCTCAATACCGTAAACGGTAGAGCGTATACAAATTCAGAGGTATAGACCTTCCGGAATATTATCGCTACTCTGAGTTTCATGGACAATCCCATACGGTCATTTTGTCCAATCGTCAGGCGAAAGATGTCTCTCTGATCGGAGGTCTTTGACACATTGAAAATGCGAATACACAATCAATGGTGTTAAAACTTGCGATCAGAGCAACAAATATTCCAAAGGGGATCTATACACATTAAGATATCAAAAGATAATCAAAAAGTGCTCAACTGATAAATCAGGAGCGTAATATGTATTGACAACCGTTTCTGGTTAGACTAGCCATTGAACAAAGTGCTCAATACCGTAAACGGTAGAGCGTATAAAAATTATATTATATATATATATCATTTAATTTTGCCTTTGAGAAAAATTGAAAATTTTAGCATAAAAAGGCAATTTTTTTCAGCGCAGCGCGCACATTTTCTTACTCAATTAGGTTAAATTAGACCAAATGTTGACAATTTGAGTATAAAACAGTATAAAACAAGTTTTTTCATGCCCCACTAAAAAGGATTCTTGCCCCCCCCCCTCCCCCCCCCCCCCCCCCCAAAATAAATAATAATAAAATAAATAAATATGAGGCTGGCGTCGCCACTGCAAGAGGCGTAGCTAGGTTTTTGATATTGGTGGGGAGAAAAATAATAGTGAGCCAACCATACTTAACCGACTACAAAATGCGCTATTTTACACTTATTGTCCGATGATTGAGTAACATTTCGGCTTTAAACCCCAGCTTCCCCAGCTAATAGTCAAAAGTCATTTAGTTTATTTAAATCAACGGTACGGGGCCTGTTAAAAACCGGCATTAAAGGTAAGGTCCACTCTGGCCAGTTGACCCAGGGTGAACTGGTTTGCACCTGCTCCTTTTATGACAGATGAAATAGAGTTAAAATGAAGACTTCTCAACCTTGAGATATTCCCAAGGATCTGGCTGGAAAAAGTGGACCCTAGGGTCCGTATGCACAAAAGAGTTAGACCGGGTCTAAAGTTAAACCAGGTCTAAGTTAAATTTATTCATGCCTCAAAAGCTGTTTTCCTCTGCATTTTCATGAAATATTTTGTGCTATTTTTGAACTTTGCAGCTGAATCTTTACAATTAGTTAGCTAATTTGAGAAAGAATTGTAACGAAAGGGTGCATTTCACAAAAACCAAAATTCACTTAGACCAGGTCTAACTTTAGACCCGGTCTAACTCTTTTGTGCAGGTAAAAAACCGGGCAAATCAGCTGTTTTTAGAAACCCATCTGAATACCGGTGAGGGTTCAGGAGAACACTTCGTTGAATTCTCAAGGAGCCAGTCGAATAATATATCATGCTGTTTAGCATGCGTGACCAACAGTTTTCCAAACAACAACTATACGAGTATTGCTTCTGAAGTCAACACGATAAAATTAGGATTTTCCTTCCCAATTTCACCCCCTAAACGCGTAAAAGTCACAGGACTTTAAACAACCTTTATGGTTGTTCCGCACGTACCGCCCCTGTTCTCGAAAACACCCTTATTACGCAGGTTTCATTGTGTGTGGTCACGCATGCGTACAGTAACCTGACTGGTCCCCCGAGGTGAAATTTAAGGGAAAAGTGTACTTAAGGTCCCAGATATCGTTCAATACTGGAACATAAAAGTTGCCAGTATACATGTTGGTCGGTACTGGTGGTACGATTTTACTGTTCCAGAATCGGTCGATACTGGAACACCAAATTGTGTTTTAATATTCCAGTATTGGGCGATACTGGTACACATGATACCAGTGAGATTTGTATACTTGTACATTTTATATGTGCCAGTATCGCCCGATTCTGGAACACTGACTTTGTACCAGTATCGAACGATACTGGGTGTTCCAGTATCGTCCGATACTAGTACAGTCCAGAATCTGGGATCGAAAGTACACTTTTTCTAATTTAATAGCATACCCTACCTTTTTATTCCAACCCCTGGCGATCCTCTTTTTAACAGTTACATCAACAAAGTCCTTACAAGTCAGCATCGGATGACAGACACTGCTGGTATTCTGCTGTAAATGAAAGAATCCATCTCCACACTGAACATCGGCATCTGCATTATTGTCATGGTGTGGTCTTTGCAGAATATCTGCAAAAATATACAGTTATGAGTAAATGAGGCACAATGAGGCAGTAGCTAATCTGGTTTAAGAGCACAAATTCGGGACACGGTCATAATAAGTCAAATTCATAAAAACTTGTATTTCTTGTCAATAAACAAAAAACTAAAATTATGAAAATAAAGGGTAAAACTATCTTTTGAGGTATTCATTTTTCATTCACTCCTTGTGATTTTTTTTTAACAAAACCAAATAATATGTTATTATATGTACATAACTTGAAAATTCGTATTTGATGTCTTGAGATCAAATGATTTTCAACAAATCTGTAAAACTTATGTTAGGAATGTGATATAACATTGACTTTGGTTCCAAAATGTCCCTTCAACTTATGCATATGATATAAATAATTCAATATCAATACGTCCCTCATTGTGTCTCATTTACTCGCGTTTGGTCACGCATATTTATGGATCACCGTGCCATCTCATCCATTGGGGGTATGCTGGTTCCCTGCACCCTGGATCCCCGGGCCAACTCATCCATAGGTGCAGACAGGTCTCGCATTTGCCAGCCGTAACCGTAAGTTCAACATATTACATCGTCGCTCTGTTATGGCATAAGGTAAAATAACGATAACACAATGTAGCTGAGATATCGCATCGAAAGCTGAATGCATTGTTGCGCTGCCATGATAGCTATGGCGCGATGGGGAACCCGCTATGACATGCGTGTGAAGTCCGGCACTGTGGTGAACGCAGATACACGTGTAGTTTGTGCCAATCAGCAAATTTATCATTCTAAGCGTGAAGCTGGCTTAATCGAATTTACGTATGGATCTAGTTTTCGTCAATCATGAATACGCATGACTTTTATGCCAGCAAATCAGCTTTGAGTGGAAATCGGCGTGTACCTGCATCTATGGATAAGTTGTGTGGAGCCTATTGATGCAGGGAACCAGCATACCACAGGGGCAGGTATTGGGTTCTCCATTACTTGCGAGAATCGACTCTGGCCACATTACGTTATCGCTCTGTTAACACATACGGGAAATAACGATCAACACAAGTGGTTGTTGAGTTGACGCATTGAATACCGAATGCATTGTCGCACCGCTGGGGAGCGCGTGTGATGTCCGACGCTGTCGTGGACGCATACACATGGTATTCTGTGCCACTCAGCAAATCAGCGGATAAAAGTTGATAGTTTCAACACGTGCGTGATAGTATCCGTCGACGCACGACGCTCAAATACTAGTATGATTGTGCCATTATGGAACGAAGACACCGGAATTGTCAAGGACATCATGGCAGGATATCTGACCTCAATATTTCAAGCAAGTTTCAGGATTGATTCTTGGTCATCGTCTAATGGTGACGATTGTTTTCGAGAACGCAGCAAATAGATGCGATAAAGCAACTTAATGAAAATGACATATTTTGAGAGTAACGTTTTACAATTCAAGGTTTAATAAACATATCATTATCGCAGCAAAATGCTGAATTACAACAATATTTACAATATGTAATATATAGAACAATAGAAACAATATAATGCATAATAGTGTTGCCAATTTAATGGCCTTTTGGGGAAAATTGTACTTTAGGTCCCAGATTCTGGACTGAACTAGTATCGGACGATACTGGAACACCCAATGTCGTGCGATACTTGTACATATAAAATGTTTCGGGCGATAATAATGGAACACAAGTATGTACCAGTATCGTTCGATACTGGGACAAATTGCACTGGAAGCATGACTGTGTACCAGTATCGCCCAAAACTGGAACATAAAGCGATACTGGAACAGTAAAATCATACCAGTATCGAGCGATACTGGCAATTTTTCATGTTCCAGTATTGAACGATACTGGTATACCAGTATCTGGGACCTAATGTACACTTTTTCGAATCAAATGGTGTAGCATTGTTTTTTGCCGTAGTGAATCGTAGGTTCCAGGAAGGTTAGGGTTATAGTCCATTTAAATCAACGATTCGGAACATGATTCGATGGCATGAACAATAGCAATCATAGACGACCATTTGTTTAATCAATGAGCAAAAGAAGAAGACAAAGAGAGAGAGAGAGAGAGAGAGAGTTGGTTATAGGTTGCAATAACCCAAATCAATAATATTAGCCAGTTTTGAAGCTCTTTTAGCATTTACAAATATCTTTGCAGTACCCGTAGTTAGTTGACTCGTTGGCGATTTACACTTCTCTTCTTTATATTCTGAGATCAGTGTCCCGACCTCATCCAGTGATTGCTCTTTTTCAAGTACTGCAACGTTTGCCTAAATCACCACTTGGAATTGCCTCCCGCAACATCACCTAACTACTAGAACATCAAGAGATTTCAGGAGTATGTTCCGGGGTCATAAAGGTAATATAAACTACATAGGAGCATTGAGACGTTACATGGATAAAGTAATATAAAAGGGAGAGTGTAAATGGTGTAAACATTTAATATCGGTAATTGACAAAATGGGAATTTAATGATGGGTTCAACTAGTTTTTTTCAGAATCCACATAACCTACACACAAAACCAAACGGATTACAGTTTGCCTTAAATAATACGTCCCATTACATACTTAGTGTCGTAACCAGCACACAATATTAAAATGATTACAATTTGCACCGCGTGCAAGGTGTTGTCATCCGGTATATATACTTCGCCTTAGAGAATACGGCCCATTACATACTTAGTGTCGTAACCTACACACAAAACCAAAAGGATTACAATTTGCACCGCGTGCAAGATGGTATCATCCGGTATGTATTCCTCGCCGTAAAGAATACGGCCCATTACACACTTAGTGTCGTAACCTACACACAAAACCAAACGGACTACAGTTTGCACCGCGTTCAAGATGTTGTCATCCGGTATTTACTACGCCTTAGAGAATACGGCCCATTACACACTTAGTGTCGTAACCCACACACAAAACCAGAAGGATTACAGTTTGCACCGCGTGCAAGGTGTTGTCATCCGGTATGTATACCTCGCCTTAAAGAATACGGCCCATTACATACTTAGTGTCGTAACCTACACACAAAACCAAAAGGATTACAATTTGCACCGCGTGCAAGATGTTATCATCCGGTAATGATACTACGCCTTAGAGAATACGGCCCATTACATACTTAGTGTCGTGTTATTGTTCCCCGTGTGACTAGATGACGTGTTATAGTTCCCCGTATGCTCCCGGACTTTCTCAAGTGTATGCTTTTGGCAAATCGGTGCATATCTTGTGTCGATTTGATGTAGAAAATATAGCGGTACACACAGGGATACAAAGAAGCAAACCAAAACTGTTGTTACTCGTCGCGTCATTCTAGATGCAACTGGTACAAGAAACAAAAGACATAATAGACGTACTATTTGATTGGGCATGCAAGTTGATTGAAGAAAAAAACACAACCCCCACCTTCAGTGTAAAAAGAAACATAAAACAAAATAAAAAGATGACCTGTTCACCGTAAAGAAAATCACCTTTCCTCCACGAGGAAAAATATATCAAGCGCTACTTTACTAAAACACCTGATCAATGCATCAACATTCTATTTACAAAACTTACTTTGTGCTTCAAATACATGATTTTTAACAATATCTTTTTTAGAGGGTTCTTGAAACAAATTGTATGGGAATGCTCCAGCAGTTTGAAACAGAGGATAAATAAATCAGGCAGTTCAGGGTGAGTCTATTCAGGTCCCGATTTCAACAATTTTTTAAGATAGTTCAAACACAATAATTAATACGTTTATTGAAATGCACAGTAGGAACACATTGCGAGCTAAACCTTCATTGTATTTCATTCGAATTGGTCGTTCCAAGCGGAAGATATGCGCTTTTCCCCAAATGCTATGAAATTCAATCTGTTTCAACTTTACCACTATGAAAATAATAGTTTTGCTGATTGGGTCGCAAATTGGAACAAGTTGAAGGAAGAGATAGACATATTGAATCCAGTTCCAGACCATCTCGCACATGATCCATGTGACAAATTTCCTTCATTAATTGGGATTAGTGCGATCAAAAAGTTATGACAAGGCTATTTTACTTCATTTGATACGAGGCAAAGACAATCTTCATTTTTTGTAATGAGTGCCTGTATTTACACACATATCATCATTTATTACGGGGGGTTTCCTTTCACCCCCAGGACTCCCCATACCAACTGTTTTGACTTCCTGTCATGCTCCTCAACATATTTAAGATGTTACCAGAAATGATTTTTGGTACGCTAAGGGGGTTATTCAAGATGGCGTCCAAAATGGCCGCCAAAACTGGTCAAAGTGCATAATATGACATGTATCAATTAAAATGTATAGTAAAAGTATAGTTTTAATAGTGGGATGTTTGTAGTAGACCACTAGACACACATGTATAGTTCTTTTGCTTTGATAATATAGCTAAATCAATAAATGCCGCCAAAATTGCCGCCATTAATGGTAAAATTCCATAAATTGGCATATATGAACCAACATGTATGATCAGAGTATAGTTTTAACAATGACATGTATGTGTTAGACCACTAGAAACACATATCTAATCATATTATAATGTTTTATATCATATATTTAATTTAATATAAAGCAGTTTACCAACCCACGGTGTTTACAATAGACAATGTAACATCAAATATTAACAACCACGGGCGAATGTCCCAACGAAAAATAAGCAAGGACATTCACCGGCGGGGAATTGAACCCCGGTCGGAGATCACTAGACAGGCGCCTTAACAACTAGGCCACCGATACTTGCTGATAAACGGCAATTTGAATCGGTGGTAAGTGTAAACGCGATGGGGTTTTACAATGCACACAGCACAACTATAACATGACACATTTGGCCAAACACGGTAGGGATCACAAATTTGTTCTATGTCAATTTACAGTGCTTGCATTTTTTATTATGGTAATGTTTGTATATACTATTAGCCGAAAATTGATATAAAATATTTACTTACGTTTAAGCTGCAAAGCTGAGTGAAACTCTGAAATTATCGTCATGATTTCGGATTGAAATACACGGGCCTTTTCTATTTGATAGTATAGCCTACGTGTTCATGTATATAGGATGATGATCTAGTTGCACTTTCGCGCATTATTTTCGCTGAAAAGCGTGACGTGGACATTGAGCGATTGACTATTGTTTCATCACCGAATTGCTACTAGTTGTGACCTGTTGACTTTTCAAGGTTACATGGATCATGGGGTATATATATACAGTCATCAAAAAAAGTAACTATACAGGTAATAAATGTGCTTTTAACTCTAAAAATATATATCCTACCTAGAAATATTAAATCATAAAGTTGTTGAGAAATTTATCTTTTTTAATATGAGATATTGCACGCTAGGATCGGTTGAATATTTAAGAAGCGACAATCCAAAATGTAAGGTAAAGTCACAATTTCAAATTCACATTTTACATTTCAACACGGGGGAGAAAATGACAGGTAGCGCGTGTGTGGCGTATTGATCCATCGGAACAATACGGCTGACTGTCCAACCTGCGCATGCATCCCCCAATTTGCACTACCGGTAATCGATAAGGTACCCGTAGATTGGTCCGCGTGTAGAAAATAAGAATGTGAAAATGAAAATCGGACTTCTCCTTACATGTGTGAGTGCCACTCCCTCAATAATCACCTGATCCTAGCGTGCAATATCTCATATTAAAGAAGACAAATTTCTCAACAACTTTATCATTTAATATTTTTAGGTAGGATGTATATTTTAAGAGTTAGAAGCCCATTTATTACCTGTATAGTTACTTTTTTTGATGACTGTATATCTGTATATAGAAGCCCAAGTATACAAAAGATCTCACTGAATTGCTGAATACAATGTCATGCTCTACCACACATCTATAACAAACGGAATAAATCCCATAATCCTTTTAATTGGAGTCTTTTCTATACACCATATCGCTACACCTGGCAATGCACGTACAAAATGAAAAATTAAAATACTGATGTTGACTTTTTGTGACATAGGCCTATACAAATCCAGGGCCAAGGGTCGGGCAATCACGTTAAAATGGATATATGGTGTACTATAATAGAAACACGTTACACTGATCTATTAACTGAACGTTGGCTTTTTGTAGGCATGGGCTAGATCTCATACGACATACGAGGCCTATAATTAAGGCGAATTCAACCGGTGCCCCATCTCAAGTCTGACCCCAGGTAGTGAGTATACACCCCGAGATAAGTGCCAGGTACAGTGATTCCCCTCAAATTGTGGCGTCACACTTTTACAGGCCCTTTTTGGAAAGTGTATGATTTGATAGTAAGATAGCACCATTTCATGATAGAGGAAATATAAATCATAATATCATCTGTGCTTATTCTTGACCGAATTGCGTCGTTTTATGCCAAATGATTACCTCTCTCACGTTATTATTTCCATGAAGCTATGTACCACACAAGTTATAAGGCATACTAATAGAACATATCCATTTGATAAACATGTTTGCACAGTTTATTATTAAGAAAGTATTGTGAGTTGTATATCATAAAACGTTGTCGTATATGTAGGTCAACCGTGTTGTATTCATATTGGAAATGTAATGGAAATATTTGTATTGTGTTTTGGTCTACTTTTTTCTCTATCGGGGACAGGTAGGTGTTCCGATTGCTGGCTTGATTTTCAACTTGATTTTTTCTATTTCACACAAAAGGTCATCCTTAAAATTGTCGCATTCAAATGTTTGAGTTGCATAACTTCAACGGTTCTATTTTTAGGAGGACAAGGTTACAAAATATTTGCCCATTGAGTAGTACACAAACTGGTTGGTGGTTAACCACCTTTGGCAGTAATTCACCACATTTTAGCCGGTAATTTCATTTCTGGCTCCAAAGATTTTACAGACATATTGAGAGAAAAATATGGGGATTCTTCTGATATTGGTCTCATCGCATAGGGTTATGCGGCAAAAGTGACTCCGTTATTCATGTTGTTTTTACAAAGTATGCCGTAAAACAGTAGAAATTGATGATTATAGGGGAGAGAAAACATAAATTATCACATCATCGTTTACCAAACCAAAATAGGTTAATTTGGTACCAAAGGAACCCCTCTCCTCTCGGGTCCGAAATTAATAGTTCTCCTCGACTAGCAATGATGATCTTTCCAGGTCAATGACACGGTAATAAAAAAACATTTTATTCTTTTTTTTGAGATACTATTATGCAGCTGGTGATTTTCTTTTCTGTAATGGGACCAACGTTGTGGAACAATTTGCCTGCTGATGTACGTGTTGCCCCGAGTGTGCAGGTTTTAAAAACACCTTTAAAAACTTGCCTTTTTCCCAGGGTAGGTTTAGGCAGTGTTTTTTGATATTGCTGCAGCTGTTGTACTATAGTCCTTGCTGTTTTTACTGATGATTTATCATATTTATGCTGGGTTGTAACTCCATTTCTAAAATATGCCCATATTTGATCTATTGTCAGTTTTTTATGTACACACGAGGATCAGTCATTAAGTAATGAAAGTGATCATGGTATGGAATGCATGATCGATTCTATTGAGTGTTAGGGTGATCAATACAAAGTATGAAACTTTGTCTTTCAAACAATACACTTTTGGATTTCTAAGTTCAAACCAAATAGCCTGAGCCAATCACATACATTGATCATACTCAAATTGGTTTCAGTGAATAGTGAAAGGCTCAAACTACTAATACAGCATGTCACATTGACCAGCCAGAGTCAAACTAGCCAAATCCAGCTACTCAAGCCCACACCAGTATGGGGAAATAGACGACACACACGTTCTGTAAAGTGATTACATATAGACAGTGGGTAGATACTGTAAAACCAGAAATGTTCGCGTGCATTTAAATTTTGATAATTTCGCGAGGAGCACTTACTCGCAAAAATGTCATGCAATAAATATTTCCAATCGACCTTGTAGCAGTGCATTGCAAAGTTGACATTTGCAAAATGTTCATGCCATGAATTAGGCCAGTAATGCTGATACGTAAAATGTTAAACTTTCGAATATATCTGGTTTTACAGTAATTGATCCATGGACTTAAATGGTAGATCTACAGTGGTGTTTCTAAAACATGGATTCATAAGACAAAAATTGGGGAAAACGAGGCAGGTACAAATGGGCAAGTTTAGGCTCTGCAACAGAGTCAGTCTGCATAAGATAGCAAGTTAAAGCATGAGGGTTGTCAATACAATATACAGCCAAATATGAATATCTGTTTTTTGTGTCTACCATCTATGGTATATTGGCAGTGTTGTGACCCAGACCCTAAACCTAAAGTAAAGTCATAGAAAGGTGTAACTGAAGTCAAGTCAATCCAAAATATTGTGAAAGTGTTTATTTTCACAACAATTATATTTTTATGAATATCGTTCATGAAATCAACAAATCACGACATTCTTTAGAAATCTGTTGGAAGAAACTCGTCCAGTGTGTTGTTTAAAAGAGTGGCATACTGTTGAATGGGATACTTTAATCGAGAGGTTGCTTCAATGTAATCCCAGCATGCAGTTGAAAAGCACTGTGCACTTAGATAATTCAACACATGATTAGGCTGATTTCCATTGAAATGTACAGAAATATCATGGTCCAATCAAGGAACTAATAATTGAGATTTTTCATATCTGCATCAATATATGAATTGGGATTCTATTTCTGAATACAATGATACCAAACAAATTGAAAGGTCTCAATGATTGGTTCATCGAATGGACCATAATGTTTCTGTACATTCCAATGCAAATCATGGGTTGAATGGTCTCCATCATCACAGTGCACAGTGCTTTTCTACTGCATGCTGGGATTACATTGATGCAACCTCTGACTTTAACCCACTTTTGTTACATTTTTACTTCTAATTATGGTATGGTAGACACCTTTAAAAGAAAAACAACAACTTGCAAGGCAGTATGTTTCGGTCCACAGCAGCCTCGATGATCTTCCCTTATCGCATAGCATTTTTGCCTGTAACCATTTTGCGCTCAATTTTCACAGCCCTAATGCACGTAATATTGAAGCGATTAGAGATTGAACAGCACCCACAAGAAGCTTATGTTCTCATGAACAATTCCCATTGTTTAAAATGCTAATCGCTCCATTATTTTATTTTTGAAAGAAGTACGGTGATCAGCAACGCGTTAGAAACGTGATGCTTGAATAACTTCAAACTTTGCCTGAACAGTTAATCTAGTGTAACATAGTGCATGGCTATGCTCTAGGGCTCCCACACAGGAATCCTGGGTTCAATTCCTCAAACCAGCCTATATTGTTTTGCAGCGTTCACAGTTTACCTAGAACTGGAATCGGTCACTCACGGCGTTAGTACACTGATTTCGAACGGCGAAGCCGTGAGGGACCTGGATAATCCACTGTACGTTTTATGACTCCTAAGGGAGCCTATGTGCAAAGAAAAGTTGCCAAACAAACCGGGCCGGGTTTGGTGGATTACCCAGGCCTCTCGCGGCTTACGCCGCTCGTGAGCGGCTTCGCCGCTCATTGTGATAGTATTATATTTCCGCGAGTGGCCGATTCCAGTTCTAAGTTTACCTCGCCTGGTCTGAACAAAAGAAAAGCCCCTATGTATTATATATTTTGTAGTAATACGGGATAAATGCTTAGGCTGCTGTGGTTTCGGTCCATTTGTAGATGCATATCATTATGTAGCAGGGTAATGGGGTGTATACCAATTATAAAAAATATATAACAACCCCCCCCCCCCCCCCTCCCCAGCCTATTGATAAAAGTTGATTATGTTCCAGGATCATAATCATGATGATGAAGGCCATTGTAATATGTCATATTCCTGACATTTGAGATCAAGATATTCATTGATTTCTACTGGGTTGGTTAATTTAGACGGTTCCACTCCGTGCAGATCGGATGTCTTCTTCTCCTTACTTGTGTACTCTCTCACCATGAAGTTTTTGCTGGCCTAAAATTGGAAGAAGAAAAAATGGAAAAGAACAATAAATAGAAAGTTATTGCTATTTCGTTTGCTGCATTCCAGTGCGTTATTATTTTAACTATGTTTATGTTACCATTATTAATTATTCACATTTTGATCATTGCCGTTGTTTATATTTTGCTCTTTATTTTTATTGTATAATGTTAAGTGCTTTGTGATCCTTTCGATGTAAAGCCCTAAATGCCTTATTATCATTACTTAGGGGGATGCTGGTGCTTCGCACGGACCCCCGCTAGTACGCTAATACATAGGGCCTACCAGCACACCTACAAAATGAAACAACACATAAGTGTTGAAAAAATTTACACCAAAAAGACAATACTTTATAGATGCGCATACATTTTCAGTTTACTTCTTTAGGTCAACTGTTTTTCAAGTCGTTGTGATGATATTAATTTAATCTCAGGTGATTCTGTTTAAAAGTTTGCGGAAATGGAGGTCAATGTAGTAATATCGTTTGAGAGGTTGGGGGCTAATAAAGTAATGTGGCATAACTTAACTATGGTTCACTATGTACACGTTTTGAGTGTCAAGTATGACATCGACTATTATACAAGTATAGTGGTATGTAAATGCGCTATCTACGAGGCTATCACCAGATGGTCAATAAGCCTAAAAGTTCAGAATATTAATGTAAAATGAAATAGGCCTATGCATTTTCTCAAAAATATATTCTTACAATTTTCATGATTTTTTTCCAGGGAACTATACATAAGAAACCAAAGTACCTCATCAACCCCTACCATAAACGAACGTTGAAACGGCTTATATTTATTTGCCCGCCTGTATGGTGCTATGTGTGTGTGTGCATAAAAATTTGTGCACATGTTTGCGCAACTTGTTGACCATGAATTCCTAAATGTTGGTGTAATATGTTTATACCCAAGGCAAGGGTAAACACGCAGCTTTCAGATGCCGTTTATTTTATCTGATTTGGATTTGTCAATCCTGAGATATGGACAATTAACTAGAGCTACCCAGAATCGATGTTGTGCCACTCTACAGTTTCAAAGGTTTACTCCTACGATACAACTTCCACTTGAACGATTGCCCTTCACCAGTGTTATGCAAAAAAAAAATTGTATTGAGATTGAATAGGTTTAAATAATAGAATGAGTGCCTGTGTATCAAAGCAGAACTGAATATAAAGATGTTTGTTATATGATTCGAACCAGTCTTTTTGACGAGGTTTCACAAAATGTTTATTGGGCCTACAAGACAGACGTCCATATGGCTGGGTGCGGCCTAAATTTTCAATAAACATGAGAGGGTGTTCATGGTCTTAAAATATCACGAAACAAGAAGTCCAGCAGAAGAGTCACCAGAGAGTTTGCCATTCATTTCTCAAACTCTCACGTACCATCTAGGAATACACCTATATAAAAAGGAGTATTGGAAATACTTGGTAGATGGTATAGTACAAGCACCATAAATGTGAATAAAGAACATTCTGGAAGACTAAGATATGAAAAGTGGCAGGACATAACGTGCGGCGTGCACTTCAGAGGGATCCCAGAATAACTGCTCGTAGAAATCCCTTTACCACATATTCCAAGGACATCATTCTTGTTCCTCAGCCTCTTTTAAACAATTCTGGTCAAATGCCCACCTCAATGTTTCAAGACGATTGATGCCCATGGATAGACCAATGTTAGTATCGTTTTGACGCTCATAATCATATATTCTGTCAAAGTGGCACAATGTCAATTTTGGGTAGCTTTGATAAACTGGGTATATCTCAGGATTGACAAATCCAAATAAAATAAAATAAACGGCATCTGAAAGCTTAGTGTTTGCCCTTTTCGTGTGTATAAACAAATTACACCATACTTTAGGACTTCATGGTCAATAAGTTGCGCAAACATGTGCACAATATTTTTAGGGAGTGCTGCGGCAGCGCGCCCATGGGATGCGATGTGTTACAACGGTATTGCGCGCTAATAAATGCAACACACACAATATTGTCAATTCTAATGACATTTTGAGCCAAATTTAAGTGCATTTTGCTGTTTTTGAAGCCAATTGTTAACCAATTTCACTTGCATAATATACTTTATATAATTTCCCATATTTTCCACTATCTTTCATGCAAATTAGGCGACATTTAAATCAAAACGGAGCACTAAAGGTAACAAACACACACCATTTCCAGATTTATAGTAAGATTGTTATTACTTTTATCTTAACTAATTAAAATATCACCCTCATTACCTTTATACCCTATAAGGCCTTAAATACAATACCAATTGCAATGATTGGCCCTTACCCTAGAAGATCCTAAGTGCTTTCTCCTCCCTCAATACATTATCGGGAGGGTGGGGTGAACTTATATACGGTATACATGTATGTGCCACCCAATGGCTCTCATTTTTTGCAAATATCCCCTAAACATGGAATAGGTAGTGTGCTAGAAAACTCTAAACATGGATCCCAAATCGCGAAAACAGTCAAATCAGTCACTTTTTGAGGTAAAGACACCCGTAAATGTTGGTCAGAATTTAAACCCTCGGCAGCAAACTCTGTCAAAAAATACTTTGAGTACCACCACCCCTACCGTCTCTCTCACACCATCAATTTCAAAAGTTCAAGAAAAAAACAAACAAAAAAAGGTTATACGGTGAAATGCGAATTTTAAACGCCACGCTCACGCTCTTCAAGAGACAAACTCGCTTTTTTATTTGGCCTTATATATTACCTTGGGAGAGAAAAGTAGTATGTGATATTCATTTGTAATAATAGCTACATAGCTAGCTGTGCATCATTGGAATGGACCCGAGATTGTCAATTATAACCCCTTAAGAACTACTGTCCGATAGGTCGGAAAGGAAAGGATATATACACCATTCCTTGCACCAATAAGAGACATTGTTAAAATAATTGTATTCCTGAAAAAGATTGGAGTGTAATATTTTAGAAGCTCTATTTTAATTGGTTATTCAAATGAGTATATCTTGTAATTAACCAATCATACACACTGTTAGATGTGCAGGTAGTGCTTCCTATTTGTGACAGGTGCAGAAGCTATTCATTCTACGTTTTATTTTTCAATAAACTATAACAAACCGATTCTCACCATTTAGACGGTTAACATTGCACACCCGTAATCGGCCAATTCATCCTCAAATAAAGTGATTTCTTCGTAGAACTTAATTTGTTCCCTGACTTTGAGTTTCTCCACATCAATTCTTTCTTCAGTTGGTGAAACCTGAAGGGATTGACAATATACATGTAGAAGCATGTAGACTGATATTGGGTGGGTTTGATCATGATTTTAGGAATAATTTAGATACCTTTTTCGAGCCATGTTGTTTGAGCTCCGTAGCTTTCGAGGTCATCACGACCCCTTCATTCAGCGTAGTAACCACGCTAACCAGAGGAATGTGAGCATACCGCTTTTTGTTGTTGTATATAAAGAGCAAATGTGATCATAGCCCAACAGACATTAACAATGAACTGAGTGATTAGAACTCAAACTGGTAACTCCCTACAAAAGATCATGAATGGCCAATCAATTGGTTCACTGCAAATCAGAAAATATGCATAATGCAAGAAACACTAATGGGCAGGGGTTAAAAATGCCAATGAAAGTGACATAAAAGTAAGATAAAAGCCCAAACATCTGATGGGCGTCAAGAGAACCTACACAACAAACTTCGGAACTAAATTTACCAGGAGCTGCCTGTTGTCACCTATTGGGGCGTGGCCGTATCACCAGCTCAGCTGGCTACATGCTTAACAGGACCATCCATCATCTCCCCAACCAAGCATTTTATAACATACACTTAAAGGGGCATTGAGAGATACGTATGATTATTCAATTTTATATATCATATAAAATTTCATGATTTTCTTAGTTTCGATATGATCATATCGAAACTCAGGTGCTGAATTCGGAAGTTATGCATCGTTTTACTCACAGACTTTCGCGGCAAATCTCAACCCGGAAGTGCCGTTATTTGCTTATTTTGGCATGAAGGCGATGTCGGAATTGAATGACATTTGGATTTGGGCTATGTTGATGATTATCTTTACGTTATTTGCTCATTTAGTATATCGATACATCTCTCAATGCCCTTTTAACCGATGACCACCATGCTAATGTAACAGTCAGGTGTTGAAAGGACTTGAATGAAGGGTGTAATGAAGGCTATGACAAGTTAGGACTTGGAGAGAAGATGTCAGTGCACACGGCACTTGAAAGCCTGAATTCCAGCTGCTGAAATGTTGCCAACAACATCGTCTGGAAGACGTTGCCAACAACATCGTCTGGAAGACTGTTCCATAGGGGAACAGCAGTGTGAATGAAGCTTCTGTCCAAGCAGCGAGTTCTGGCAGTCGACAGTGAAAGGGCATGGACTGGCAGTGATACGCTCAAACGGATGGCACGGTGTTGGACATATGTTGTGGGAAGTAACGCTGCTACATGTAGATCTTGTGGGCAGTTGATAGTATGCATCTTGTACAAGACCGTAGCTGATGGTCATACGAGGGTCGGTCAATAAATAATGAAAGTGATCATGGTATGGAATGCATGAGTGATTCTATTGAGGGACAATGTAATCAATACAAAGTATGAACCTTTGCCTTTCAAACAATACACTTTTGGATTGCTAGATACCTTGGCTGGATATGTAATATGTTGAATATGGGTCGATTGATACATTTGCGTTCATCTCGGCAATGCAAGCATAAAAACAGATAACACTTGACACATAGTTAGAACACACATTAATCTCTGTTTGACACTCTTTTTTAGATCTGAATTCCTTAATACAAACAAGAAGGGACCATCTCAAATACGCTTTTATTTAGCAAAATCCGCAATAATATACCTTAGAAAACAACAAAGAATCAAGAACAATGGAGGGATTATGATTGAGTAAATTGTTGTGGGATGTAAAGCAATAATAGTGGGGATTTCAAAAGGAGCTGATCATAAAATGTCCTCAAACCATTGAAATTATGTGACGATTACTTTAACAATAGATATCTAGTAGTTCTAGATAACAGTAATAAGAGAGGTTGTGGCAGCCATCTTTGATTGATACATTCATGTGTTTGACTATCACAATGTATACACATTGATTTAAGCATTTGTCAATATTTCTGATTAGAATTTGAAGGCACAGTAAGCTTTTATCTGGTAAATAAGATATATTACTGGACACCCTCTCTGTGATTATAACTCCTTTGTTGAAAATCGTTACCTTTGGCGCAGTATCTGTATAAGGTCACGAGCTGTCAGTAATGATAGAAACGAACCTACCAACCAACTTATTTATGCTAGTGACCGTTCACACTGCCACTATTCCATCAATTAGGCGATCGCTACTCCAAAACACCGCTACTCTTCATTACTCCTCCCTTACTCTCCCTAGTGTGAACGTAGCTAGTGATAGAGAAAATTGATCTCTTTATTCATCTTTAAAATAAAATATTTGGGAGGGAATATCAAATTGCATTTTTGACCCCATGCATATCAAATTGAAACCGTCCAAATTAACTGTACTATCTCATTGCACCGAGGTGGTTCATAGATGTACCGTACTCAAGGTACCGTATTATCCCTATGAAGCGCCCAGGGCGATTAGCAAATTTATTTTGGGTGGGCGCTTATTAATTAGTAACCTTTTTTTACTTTTTTTTTTTTACTGTGGTCTACAAGCCTACAGCGCACAAGGCCCGATTTAATTACAGTCATCATACATAGATTGATCACAAAAGATCATAATGTTTACTGAATTTGTGACAATATTGGGACAATTATATTCTATTCAAAGGGACATTAAGTGGTGTTGAAAATGTTAAATGTTTAAAAATTTACTTCAGAATTCAAGATGAACATTAAAAATTGCCATTATTGATGTTTCTACTAACAAAAACACAGCAAAATTTGATTAAAACAATATCATCGCTATTTATTGAAAAACGCCCTCTATGCAAATAGTCACTTATCGTCCAAACTGTCAAATTGGACAAGGCTGCAGGTTGCGAATAATAATAAATTGTGTATCAAATTTGAAGGTAATTAATGTTGCAGAATTATGAAAAACGTGATATTTTGGACATGCCAGATCAAGTTTAAAACAGTAAGCTTATGGGTATTTGTTTCCGAATTATGATGCACGTTTATGGTTTAAAATGATGACGGCCCGCTGATGCGTTGATCGCCAACATATCGTTGATGCCGGGACCTTCGGACGCTACTTTCATAATTTATATTGAGCTACAGTGGTTAAGAAGATGGCGCTTATTAGGTGTTACTTTTTGGTAGTCATTGGGGAAAAGAGGGTGTTTGCTTATAAGGGCGTGGGCGTTTAGTATGACTTATAGCACGAGGCAGCACAGCTGCCGAGTGCTATAAGGAATTGATAGCACTCATCGACAGTACTATTTAGTGATGATTTATGTGGCAGAACTCCTTGAACACCCCTTGCACAGTAGGACACCTCAATACATTATATACACCACTTTTTCTTCACAGGACACCTCTAACTCTTAAGTTTGTATTCAAGCAACAGTGAACACACACACCAAGTTAGGATATAATTACAGAGCTGTAATTAATCAGGTTATACGATGTCAAATTAAAAGCACTCTGAAGCTGTACTATAAGTGAAATTTGTGGAACTCTGGACTGGCTGTGTATGTGCTATTAATAGGGATAATACGGTAAATGAGATTTAGACTGTCTCGTTATCCTTATCAATGTTTGACTAATACACCGTCTTGAATGTCAAAAATAACAAACTATGTACTATGATTATAATTATTACACATGGTGTCGGAGCCAACCAGTTGAATTGGCACACTATTACAATTAAAGGTATGCACAAAATATACATTGAAAATGTAAGAATTACAAAAACATTAATAAGGTATATATCAACATATTTTTATATTAATGTATATATTATACAGCGCATTGGTCTGTTTGGAAATGTGCTATATAAATCCTTATAACAATAATAATATCAGTGTCATACCTGAAATAAAGTGTAAACGAATACATTAAACCATACGGTAGAATTTGATTGTTGACCCAATGCAATTCTTTGCAGCCAGAACATTCAACTCAAATGTTTTAGTTTAGGCAAAATAGTATTTTGGTTTTCAGGTTTACTTTATTAACTTATGCAGTGCCAGTTACTGAATGTTTGGTGCAAGCCTCCAAATAAATGGGCACCCAGAGACTTTTGGCCTGGTTTCAAAGTTTGGGCTCCTGGTGTTTTTCAAAATTTACACAGTAAAGTATAGGACCAGGAGCTAATTTTGTTGAAAAAGTAAAAATAGCTCCTGGTCCATGCACGCTTATTTGGAGGCTTGGTCTGGTGTATTTACTGCCTAAAACTACCATGGGAGACAAACAAATAATGTACTGATGTTTATTTATTTATTTATTTGAACATACACTTTTACAACAGTGGCACTCGCTACCCGACGGTGCATTCATAATATACATACAATAATTAACAAGACGAAAGAACATTAAAAATATTATATATAATACTAATAGTCATGTATACAATAGACTCACTTGAGTTCATGGTCTTACGTCTAACAGCCCACACACGTTTAAGGTATGATTTGCAGAACGGGCATCTTTAGTGCGTCTGTATGGCGTGGTGATATTCACAACCAAGCATTATATACAATTTTGAGTCCAGTTTACTGATATTATAAATTCCAGCCAAACATCACTAAAACCATTGTTGCACAGGTTATTTTTGAGTTTGAGATATTTCTCGGCCCTTATCTCATTCAGTGATCTACATGTAAATAAGAAATGTCTTAAGTCTTCCACTGAATCATCATTATAAAGCATACATTAACCATCTTTATCATTTGAAGACCAATTGCGTATTCTATGTTCCAATGGAAGCGTGTTTGATTGCACTTTGAATTTTAAAATATTAGGGGCCAGAAATGTTTCATTTGAAAATTATAGGCTAAAATCTGGTGAATTACTGCCAAAGGTGGATAACTACCAACCAGTCTGTGTACTACTCAATGGGCACATGTCTTTTGACCTTGCGCTTCTAAAAATAGAACCATTGGAGTTACGCAACTCAAACTTTGGAATGCAACAATTTTAAGGATGACCTTTCATGTAAAATAGAAAACTTCAAGTTGAAAATCGGGTCATCTACCTTTAAGGTTATGAATATTAAATAAACATAAGTCTAGGTTGATTAAATTAATATGATCTGCATTACAGTTTGTTTGGAAATAACTAAATATCTAACATATTGAATCGACGAACATTGATATTTACATGAAGTGAGCAGAAAGATATGAAATTTAATATAATAAAAGTGTTGATAACATTAACTTGTTTTACTAATTTAATCAAATCTGTAAATAAACTTCATGGAAAACTTAACACTACAGACAATCCCCTTTATAATTTACATAACGCATTAATCTCCCATTTACCTCCAAAAATTCTACTCTATAGCCACGATGATCATTCACTATAAATTGAGTTAGAACAATGTCATTACTATACAGTTTATAACTATCTCGCATCTCACACACCCGCTCACACAGGTGGTTGTAGGGCTGACTACTAGACCAATACATTATATTAACGTCAAGCAATTAGGTTGTAACGCTAAGTCTAATCTCAAGGAAATAATGCCTATACTAGTATTTACACTGTGATAGTAGCAATGCAAATGCCTTTGGCAATGAAGGCTGATTGAACTGGGTGGTCCCTGTGGCTGTCTGTGGTCCCTCAGTTCTGCAAAGTATTAGTAGAGTTCCCCAAATCATTTCGTAGTAACAATGTGCAATGTTTAGAATACTATTTTAATTATTTCTCCACAATTACAACATGATATATGTTCATATTCTCGTATCGAGATCTCACATACATTTTAAAGACATCTGGGTACAAATACCGGTACCGATTTAAAAGACATGAAAGCAATTCATAGACTCCACCACAAAACATGAATCTGAATTCAAATGTCAACGTCTTAAGGGACGTTGACAAAAATTCTACTATGTGACGTGAGCAAAATATAAAGTGCAAAATTCGGCAACCGCCATCTTTAAAAAACAAAAAATAAAACAAGAAAAGTCTTTAAAAATACAAACAGCACTCAGAAGGGTAAATTTGAAAGGGAATGGGATGTGGGGATGGGATGAGGAGATAGCGTGAGGGGATGAGAATGAGGGGAGACGGTTGGGGATGGGAATTGGGATGATTGGGTGAAGGGATGGGATGGTGTGAGCGGATAGGGCGGGGGATGGGGTGTGGGGATGAGGATGAGGGGAGACGGTTGGGGATGGAAATTGGGGTGTGGGGATGGGATAGGGTGTGGGGAGGGGATGAGGATGGAAATTGGGGTGTGGGGATGGGATGAAGGGATAGGGTGTGGGGAGGGGATGCGGATGGGGGAGGGGAGACGGTTGGGGATGGTATTGGGGTGAAGGGTTGGGGATGAAAAATGGGGTGAGGGGATAGGGCGGGGGTTGGGGATGGGGTGAATTGGTTAGAGATTGTTGGGATGTAGGTTAAGCGATGAAGGACACAAGGGGCTGGGTGGGCAGGGATGGAGGGAGGGAACTGGTGACTGGATGAAATGCATGCAGTATTAATAAATTCAAGTTGACCAAAGAAATATATCAGTGATATTCAGTATTTTGTTTTGATGTACTCTCTAAATGTAAAAGAGTGGATTTCCACTCTTTCAAGGAGTTAAACGCAGGACAACACGTTTTTGAGAAGAAAAACACTCTAAAAGGAGTTAAAGGGGATTTTATATGGCAATGTTCCACTCTATTGAGAATGAAAAATTAACTTTCACACTCATTTTAGAGTGGAGATTTTCCACTCTAAAACGGGTTGTCCTGCGTTTCACTCCCTTCACTCCTTTTCGAGTGAATTTCCACTCGTTTTTCATTTAGAGAGTGTGTGTGTGATAGTCCCAAATAATGTGGCGCATCATGTCAAAAGTGGCCTCATGTCAGAAAGGCGTTGGATAATTTATGCTGGACAAGATGTCACTTTTCATACATTTAGAGAGGCTCAAAATTAAACTGTGCAAGGGGACCACAAGGTAGCTTTTGAAATGACACGTCACATGGTAAAACCAACTATTTCATACAGCAAGCATGTATGAAGCATATTCAACATGTATATATCTCATTAATGTTCAAAATAGGGATGCAAATATGAGTAGACTCCTTTATAAAAGAAACAAAATGCAAAGCCAAGGCAGTAGGTGGTGGTAGGACATAATTAACAGCATTTGAATTGTATTCGTACCTTGGATAATTAATAGTTTTAACACAGACAATATTAAATCAGGTGACTTTACCCCAAAATATTACAATATTAATATTAAACAGTCACCTCGTCCTGCTTTTCAAAAACGCAACAGTAAACTCACATTTGACTGTAAGTGGCCTAATGCAGAATAAAATTGGTGGAGGTACACGACACATCCCTGTTTCACACCTTATTCCACTTTTCGAAAAAATCTATAATAAGATCACTAAATTTAACATTAGAAACATTCATAGATATAGACTACTAATATTTTTCCACATACTGCCCTAAATACCTAACTTCCATGCAAGTGATTACAAATCGTCCTGCCAGACCATATCAAAGGCTTTACTGAAATCCAGGAAGGCTAAATATGTGGATTTGTTCTCAGCAATTGTGGCTACTATGTTTTCAGGGGGAAAATATGATCCTCTCATCTGTAATTCTTCCTAAAGCCTCCCTGTATTTCCGAAAGAAATTGATGGTCTTTAACAAAACATGAAATCGATTTAGAGATTATACGATAAAACACTTTAGAAACACATGAATTAATGTAATGCCCCTGTAGTTATTAAGATTACTCTTATTACCCTTTTTATGGATTAGTATTTAATAATACCTTTGTTCCACTCTTGTGGTGTGCTTTCAAGCTGAACAAGTCTCTGGAAAAGTTGATACGTTTAATAGAGGTACGTTATTCGTAAGTTATAGGTCCAACCTATTAAAATATCTAGAAGGATAAATCTATAGGTCCAACCTATAACTTACGAGTAACGTACCTCTAACGTATGTCAGCGTATGTCAACGTATGTCTAACGTATGTCAGCGTATGTCTAACGTACCACAAACCTATCGGGAACTTATGCAGAACGTATTAAGCACACGTTGAGTACGTCGAGAAATTGTGACCATGCTCAATAATTTTTCGCGGGCTCGACGTGTTCCAAATTTTCACAGCGTATCACAGCGTGCTCTTAACGTAAACGACGTATCCCCCAACTTAGCCGTCGTCGTGTATGGCCGCCTGCGGCCACCATACACGACTCCAAATATGGTACAGCCTATAGTATACATTATAAGACCATCGTCTATAGCAAAACAGCTAAGAACTATGTTTATTCTCTAAATATGTTGAAGAGTGTCATCAACTTCATTGACATTTATACAATTTTGGTGGGTGTGGTTTGTTAATAAAATAGATACAGTTAAATATTTGCATCACGGACGGACAATATAGAAATAGAGTTCTCTACTTTTACGTAGTCTTTCGTCATTTCTATCTAAACCAGTAGTTACTCCCCAATGTTTTCTGGGCTTAACTAATTTGCATAAGCACACTCACAGAGGACAAGTCCATTTTTTTGTAATAGGGGTGGGCTTTAACTATGCAAAATACTCACAGACTTGAATAGTGTCCGTATGTGACAAAATTTGTGTCCGTCCGTGACAAGTTTCGTAATTGATTTTACTTATTTGATGGTGCCAGTGTTAGATAACATTCTTGCATGTGAAAGGGGGTATAAAGGGGAGATAGCTCACAATGTTTTTAGTTTTCTTCTTTGTCCTTAAAAGTTGGTATGACAATTTTATTGTCAAAAAAACATGTTATGTCATTTTGAATTCTTTTGTTTTGTATTGTTTTTCGGCCAACAGAGGGCAGTCTATTTTCCGTTTTTCTTTTTGCTCTAATTCTTTATTGAAAACTCCATTAGGTTCCCGCAGCACAGGAATTAAGGAGAGTTGTATAGCCAACATATACACCATGTGGCATTACATTTAGTAAAGTGCATGAACTTAAATTTGTTAATTAAGTGCATTCATTGGCCTATTTTTTATGACCTAAAGCTTCCTTAGATAATTAAGTATAATTAATTATGCAGATGTCTTACAGCCTCGCAGCACAGGACAATTTCTAAAAACTATACTTAACAAGCTCCCACAATTTCAGCTTTGTAGCATTTATACTTTTCTTGTAAACATTAATTAAACATTTTTGCATAGATTAATTATTTTGCTAGAGGGTCAAAAAAACAATAAGAAACAAAAGAAATGAACGCTTCAATTTTGCTTCATTTTTGACAATAAAATTGTCATATCTAGAAAACCTTACCTCCGATCAATCTCAAATTTCAGATTATTGTGGAGCTCAGCAAGCTCTATTAAAATATCAAATAAAAAAATAGCCATAGGAACAACCTTAAACCTGAAATAATCCATTGGCTGACAGATGAGGATATAACCATTAGTAATTGAAACTCTGTTCCTTTGTGTTTGGAACATGATTTTCATTGTTTATGTATTTCTTTATTTACTCGAAATGATCATGCATATGACACTATTGCTTGGAATAATATTCAATACTTCTACCACCCAACACCTAAATATGGATGAAGCAAAAATCCTCATTGATAGTTAGCATTTTGATGTTGTCACATTGTTGACGTCAGCTGAGTCAACTTTTGGGGTTTTCCTCATCTGCTCTTTTCTTTCGATCATTTGAAATGATTTCTGCAATAGTATACAAATATGGATTTATTGCGGAATTCAGTGGTAGCACAAAAGTCACTAACCATGCAAACACTGACGGGGGCAGTGTAATTACCCTTGTTTGAACTAATATTCCAAGTATAACTAATGGACTCCAACAAGCAAAGTCAGTGCCCACTATTGCGGCTACTTTGATTGTGAGTCTGATTTGTTTGTTCATATCAGGGGTGCGTCCAGATTGTGTTGATGATTTTATGACAGCTCGTATTATCTCTATATAACACAAAAGGATAAGAAGGAAACAAAAGCAATTGAGACCAAGGAAAATGGCTATTGAATAATACAGGCCATTAACTGAACCTAAGGGTAATGTAGTATAGATATCCTGCATGATATAAAAATCATCAACATTGGAGGGACGAATTTTTGTTACATTTCTTTCATTTGAGAATGTTTTTGTTAAAGATAATGGTAGACCAACACACACATGTGAATTATCATAAAATTTGAAATTTCTTCCACTTAAGACAGATGGTACAATACCCAATGCAATCGCACAAATCCATATCAGTATAGCAATCACAGTTGTTGATTGTTTACCTAATTTGTTATTAGAATATGGAAACCTAATATTAATAAATCGATCAATGCTAATTAATGTGACAAAGAAGACAGAGCCCTCGCTTGATGCTATTGATAAGAATCCAGATATTCTGCAGGTAATGCCAGATCTCCATGTTTCAGATTGCATTGGGAAATATTCCCCATAGTATATATCAGCACATGCAATCATTAGCATGTATAAACCCATCAGTGAATCAGACACAGCCAGATTGCTTAGTAATAAATCCTGTACTTTATATTTTTTAGTATTTTTCTTTCTCCAAATCAAAACAAATATATTCCCACAGAGTGCATTAATACCAATAATCCACATCATGGCGACCAATGACGTATCTGATAAAAGCCTATCACATGTGAGATATGGGGACCTATCATTTGCTGCGCTACATATAACACCGTCAGGCACATAACATTCACATATCTCATGTTGACTTACAAACAACTTTGAATTTCTAGAAAGAGCAGAAAATGTATCATAATTTATCTCTGTTAATGTATTGTTTATCACATTAAGGATATTTAATTGATTCAAGTGTTTGATATTTGGACATTGTTTTAAATTATTTTGCGCTAAAACAATCAGAGAAATATTTTCTGTGTCTTTGAATATGTCATAATTAAGTTTTGTTAGCTTGTTATTTTGCAGAAATAGACCGCGCAAATTGTGTAAGCCTTTTAACATATTATTTTCACCTATCAATTCTAATTGGTTATCATACAATGTTAGGTACTTTAAACTAACTAACCCCCTAAAAATACCGTCTGATAATTTTGTCAACTTATTGTCATAAATTTCAAGGATTTGTAGATTAGTTAAATTATTGAACTGGAGAGTCTTCAGTGTGTGCAGTTGATTACTGTATAAGTAGAGGTCTCTTACGTTGTTTAATTCCCAAAACACTCCATCTGGTAACGTTGTCAAGTTATTATAATTTAAAGCAAGAGTGATTAACTTATTCAATCCCAGAAACAAACTGTCATTTAAAGTGATTAATTGGTTTCCACTCAGGTCCAATATGTTCAAATTGTCTAATCCCCAAAACAACGCACCTGGTAGTGTTATCAAATTGTTGTCGTTCATATTGAGATATGTCAGCTCCGATAATCCCTGAAAGGTACTTTCGTTCAAGATAGTCAATTGGTTTCCACCCAGGTTCAATTCGTTCAAATTGTCTAATCCCCAAAACAACCCACCTGGTAGTGTTATCAAATTGTTGTCATACATATAGAGATATGTCAGCTCAGATAATCCCTGAAAGGTACTTTCGTTCAGGGTAGTCAATTGGTACAATTCGTTCAAATTGTCTAATCCCCAAAACAACACACCTGGTAGTGATATCAAGTTATTGTCACCCAAATCGAGAAATATTAGCTTAGATAATCCCTGAAAGGTACTTTCGTTCAAGGTAGTCAATTGGTTTCCCTCCAGGTCCAATTCGTTCAAATTGTCTAATCCCCAAAACAACCCACCTGGTAGTGTTATCAAATTGTTTTCATACATATAGAGATATGTCAGCTCAGATAATCCCTGAAAGGTACTTTCGTTCAAGGTAGTCAATTGGTTAATAGGCAGGCTCAATGTGTTCAAATTGTCTAATCTCCAAAACAACACACCCGGTAGTGTTATCAAATTGTTTTCATACATATAGAGATATGTTAGCTCAGATAATCCCTGAAAGGTACTTTCGTTCAAGGTAGTCAATTGGTTTTTATATAGGTACAATTTGTTTAAATTGTCTAATCCCCAAAACAACCCACCTGGTAGTGTTATCAAGTTATTGTCACCTAAAGAGAGAGCTGTCAGCTCAGATAATCCCAGAAAGGTACTTTCATTCAAGGTAGTCAATTGGTTTCTATACAGGTTCAATTCGTTCAAATTGTCTAATCCCCAAAACAACCCACCTGGTAGTGTTATCAAATTGTTTTCGTGCATATAGAGATATGTCAGCTCAGATAATCCCTGAAAGGTACTTTCGTTCAAGGTAGTCAATTGGTTTTTATATAGGTACAATTTGTTCAAATTGTCTAATCCCCAAAACAACCCACCTGTTAGTGTTATCAAATTGTTTTCATACATATAGAGATATGTCAGCTCAGATAATCCCTGAAAGGTACTTTCGTTCAAGGTAGTCAATTGGTTTCTATGCAGGCTCAATGTGTTCAAATTGTCCAATCCCCTAAACAACCCTGTCGGCAAGATTTTCAAATAGTTATCGCCAAGATCTATGCGTGATATCATTTCTAAATCTTGAAATAAATCTGCCTGAAGTTCTATCAAATGGTTACTGTAAAGGAGCAGTATAGTAAGGGCACGTAATCCAATAAATACACCTCTATTAAGGGTGGACAGGTAGTTTTTCTCCAAGTGCAGAATCTGTAAGTTATACAGAATTTCAAACGAATTGTCTTCAATGTGAACTACATTATTGGAACTTAGATCTAAAGCAAACAAGTTAGTTGAGTATATCATTAGGGTGTATTGTTTTACAAACCTATCACCATCAATACATTGAAATTCAATTTCTCTCTTGCTAAGTGTGGCATTACAATATGATGGGAATTCTAATCTACAGTTATCCTTATATAGATCACATATGAGTTTCTTATTATATCCCTTTACATTACTGCAAACTGGTGTCTGATTTACTGCTAAGCTCGGCATGATATTATCAATAGATTCTTGACACACTGGTTTTGATTCTGATGTTAATATCCCACTGACTAAGATACTGACATTACCTTGCAGATTAAGTTGGAGACTCTCCAGATGAAAATCCACAATGCATTCTTCACTTAACACTATATACTTATTTTGATAGTCACTCAATTCACATTGTCTTTCGATATAAAGGAAATCATATTTCCCGTCAAATTCTGGTATTTCTACATGTGTGTGATATCCTAGTGAGACATTGACTTGTATACTGCAGGTGTGATGCGCACTTCCATGTAAGACAATCGCTTCTAGACTGACATTTTGTTCTTCAATACGGCATGGTTGAGTTTCATTGTCAGCAATATCCCACAGAGGCTTCACAAATAATTGACTTGTAGCTATTGCTCTGTTCAGTGCCACATTGTTGAGAGAAACAGCCAATAGTAAAATAAAGTACCTCCGTAAAATTGAATTGAGCATATTATCAGCCATGATTTTTGATGATGTCCTTGTGAACAATTGTTTGAATATATATAGTTATTTAAAGCTTTAGATAATTCTCAGTATTGAAAGCTTTATAATATTATGTCTTTAGACACACTTTACACTATCACATTGTATAATCAGAGATAATCCCATGTGAGAATGTACTTGGGCTGAAGTGGCCCTGAGCTACTGCTGCAAAGCAATCCTTTATATGAGTTGGTTTCAGTGGATTATGAAAATTATGTCTTTCTTTTCAGGGCACGGGTTTGAAAATGTTTTAATCGTGTGTAAGTGCAGTGTTTTCAGGAATTAAATAACTGATGACAGGCTATGGGTAGTTGTTGACGAAGTGAGTGTCCGCACACATGTACGCTGTTGATTCCACGCTTTTAAAGCATAAAGTGTCCACTCAGCCCACACAAAACGCAGTTGAGTCAGCGAGTGTCCACACACTATGCTATTGAGGCTGTGAGTGCATCAACACAATACCCTATTGAGGCTGCGAGTATCCACGCAACACGTTGTTGCGGCAGCGAGTATCCACACAAAATGCAGTGAGTCAGCGAGTTATCCACACACTACGCTATTGAGGCTGTGAGTGTCAACACAATACCTATTGAGGCAGCGAGTATCCACACAACACGTTGTTGCGCCAGCGAGTATCCACACAAAATGCAGTTGAGGCAGCGAGTGTCTACACAATACGCTATTGAGGCAGCGAGTTTACACACAACACGATGTTGAAGCAGCGAGTGTTCACACAAAATGCTATTGAGGCAGCGAGTCCCCACACTAAACGTAGTTGAGGCAGCGAGTCTCCACACAAAACGAAGTTACAGCAGCGAGTTGCCACACAAAATGCAGTTGAAGCAGAGAGTGTTCAAACAATATGCTGTTGCGGCTGCGAGTATCCACACAACACGTTGTTGCGGCAGCGAGTGTCCACACAATGTGCTATTGTGGCAGTGTGTGACCACACAATATACTATTTTGAGACTTGTTGGTGTTAGTGAAATTCAAATGATACATGATGCTGCTGGTACTTACGTCCATATGATATTGTACAATGAAAACCATATTAGTTTGGCTGATTTCATCAGTACGAGCCGTATATCGAAGCAGTTAAATGTCTAAGTAGAATTGTTCAAAATCTCACATATCGCCAGGCTAGCTATGCATAATTTCCCTGCAATCTCATTTATGGCAATGTGAACTGGCAAGAGAAAATACTTTGATCGTAGAAAACCAAATTCTTTCGAAAGCTTATACCAAGGTGTGGTATTTCCATGATGTCATCTCTAACCAATGAATAAGCGATGGCATTTGATTTTTCCAGCATCTGCGCATACTATGGGTTGGATTGTCACTCATCACAGGCGCGCTTATTCAAAACGTTCTACCTTTACTTTGACAACTCAAGTAATCGATGGTGTGTATACAAAATCAAACTAATATTATTATTAAAAAATTATGGAGTGACTTCATCTTTAAAATGGAAATTGCTTTTAAACTAAACATAACGTGACTTGAAATGGTTAACTGATGCGGCAATACATTTGAAATAATACAAGAGATACAGGAGATTGTTTAGCATCCTCGAACAATTGCAAAGCAGTCCACAATAAAAAGAAAGAGAAATGACAATTAAAAACGCTCCAATATAAAACAAAAATCCAATGAAAATAATGCGTAATAAAAAAACCTAATATTGACATTCAAATGATGAGCAATAAAATGCAATATAACTAAGATAATAATTGATATTATTGCGTAAACAAAGAAAAGAATTTCAACCGCTATCTTAAAACGTTCCAATATCAAACAAAAATCCAATGAAAATAATGCATAATATTGACATTTAAGGCCAAGTAAAACAAAACAACAGTTGAGCGTCCCCGCCCGCATCCTTTTTTCGTGCCGCATTGAGTGATTAACTTATTCAATCCCCGAAACAAACTGTCATTTAAAGTAATGAATTGGTTTTTGCCCAGAGGCAATACATTCAAATTGTCTAATCCCCAAAACGTAGTGTTATCAAATTGTTGTCATTCATATAGAGATATGTCCGCTCAGATAATCCACCATCTTTACCAGAGAGTCTGTATTTTCCATCAGAAATGTCCGATTTTCAAAATTTAAAATTCTTATGAAAGCTGGGCGTTTGCGCAAGATATATGTGAAAACATTTTGAACAATATCAATCGAATTCATACCGTAATAAATCATATTGCCTCGGTACAGTTCATTCTGATACACCCTGTATAACAGCAGATAAAACCACAGCACACAGCACTAGTTGCTTATAACCATACGCTTGTGGCAGAGTTTGTGACTTTGATCGAGTGGTGTTTCGTCTGACTAGCAACCAGTCAATCCAAAAATAATTGACCATACCTTATAAGCAGCCGCGTTGCACTTGAACCCTTTGATCATATATTTTGACAATAGTAAAACTTTGAATGATAGTATTTGTTAAAGTTACTGGTGAGGGTCTACAACTTCAGGGGCATATCCAGACGGGGAGTTATGCGTGCACTAGGGTGCACCCTGTGCCTAATTGGCGCTATGGTTTGAAAATGGGACCTTCGGTTTAGACTTTCGCTATCGTTTTTTAATAGCTCATTTTTTCGAGCCGTCAACCTCGTTGTATGCTGCCGCAGAGGATTGTGATCAAAGCAGATCCCATGAACATAGGGAGGGACTTACGTGAGAGTAAATGCCAACTCGACTGTTTGTAGCTAGCGAGACGTGTCAGTAGTTAGAAATATGTATATATTCCCATAAGGTGCTGTCATGTGGCGTAATGAACTGTACTGAGGCAATATGATTTGTACCAGTATGAATTCAATCAATATTGTTCAAACCGTTTTCACATATATCTTGAGCAGACGCCCAGCTTTCATAAGAATTTTAGATTTTGAAAATCGGATTTTTCTGAAAGAAAGTACAGACTTTCTGGTACAGATGGTAGATTTCAATTTTGGTCGAAATGATGAATTTAACAAATCTTTGAAATTACTACCCTACCTAAAAATGAGATATCCATCCGTCCATAGGACAGGGTTTATTTTTGGTCGCCATATCTCAACTTTTCACATCACTTGCATAATTATTTATTATTTGCATACTTTTGTGGATAAAATTTGGAGATAAATTTTGATTTTAATCTGCAAATAAACTGGGATTTGTTCTGCTTGAGTGGTTTTAACTATGACGTCATAGCGTAAGCTTAAAGTTAGTGCACTTGGGACACTGCTAAATCAATTATTTGACGGGAAATTTGAATTGTTTAAATGAAACACGTGGTAAGAAGATTGCATAACATGACATCAGAAGCAGGTAAATCTCATTTTTTTCGCATAATTATAATTCAAAAGATAATAACTTTAATCCCTGTGTAAATTGAAATGTGTAGTATAAGAGGGAAAAGTAAGGAGAAGCAATTGAATAAAAGGTATACAAATATCAGTATTTCAAATAGCCCATTTTCATTGAAAAATGCCCAGTCAGTGAATCACTAGTATTGGGGAAAATCAAACAATTAAGAAAGAAAAAAGAAGTAATAAACCCATTTGGGAGATTCCATAGGATAGGTAACTAATTATCTGAACTCATTCACATGAAATTTACAGAAAATATGCGCATGCGCAAACGGCAGATAAGTCGTGCATGCTGCTGATGTTGCTGAGATTTGCTTACTAGGGCTGAAGATTGATGTCAGCGGTCGATGATCAGTGACCAAGGTGAAGTGGCATCCCCAAAAATCCATGTAAATTGACACCTCACACCAAAGCTAAAGCCCCTTTATCTATTTGAGCATAGTTGGTTTCAGCAGAGTTTAATGACCTTGAAGCGAAAGCAATGGGTCGCTCTCTGCCGTCACGCATTACATGAGACATAACTGCCCCAATGCCGTAGGGACTAGCGTCACAGGCAACGCGTACTGGTGACGCTTCATTATAATGGGTCAGTACTTGGTCTGATGTGATTAGGCGCTTGGCACTATCAAAGGATTCCTGACATTGATCTGTCCACTGCCATTTCTGATCCAGTATCAAGCTTCGTTGTAAGCTCCCTATTCTCTATCAGTGGATTAACACGAATTATGTCAGACATAGCCCCTCTATTTATACCAAGTGTATGCACACCAGACAGGAAGTCATCATCATTTTCTTCTTCACTTGAATTAGTACGCATCCATTGCTTTAATCGCTTTCTTGTTTACACGGTCGGTCCGTACGGACACACGCTTGGGTCCTTAATGGACCAGGCTCAAGCAAGAGCTACAGGCCAGTCTTAATACAAATTCCATTGAAATGGAATGGGGGCGATCCAAAAGAAAGAAGCATGTTTTGTAACCATTTTCTGAAGCATCTGTTGCAAACCAAAATACCAGGAAAATGGTGTATGTAATTTTAATAATTCAAACCAAAAAACATATCAAAACACCACAGTCTAAAAATAGTCCAGGAAACCAATAAAGTTGATTTGTTTGCATGGAGGGGGGGGGGGGGGGGGGGGGTACCGTCTGAAGAACAATCTAGGTATATAATGACATTGTACTTGGTCTAAAACGTTGGTCCAGGAATTTCTATATAAAAATGTCATTCCGCGATATGGTTATCCATATTGACATTTCATTAAATCAGGAATTAACCCGAAACTCAAACATCCACAACTAACCACTTATTAGACAACCACACAGCAATTGGGAGGTTTATCCTAGTAGTCGGGGAAGATAAGCTATTATGTCTCTCTGTGGGGAGTCTATAAACATCTCTCTAAATGAATCATAACAGTCTATGCATCAACTATAAACAAATAATTATAGCTTTGACTCTATCACAGACTGCAGGACTGTTAAAATAAACTGCATAGGTATATGTAATTTATAAAGACTATACATACAAACATGGCTGCCCCCACTTATGTCTAGAAAGTCCTAAACGTGTAATTTTTTGCAATCTGATGCTATAAGGGTGGCTTCGCCCCCCCCCCCCCAAAAAAAAGCCTATGTAAGCATGCTGGCTGAATGAAATGAAAGTTAGAAAAGATGGAAGAAAAGAATGAGAAGTTGTACTTCTTTTCTTTGTACGAAGACTTGTGTGCGCGATCCGAACTAAGACACACTGTTTTAATGCCCTATTTTGACACAATTGTGGCATTTAGTCTCTTTGAAGTAACAGTCATCCGACTTGTGGTTGATTTTGCCACAGCGGAAGCAGTTTTGTCGCTTAGGCTTATTAGTAAACCTGCTCATTATGTGAACACCCGGTTCTTTTCTCAGTTCCGTAGCATCTTTGGCTGCCATTTCTCAAGGGCTGACTTAAGGGTCAATTTTGCCTCGGTAAGTAACCGTTTCTGAATATTCTCCGCCAACATACCACAAAACACACTCTCAGAACAAAGGTTAAAATCTTTACCAATATTGGTTAACATTTTAACCAACGGGAGATTACCAGGTGAATTACACAATTGGTTGGTTAAAACCGTAACCAACAGCTGTTGGTTAAACTTTAACCTGTGGTTGGTTACAATTTTTAATCATTTGTTGGTTAATATGTTTTAAGCAACAGTCCTGGTTGGTTACAAAATGTTGGTTACACTTTTTCTTTTGCTAAGCTTTAACATGTGGTTGGTTAAATCTTTTAATCATTTGTTGGTTAATTCTGCTAAACTTAACCATTTGTTGGTTAATCCTGCTTGATATAATAACATGGGTTGGCTAAAACCTAACCATTTGTTGGTTACATTTGCTTCATATTTAATATGGGGTTGATTAAAACTTAACCATTTGTTGGTTAATTCTTTTCATAATATGCATTGGGCAGTAGCTCTATTATTATGGCTATGAAGTGTTACTGCGACATCATGGCAGACGACAGAGTTGTTGAAATGCTCACCAAGTGTTTCAAGGTACAGGATTGATTTTTTAATACTGTGATTTAAGAATTATGTAACTGTCTGAGCTTTTGATCTACTATTATTGTATTGCCCAGGGGCATCGTAAATGTCCATTACTTATATTGGTTCACATAGTATCTATAACAATCAATTAACATGTAGCAGTTGATGAAATGGTTGAGGCACCTTCTATATTCAAGAAAACATCTGCCTTTCTTGATAGGCAAATGCCATAATATTGTACAGTTTAGCTCAGAAAGTTACATAATTATTAAATTGCAGTGTGACGAAATCAATACTGTACCTTGAAACCCTTCTATATGCGTCTCCAGACCCCACAACCGGAGCGTTGCAAACCACTTGGTTGTCTGCCATTTTGTCGAAAAGACAGAGAATGGCCAGCCTCGTTTTGATGTCGCAGCAACACACCACAATAGACACTTTTCACCAACACATTTATTCAAATGTAATCAATGTTGATTAAAATTTAACCAACAATTTTCATAATTTGCACAAAATATTTGGCGGGAATCTTGTTTTCTTCTTTAAATGACCTAAACAGAGTGTACGGCTTTCTTTTGTTGAGCACTTTAGTTATTAAATAGGGTATGGTAGAGAACCTTTTATGAACCATCCTGAAAAAGCCACCATGTATAACATTCGTTATTGCCCTTAGTCCGAAAATCTTGTTAAAATTGCCAATTTTGCGAATTAGTTTCAATGTTTCATAATTTAAGACAATACGCAACGTCGTTATCAACATTCTTTTTAATCTTTCAAGTTTATTATTTACCATTCCATTATCAGTTACAAATTCTTCATGATTAAATAATCGTCACTTTTTTCTATCACAGCAAAGTTTCTTTACCAGGCGGAAAAGCTGCTTAGTATCGCATTCAGCAACTTCATTGCGATAATAATCACACTTGGACTGCTGAAGTGCGTCATTGTATATCTTGCATTGTTCTTTGTAGCACTGTTTGTCTACCTTAAGACCGCTTTTGTTCATTTTCCGCTCCAAACGTCTTTTACGTTTTTTAATATCGCGAATATTGTCTGTATACCAAGGAACTTTTGGTCGCACAGTCACCATTTTGGTCTTTTTGGGAGCATGTTTATTTAACAACTCACGCAGAACGGTATTGTACTTATCAACAAGAGTAGAAACATCAGAAGTATCAGAAGCAAGGGACGTTGAAATGTCTTTCTTGAACTGATCGACATCAATATCTCGCAACTTTCGGTAAACAACATGTTTTTTCAATGGTCTAGGACGTGCAAGGTCAAGCTTGCCTATTATTGAGTTGTGATCAGATGGAAGACCAGTTAGGACTGTTGTTTCAAGCACAATGTTTTCACATTTACGTGAGATCAAAAGATCCAACGTGTGTCCTTTGTCATGGGTTGGTCCTTGAATATGTTGCTGAAGACCGATACTGTCCAACATTCCAGTAAACAATTGTGCTTCCTTTTTTGCTTCCACATCAACATGAACATTGAAATCACCAATCATAACAAGATGGTGCGATATGGATGGTACGGCTTCCAAGAAGGTGGAGAATTCATTCAAAAACATATTAGAAGTTAACTTGTTCTCAGTAGAGGGGGAGACCTATACACTGCAAAAAGCCTCATAACAGTTGAGCCCCACGACAAACAAAGGTCCATGTGTTCAAACGATGTAAAAGTGGTGGTAGGGTTTACTTTTACAGTAAATCCATCGCGAACTATAACGCAGACTCCTCCTCCACGGGAAGGACGTGGTAGATGAAACATGGTGTAATTGGGTAGTGTGGTATTAATGTCCCCAATAACATGGTCGTCATAGTTGTCACCAGTTAACCAGGACTCAGTTATTACAAGTACATCAAGCTTGTGTTCGATGATCAAATCACAGATGAAAGTAACCCTCTTCTTCATCGACCGAGAATTCCAATGGCCTATGCGAACTAAATCGCGGTTAGATTTGATTGTTTGAGCAGAAGTTGGTTTTTTTAACTGCACATTGATGATACTTGGTGGTTTAACATGATGAATGAGATGGATTTTGCAAGTTTTTCCTACCCCTCTGGAAGGGGTTGGGCTATTCAAGTGTATGTTTCCAATGATTGCTTTTATGACTCTTTGTTTATTTCTACCACCTCGACATCCACGAGTAGACTTAGTAGCACATATACCCAAATCATTCAATCTCATCCAGGTATTGGTATCCAGTCTAGGCTTGTGAAAGGAGTTTACAGCAGCTCTACCTATAGTCATTAATTGGTCTCTGGAATATTGGTGATTGAGTGACATCATAAAGAATGGTGTATATCTAATGTTGATCACTATTGATTACAGATTATGCTGGTAGAGTAGAGATGGAATCAAGTCAAGCAAGACAGTATTCAGCCAAGCAAAAGCATAAGACTTACAGTTAGAATGGTGACAAGGCTGCAGAATTCTGAGGCTTACAATAGCCAGTTGGTAGTCAGAAAACATATCATAAAATGTCAGCAAAGTTAAAAATACGATGAAGATATTTCCACATCCAGTGTGGTCCTAGGCATTGATATAAAAAGTTGATGTAGTACTAGCACATGATGGTTACTAAAAACGGCATAAATATAGGTAAATTCAGTAGAGCTATTTGCAGAGGCAGCTTGTAAACCAGCGCCATTTATCTTATGACATATAACAGTGATAATCCAAAGACAGCAACGGGAATAGTTCGCTAAGGCAGTAACAAATATTTCAGAGAAATACTACAAACCATATCTTGTCAAAAATAAAATGATTATTGTAAATTGTAATTTTTTTTTCAATTAGTGTCCTACAAGTTTACAAGTTGCAATAATATTCTCACTTTGTAGTTGACTACGTGGCCGCCATCGTCGCCGCATAAGTAAACGACAGGAATTGGGCCGATTTACGACTAAAGTCTATAAATGGAACGTTCGCTTTACTTCTAGATATCTCTCTAACACCTGTGCTGCACTAGGTCTTTGCATTGGATCCTCATTACGACATAATGAATGGATTGCGGATAAACTGGACCTCACAGTGTCACTATGATTTCCTAATAAGTAATCAACTACAGGTGGAATCTTCCAAATGTCGGTTTTCTCGTCGAAACCTGGCATTAAGTCCTTTTTGAATTCTTTTCCTGGAAATGGCCATCTTTGTTCTGGGGCTAGAGACTCCCCATAACATATATTGTCTTCGCATATGGTTAATATACCTTTCGAAGAATTCACTAATGCAAGAGTATCCAAATCATTGATGACAATTTGCAGGTCGGACGTCACCAGAAATTGCGTCAGCGTAATATGTAATGATTTAGAGTCGCAAAAGACCCAAGTGCCACTTGAACTTGTGTGCAGGTAATTAATAATGCTTACATAATTGAGACATATTCCGAATCTAGTCGGCAGATTGTTGGCGTCTTTTTTCAACAATATTTGGTTGATATTACTTAAAGGGCCCAAATAAATGTCTGTGATCATGGCAGGAATTGTGTCACAAAACCCAAGTAGTTTAACAACAAATTCAACATTTCGAAGTTGTCGCTTCATCTCAACATCGTGGATAAAACGGGTAAAATCCCTCCAATCGTGATGTTTTTGATGTAGTTTTGAAAATACCACGGTGTAGCCTTTCCAGTCAGCCAAATATACCTGCATAAAACAACACATAGCGACAGTTATGAAACATGCACAGTCAGCAGTCGCTGGGTCAGAGCAGTGTTTGACCCCGATTTATAGTCCGGAGGTCACGAAATACTTATGCACGATGTAAGTTCGAGATTTCGCGAGACTGCGATAGGAGACTAGGCGCTTGGCAAGTGCCCGTATGTTATTCAGAGACCAGCAAATATGGTGACGCAAGTAGAAAGATCAACATTTTCGCTATATTTTGACCAATTTCGACCATTTTCGTTGCGTTTTTGATGTAGTTACGGCCAGTTTAAAAAATATTACTATTTTTCGGAACAAATTGATCGACGCGCACTCTGTTTTTAAGGTGGACCCACGATCTCCCAATAGGTGTATATTTGTTGTTATTACATTGTATACGGCAAAGTCTAAGCTTTCATTGCATACCAAATTTGTATGGGTGCAATTGATTTGAGACCTAGTAAATATGGATTTTAGTAACGCTCAATTTTGCGAGATTTAGTATTCTCGGCAGTGTGATAAATGTATTAACCCCCTGGGGTGTACCTGTCTATCTTACAGTGGTTCTGATTTGTTAATTACAAGATGTACTCATATGAATAGCCAATTCAAATGCAGCTTGTAAAATGTTTCACTCCCATCTTTATCAGGGATACAATTATTCTAACAATGTCTCTCATTGGTGCAATAAATGATGTATCAATCTTTTTAACCAATAGGCCGGTAGTTCTCAGGGGGTTAAGCTTATTACGGACGCCAATCGTAACTCACGTTGGTTTGTCAGATGAATGTTATTGTTAAATCGTTGCATTTATTCGATTCATGGATGATGACGTTTTTGATAGATGACGAATTCATAATACCATGATATTTTAATTAAATGGGAAGATGGTTAATTAGTTTATCAATTTAGTAATTACTGAATGCCAGCTGAATGTGAATGCCTGTCATTTGAATTAGGTTATAACATTAAGTGCTAGCTCAATTTATTAACGACAATTGATAATGATATTGCATGTTACAAAATAACAAATGTATGTTTTTATATAATCAACACAAACATTTGTCGATCACAGTGTATACGATTCCCCAGTATCCCATGCGACTGGAGCGTATCGTGCGTAAACGCGTCATTCGCAATTGCAAAAGCGCAGTTAAACCTGAGTTGATGTGACGTACTACTTGTAAACAAATACTCTTGACCAGTATATCGTTGATAGGCCTAAAGCCCAAATAAATAGCTTATTTAGGTTGCAGGGATATTTTTTCCATGCGTTCACGTCCGAGATAGTGAAAAAATATTCAAAAAAAATTGAAAGCTGGTGATTTATCCGTTTCATGATTTTCTCCCCTCAATTTATTCTTCTAGGACAAAAGTTTTTCTTCGTTAAGTTTAAAGAAAGAACGTACAAGCTTAGACTCTGCTGTATATGATGTAAAAACAACAAATATGCCCATATTGGGAGAATCTCGGGTTATTACGAACGGGTTTTTTTAACAGACCGTTACTACATTGAAACGTCGAAATTGGTATAAAAATGTAGCGAAAATGTCAATCTTTCTACTTAAATACGTCGTCATATTGGCTGGTGGTCTCTTAACGTAGAAGTAAACATAAATAGTGGCGGCAATATGGGTGGAGGGGTGGGGGGGGGGGGGGGCGCATTTCCTCCAAAAAGGATTCCCCCCACTACCCCCCTCCAAAATGAATCAATTTAGTGTTTTTTAAAAATCATGCCCCTTAACATTTTCTTACCCCCTTTCCCCCCCCCCCCCCCCCCCCCTCCCCAAAAAAAAACACAGAAAAGAATTAAAATGCTGGCACCGGCAGTAAAAATAAATAACCCCCATGATAAATTAGTTAAGTGAAATGACAGTTAAAAGATTCCCTTAATTCGTGGGAAAGTGGTAATCAAAAAAGTCCTAGTGATGAAAATGTGCTTCAAATTCATAATATTCATACAAAATAATTTCATATATTTGTTAATGAAAAGTCTCACGATATTGTATTTCTTTTATATTTTACATTAACTATCCAAATCTTGAGGTTACATGTAGGCTAAAAACACTATTAATCGCTTTATATCTCATCCAGAAAATGTTAAAACAAAAATAATATTGGATGAGGCGATGTAGATATTCCACGTAGAACTGTAAAACTGTATTGTTTGGTTAAAATAAGAAACATGTAGGCACAATAGCATCCTTGTCGTTCACTGAAAATGCCAATGCTGTACACATTTCTAAATATAATACGGCGACCTTGGTATTGACCAATCAGAGCGCACGTGGTATGCCGACTGAATGAACAGGTCACAAGGTCAGCTGGAAAATGGCGACTCACATGTTTCAGACGGCAAAATTTAGGTCAGTGTTATTCTTACGGTGGACACAAAATTATGGCTATAGGTATGATTTTACGTACACGGGATTACCTAGATAAGGTTTTAAACTTTCACGTAGTGTAATTTGGAAATGGGTGAATATCTTCGTTAGCGAGAAAAACCCGCTTGTTTATTGGTCATTTTTTAATTTTTTTAAAGCAGAATTACTCCATAAAATAACACTTGTATTAACAAAATATCATGTTATTCATTTATATGAATCCTTTAGCAACATTTATGTAATATTATTTTGGTCAGATTATGTTTCTAAAGTGAAAATATCGCAATTCTCAGTGAGGCATTTTCATGGCCGCCGTCAGCCAGCGCTAAATTATGTACTCTGCGTGGACTAGAAAATATAGCTGCTATGCGTGACGTCGATCGTTCCGCCCGCAGTGCTTGTGTTTTTTGCGTCTCGTGCTATTTTACACTGATTGTCCGATGGTTGAAGTACATTTCGGCTTTAACCCCCCCCCCCCCCCCCCCCCCCCCCCCCCCCCCCGCTAACCCAGCTAAAATGATATGGTGCGTGCTAAAATCTGCATTAAAGGCAAAGGTCATCTCTGCCCAGACACAGTGGCCAGATCACCCAGGGTGAACTGGCTTTACTCCTGTGCATTTTGTGACTGATGAAATAGAGTTAAAATGGAGACATCTCAACCTTGAGATTTTCCCAATGGATCTGGTCGGTAAGAGTGGACCTAAAGGTCAAAGTGCAGGGCAAATTAGCTATTTTTTGAGGTGGAAACCCTTCAGAATACCGGTCAGGGTTTCAGGGGAACACGTTTTTCGAGGCGCCCTGTGTTTATTTCTTAGAACCCTAAATATATTCAACAATTGGAAAACAGGAATTTCCTCCCGCGCATTTTGACACCTCATTTGTCACAATAGCACCAATATTGATGAACCAGTGGCCATTTGAAGAACAACTGATGCAGTTTCCATTGTTGCACTTGTTGTTGTTGAACATCTAACATCGTCAATTGTTTCCAACACCTCACTGTATCTTTCATGATGTTTGTAAGCAAAAACATGTCTCTCCATTTCCGTGCAACCTTCCTTCTAACTCCAAATCGACGAGCAACTGCAGTTGCAGACACTCCAGATTTTGTTCATTGAGAGAAAGAAGCGGTACATTTACCGTTTTGTTTACGCTCTTTTTACGGGTATCGCGAAATTGCTCTTCGATTTGTAGGAAGGAAGGTTGCACGGAAATAGAGGGACGTAGAGGACTTGTGTGTTGGCTTACAAACATCATGAATGATACTGGTCATATGCTTGTCTTTTCATGGAGAGAAAGAAGAGGTTCACTTTCGATTTACTGTTTTGTTAACGGTCTTTTCATAGGTATAGGGTTAAATGCAACAATGGAAACGGCATCATTTTTTATTCAGTGGCCACTGATTCCTCAATAGTGGTGCTATGTGCTAAATGAGGTGTCAACATGCGCGAAAAGAAAATACCTGTTCTTTCCCACTTGTTGAATTTATTTAGGATCATATTAATTAAACATAGGGTGCCTCGAAAAAAGTGGATACTTTCTTTTTGTTCATTATTTATCATGCTGTTTAGCATGCGTGACCAACTGTTTTCCAAACAACAATTATGCAAGTATTGTTCCTGAATTACCCTTATTACGCAGGTTTTCTTGTGCGTGGTCACGCATGCGTACAGTGACCTGACTGGTCCCCCTAGGAGAAATTTAAGGAAAAAGTGCGTTCAATACTGGAACATAAAAGTTGCCAGTATTGGTCGATGCTGGTACGATTTTACTGTTCCAGACTCGGTCGATACTGGAACACCAAATTATGCTTTAATACATGCGATACTTTGTATACATGATATTAGTGAGATTTGTATATTTGTACATTTTATACGTGCCCGTATCGCCCGATTCTGGAACACTGACTTTGTACTAGTATCGGACGAGATACTAGTACGGTCCAGAATCTGGGATCAAAATATTTCATATTTCATAATTCAATAGCATACCCTACCTTTTTATTCCAACCTTTGGCAATCATCTTTTTAACAGTTACATCAACAAAGTCCTTACAAGTCAGCATCGGATGGCAGACACTGCTGGTATTCTGCTGTAAATAAAAGAATCCATCTCCACACTGAACATCGGCATCTACATTATTGTCATGGTGTGGTCTTTGCAGAATATCTGCAAAAATATACAGTAGTAAATGAGGCACAATGAGGCAGTAGCTAATTTGGTTTAAGAGCACAAATTCGGGACACGGTCATAATAAGTCAAATTCATAAAAACTTATATTTCTTGTTAATAAACAAAAAACTAAAATTATGAAAATAAAGGGTAAAACTATCTTTTGAGGTATTCATTTTTCATTCACTCCTTGTGATTTTTTTTTAACAAAACCAAATAATATGTTATTATATGTACATAACTTGAAAATTCGTATTTGATGTCTTGAGATCAAATGATTTTCAACAAATCTGTAAAACTTATGTTAGGAATGTGATATAACATTGACTTTGGTTCCAAAATGTCCCTTCAACTTATGCATATGATATAAATAATTCAATATCAATACGTCCCTCATTGTGTCTCATTTACTCGCGTTTGGTCACGCATTTTATGGATCACCGTGCCATTTCATCCATTGGGGGTATGCTGGTTCCCTGCACCCTGGATCCCCGGGCCAACTCATCCATAGGTGCAGACAGGTCTCGCATTTGCCAGCCGTAACCGTAAAGTTCAACATATTACATCGTCGCTCTGTTATGGCATAAGGTAAAATAACGATAACACAATGTAGCTGAGATATCGCATCGAACGCTGAATACATTGTTGCGCTGCCATAGCTATGGCGCGATGGGGAACCCGCTATGACATGCGTGTGAAGTCCGGCGCTGTGGTGAACGCAGATACACGTGTAGTTTGTGCCAATCAGCAAATGTGTTATCATTCTAAGCGTGAAGCTGGCTTAATCGAATTTACGTATGGATCTAGTTTTCGTCAATCATGAATACGCATGACTTTTATGCCAGCAAATCAGCTTTGAGTGGAAATCGGCGTGTACCTGCGTCTATGGATAAGTTGTGTGGAGCCTATTGATGCAGGGAACCAGCATACCATAGGGGCAGGTATTGGGTTCTCCATTACTTGCGAGAATCGACTCTGGCCACATTACGTTATCGCTCTGTTAACACATACGGGAAATAACGATCAACACAAGTGGTTGTTGAGTTGACGCATTGAATACCGAATGCATTGTCGCACCGCTGTGGAGCGCGTGTGATGTCCGACGCTGTCGTGGACGCATACACATGGTATTCTGTGCCACTCAGCAAATCAGCGGATAAAAGTTGATAGTTTCAACACATGCGTTTTAGTATCCGTCGACGCACGACGCTCAAATACTAGTATGATTGTGCCATTATGGAACGAAGACACCGGAATTGTCAAGGACATCATGGCAGGATATCTGACCTCAATATTTCAAGCAAGTTTCAGGATTGATTCTTGGTCATCGTCTAATGGTGACGATTGTTTTCGAGAACGCAGCAAATAGATGCGATAAGGCAACTTAATGAAAATGACATATTTTGAGAGTAATGTTTTACAATTCAAGGTTTAATAAACATATCATTATCGCAGCAAAATGCTGAATTACAACAATATTTACAATATGTAATATATAAAACAATAGAAACAATATAATGCATAATAGTGTTGCCAATTGAATGGCCTTTTGGGGAAAATTGTACTTTAGGTCCCAGATTCTGGACTGTACTAGTATCGGACGATACTGGAACACCCAATGTCGTGCGATACTTGTACATATAACATGTTTCGGGCGATAATAATGGAACACAAGTATGTACCAGTATCGTTCGATACTGGGACAAATTGCACTGGAAGCATGACTGTGTACCAGTATCGCCCAAAACTGGAACATAAAGCGATACTGGAACAGTAAAATCATACCAGTATCGAGCGATACTGGCAATTTTTCGTGTTCCAGTATTGAACGATACTGGTATACCAGTATCTGGGACCTTATGTACACTTTTTCAAATCAAATGCTGTAGCATTGTTTTTTGCCGTAGTGAATCGTAGGTTCCAGGAAGGTTAGGGTTATAGTCCATTTAAATCAACGATTTGGAACATGATTCGATGGCATGAACAATAGCAATCATAGACGACCATTTGGTGTTGTTTAATCAATGAGCAAAAGAAGAAGACAAAGAGAGAGAGAGAGTTGGTTATAGGTTGCAATAACCCAAAATCAATAATATTAGTCAGTTTTGAAGCTCTTTTAGCATTTACAAATATCTTTGCAGTAGCCGTAGTTAGTTGACTCGTTGGCGATTTACACTTCTCTTCTTTATATTCTGAGATCAGTGTCTCGACCTCATCCAGTGATTGCTCTTTTTCAAGTACTGCAACGTTTGCCTAAATCACCACTTGGAATTGCCTCCCGCAACATCCCCTAACTACTAGAACATCAAGAGATTTCAGGAGTATGTTCCGGGGTCATAAAGGTAATATAAACTACATAGGAGCATTGAGACGTTACATGGATAAAGTAATATAATAGGGAGAGTATAAATGGTGTAAACATTTAATATCGGTAATTGACAAAATGGGAATTTAATGATGGGTTCAACTAGTTTTTTTCAGAATCCACATAACCTACACACAAAACCAAACGGATTACAGTTTGCCTTAAATAATACGTCCCATTACATACTTAGTGTCGTAACCAGCACACAATATTAAAATGATTACAATTTGCACCGCGTGCAAGGTGTTGTCATCCGGTATATATACTTCGCCTTAGAGAATACGGCCCATTACATACTTAGTGTCGTAACCTACACACAAAACCAAAAGGATTACAATTTGCACCGCGTGCAAGATGGTATCATCCGGTATGTATACCTCGCCGTAAAGAATACGGCCCATTACACACTTAGTGTCGTAACCTACACACAAAACCAAACGGACTACAGTTTGCACCGCGTTCAAGATGTTGTTCCGGTATTTACTACGCCTTAGAGAATACGGCCCATTACACACTTAGTGTCGTAACCCACACACAAAACCAGAAGGATTACAGTTTGCACCGCGTGCAAGTTGTTGTCATCCGGTATGTATACCTCGCCTTAAAGAATACGGCCCATTACATACTTAGTGTCGTAACCTACATGTACACACAAAACCAAAAGGATTACAATTTGCACCGCGTGCAAGATGTTATCATCCGGTAATGATACTACGCCTTAGAGAATACGGCCCATTACATACTTAGTGTCGTGTTATTGTTCCCCGTGTGACTAGATGACGTGTTATAGTTCCCCGTATGCTCCCGGACTTTCTCAAGTGTATGCTTTTGGCAAATCGGTGCATATCTTGTGTCGATTTGATGTAGAAAATATAGCGGTACACACAGGGATACAAAGAAGCAAACCAAAACTGTTGTTACTCGTCGCGTCATTCTAGATGCACCTGGTACAAGAAACAAAAGACATAAGAGACGTACTATTTGATTGGGCATGCAAGTTGATTGAAGAAAAAAACACAACCCCCACCTTCAGTGTAAAAAGAAACATAAAACAAAATAAAAAGATGACCTGTTCACCGTAAAGAAAATCACCTTTCCTCCACGAGGAAAAATATATCAAGCGCTACTTTACTAAAACACCTTATCAATGCATCAACATTCTATTTACAAAACTTACTTTGTGCTTCAAATACATGATTTTTAACAATATCTTTTTAGAGGGTTCTTGAAACAAATTATATGGGAATGCTCCAGCAGTTTGAAACAGAGGATAAATAAATCAGGCAGTTCAGAGTGAGTCTATTCAGGTCCCGATTTCAACAATTTTTTTAAGATAGTTCAAACACAATAATTAATACGTTTATTGAAATGCACAGTAGGAACACATTGCGAGCTAAACCTTCATTGTATTTCATTCGAATTGGTCGTTCCAAGCGGAAGATATGCGCTTTCCCCCAAATTCTATGCAATTCAATCTGTTTCAACTTTACCACTATGAAAATAATAGATTTGCTGATTGGGTCGCAAATTGGAACAAGTTGAAGGAAGAGATAGACATAATGAATCCAGTTCCAGACCATCTCGCACATGATCCATGTGACAAATTTCCTTCATTAATTGGGATTAGTGCGATCAAAAAGTTATGACAAGGCTATTTTACTTCATTTGATACGAGGCAAAGACAATCTTCATTTTTTGTAATGAGTGCCTGTATTTACACACATATCATCATTTATTACGGGGGGTTTCCTTTCACCCCCAGGACTCCCCATACCAACTGTTTTGACTTCCTGTCATGCTCCTCAACATATTTAAGATGTTACCAGAAATGATTTTTGGTACGCTAAGGGGGTTATTCAAGATGGCGTCCAAAATGGCCGCCAAAACTGGTCAAAGTGCATAATATGACATGTATCAATCAAAATGTATAGTAAAAGTATAGTTTTAATAGTGGGATGTTTGTAGTAGACCACTAGACACACATGTATAGTTCTTTTGCTTTGATAATATAGCTAAATCAATAAATGCCGCCAAAATGGCCGCCATTAATGGTAAAATTCCATAAATTGGCATATATGAACCAACATGTATGATCAGAGTATAGTTTTAACAATGAGATGTATGTGTTTAGACCACTAGAAACACATATCTAATCATATTATAATGTTTTATATCATATATTTAATTTAATATAAAGCAGTTTACCAACCCACGGTGTTTACAATAGACAATGTAACAACAAATATTAACAACCACGGGCGAATGTCCCAACGAAAAATAAGCAAGGACATTCACCGGCGGGGAATTGAACCCCGGTCGGAGATCACTAGACAGGCGCCTTAACAACTAGGCCACCGATACTTGCTGATAAACGGCAATTTGAATCGGTGGTAAGTGTAAACGCGATGGGGTTTTACAATGCACACAGCACAACTATAACACGACACATTTGGCCAAACACGGTAGGGATCACACATTTGTTCTATGTCAATTTACAGTGCTTGCATTTTTTATTATGGTAATGTTTGTATATACTATTAGCCGAAAATAGATATAAACTATTTACTTACGTTTAAGCTGCAAAGCTGAGTGAAACTCTGAAATTATCGTCACGATTTCAGATTGAAATACACGGGCCTTTTCTATTTGATAGTATAGCCTACGTGTTCATGTATATAGGATGATGATCTAGTTGCACTTTCGCGCATTGTTTTCGCTGAAAAGCGTGACGTGGACATTGAGCGATTGACTATTGTTTCATCACCGAATTGCTACTAGTTGTGACCTGTTGACTTTTCAAGGTTACATGGATCATGGGGTATATATATATATCTGTATATAGAAGCCCAAGTATACAAAAGATCTCACTGAATTGCTGAATACAATGTCATGCTCTACCACACATCTATAACAAACGGAATAAATCCCATAATCCTTTTAATTGGAGTCTTTTCTATACACCATATCGCTACACCTGGCAATGCACGTACAAAATGAAAAATTAAAATACTGATGTTGACTTTTTGTGACATAGGCCTATACAAATCCAGGGCCAAGGGTCGGGCAATCACGTTAAAATGGATATATGGTGTACTATAATAGAAACACGTTACACTGATCTTTTAACTGAACGTTGGCTTTTTGTAGGCATGGGCTAGACCTCATACGACATACGAGGCCTATAATTAAGGCGAATTCAACCGGTGCCCCATCTCAAGTCTGACCCCAGGTAGTGAGTATACACCCCGAGATAAGTGCCAGGTACAGTGATTCCCCTCAAATTGTGGCGTCACACTTTTATAGGCCCTTTTTGGAAAGTGTATGATTTGATAGTAAGATAGCACAATTTCATGATAGAGGAAATATAAATCATAATATCATCTGTGCTTATTCTTGACCGAATTGCGTCGTTTTATGCCAAATGATTACCTCTCTCACGTTATTATTTCCATGAAGCTATGTACCACACAAGTTATAAGGCATACTAATAGAACATATCCATTTGATAAACATGTTTGCACAGTTTATTATTAAGAAAGTATTGTGAGTTGTATATCATAAAACGTTGTCGTATATGGTAGTCAACCGTGTTGTATTCATATTGGAAATGTAATGGAAATATTTGTATTGTGTTTTGGTCTACTTTTTTCTCTATCGGGGACAGGTAGGTGTTCCGATTGCTGGCTTGATTTTCAACTTGATGTTTTCTATTTCACACAAAAGGTCAACCTTAAAATTGTCGCATTCAAATGTTTGAGTTGCATAACTTCAACGGTTCTATTTTTAGGAGGACAAGGTTACAAACTATTTGCCCATTGAGTAGTACACAAAGTGGTTGGTGGTTAACCACCTTTGGCAGTAATTCACCACATTTTAGCCGGTAATTTCATTTCTGGCTCCAAAGATTTTACAGACATATTGAGAGAAAAATATGGGGATTATTCTGATATCAAAATATCTTGATGTGAAAAAAAATGATAGTCCCAAAAATGTGATCGGAACATACACCTTTAAACAACAAAAATACAAAAATTGGTCTCATCGCAGAGGGTTATGCGGCAAAAGTGACTCCGTTATTCATGTTGTTTTTACAAAGTATGCCGTAAAACAGTGGAAATTGATGATTATAGGTGAGAGAAAACATAAATTATCACATCATCGTTTACCAAACCAAAATAGGTTAATTTGGTACCAAAGGAACCCCTCTCCTCTCGGGTCCGAAATTAATAGTTCTCCTCGACTAGCAATGATGATCTTTCCAGGTCAATTACACGGTAATAAAAAAACATTTTATTCTTTTTTTAAGATACTATTATGCAGCTGGTGATTTTCTTTTCTGTAATGGGACCAACTTTGTGGAACAATTTGCCTGCTGATGTACGTGTTGCCCCGAGTGTGCAGGTTTTAAAAACACTTTTAAAAATTTGCCTTTTTCCCAGGGTAGGTTTAGGCAGTATTTTCTGATATTGCTGCAGCTGTTGTACTATAGTCCTTGCTGTTTTTACTGATGATTTATCATATTTATGCTGGGTTGTAACTCCATTTCTAAAATATGCCCATATTTGATCTATTGTCAGTTGTTTATGTACATACGAGGATCAGTCATTAAGTAATGAAAGTGATCATGGTATGGAATGCATGATCGATTCTATTGAGTGTTAGGGTGATCAATACAAAGTATGAAACTTTGTCTTTCAAACAATACACTTTTGGATTTCTAAGTATGAACTATGACGTCATAGCGTAATCTTAAAGTTAGTGCACTTGGGACACTGCTAAATCAATTATTTGACGGGAAATTTGAATTGTTTAAATGAAACACGTGGTAAGAAGATTGCATAACATGACATCAGAAGCAGGTAAATCCCAATCGCATAATTATAATTCAAAAGATAATAACTTTAATCCCTGTGTAAATTGAAATGTGTAGTATACGTTTTCTAGGTCACCTACTCCGACTCAATGCTGATACTCCAGCTCGGAAAGCACTAACAGAGTATTTCAACCCAACACTTAGGGACCCAGGACGGCCTCCGACCTCTTGGTGGTCAACAATTAAGAAAGATTTAAAAAACACACACATTATTACGGAGCGTTTAAAGTGCCATTAGATGGCTACATAATTATCTTGACAAGTCGACATATTATCAACGTTATGTTGAGATAGTCACATATTTTTTCTCACATTCTTGACTTAAACAGTTTTATTAGTCGTCATGATGATATAGACTATCTTGTCAAGTTGACTTTACAAAACATAGATGTCGTCATGGCGAGATAGGTTAACTTGATGAGTCAACTTCACAAAAAGTAGATCTCGTCATGGTGAGATACAATATCTCGTCGAGTCGACTTCACAAAAAGTAAATGTCGTCATGGTGAGATAGATTATCTCGTCGAGTCGACTTCACAAAAAGTAGATGTTGTCATGGTGAGATAGATTATCTTGCCAAGTTGACTTCATAAAAAGTGAATGTCGTCATGGCAATATATACTTTCTCGTTAAGTCGACTTCACAAAAAGTATATGTCGTCATGGTGAGATAGATTATCTCGTCAAGTCTACTTCACAAAAAGTAGATGTCGTCATGGTGAGATAGATTATCTTGCCAAGTTGACTAATGCGAAAGATGATGTCGTCATGGCGAGAAATATGCGCATGCGCAAACGGCAGATAAGTCGTGCGTGCTGCTGATGTTGCTGAGATTTGCTTACTAGGGCTGAAGATTGATGTCAGCGGTCGATGATCAGTGACCAAGGTGAAGTGGCGTCCCCAAAAATCCATGTAAAACTTGTTGACACCCCACACCAAAGCTAAAGCCTCTTTATCTATTTGAGCATAGTTGGTTTCAGCAGAGTTTAATGACCTTGAAGCGAAAGCAATGGGGTCGCTCTCTGCCGTCACGCATTACATGAGACATAACTGCCCCAATGCCGTAGGGACTATCGTCACAGGCAACGCGTTCTGGTGACGCTTCATTATAATGGGTCAGTACTTGGTCTGATGTGATTAGGCGCTTGGCACTATCAAAGAATTCCTGACATTGATCTGTCCACTGCCATTTCTGATCCAGTATAGCTTGATCGTTGTAAGCTCTCTATTCTCTATCAGTGGATTAACACGAATTATGTCAGACATAGCCCCTCTATTTATACCAAGTGTATGCACACCAGACAGGAAGTCATCATCATTTTCTTCTTCACTTGAATTAGTACGCATCCATTGCTTTAATCGCTTTCTTGTTTACACGGTCGGTCCGTACGGACACACGCTTGGGTCCTTAATGGACCAGGCTCAAGCAAAAGCTCAGGCCAGTCTTAAAAAGCCTATGTAAGCATGCTGGCTGAATGAAATGAAAGTTAGAAAAGATGGAAGAAAAGAATGAGAAGTTGTTCTTCTTTTCTTTGTACGAATACTTGTATGCGCGATCCGAACTAAGACACACTGTTTTAATGCCCTATTTTGACACAATTGTGGCATTTAGTCTCTTTGAAGTAACAGTCATCCGACTTGTGGTTGATTTTGCCACAGCGGAAGCAGTTTTGTCGCTTAGGCTTATTAGTATATTAAAAGCCTGCTCATTCTGTGAACACCAGGTTCTTTTCTCAGTTCCGTAGCATCTTTGGCTGCCATTTCTCAAGGACTGACTTAAGGGTCAATTTTGCCTCGGTAAGTAACCGTTTCTGAATATTCTCCGCCAACATACCACAAAACACACTCTCAGAACAAAGGTTAAAATCTTTACCAATATTGGTTAACGGGAGTTTACCAGGTGAATTACACAATTGGTTGGTTAAAACCGTAACCAACAGCTGTAGGTTAAACTTTAACCTGTGGTTGGTTACAATTTTTAATCATTTGTTGGTTAATATGTTTTAACCAACAGTCCTGGTTGGTTACAAAATGTTGGTTAAACTTTTTCTTTTGCTAAGCTTTAACATGTGGTTGGTTAAATCTTTTAATCATTTGTTGGTTAATTCTGCTAAACTTAACCATTTGTTGGTTAATTCTGCTTGATATAATAACATGGGTTGGTTAAAACCTAACCATTTGTTGGTTACATTTGCTTCATATTTAATATGGGGTTGATTAAAACTTAACCATTTGTTGGTTAATTCTTTTCATAATATGCATTGGGCAGTAGCTCTATTATTATGGCTATGAAGTGTTACTACGACATCATGGCAGACGACAGAGTTTTTGAAATGCTCACCAAGTGTTTCAAGGTACAGGATTGAATTTTTAATACTGTAATTTAATAATTATGTAACTGTCTGAGCTTTTGATCTACTATTATTGTATTGCCCAGGGGCATCGTAAATGTTCATCACTTATTTTGGTTCACATAGTATCTATAACAATCAATTAACATGTAGCAGTTGATGAAATGGTTGAGGCACCTTCTATATTCAAGAAAACATCTGCCTTTCTTGATAGACAAATGCCATAATATTGTACATTTTAGCTCAGAAAGTTACATAATTATTAAATTGCAGTGTGACGAAATCAATACTGTACCTTGAAACCCTTCTATATGCGTCTCCAGACCCCACAACCGGAGCGTTGCAAATCACTTGGTTGTCTGCCATTTTGTCGAAAAGACAGAGAATGGCCAGCCTCGTTTTGATGTCGCAGCAACACACCACATTTTTAACCAACGTCGTGCAATAGACACTTTTCACCAACACATTTATTCAAATGTAATCAATGTTGATTAAAATTTAACCAACAATTTTCATAATTTGCACAAAATAGTTGGCGGGAATCTTGTTTTGACCTATTGTTGGTTAAAATTATGATGCCTTAAGGAAGGTGTGGACCCTCAGGTATAGCCTCCGTAAATCTGCCGTAACCTCTTCATTATTCATTTAAACTAAAAGTATACACTTTTTTGTAGAAAAGGGTTCAATGAATCCAACCATGATCATTAAAATGACCATTTTGGAGAAAATTATAAAAACAGGGTTTTAGACCCATTTTAGGTTTCGTCAAGATAACGAGAAATATATTTTGGTCAAATCTTGTCATACTAGCTTTATTATAATCCTAATAAAATTCCCTAGGAGGCGTTTTTTTGTTTTGAATATCATATTTATTTTTGAATTATTGACTAAAAAGTGCCAAAAATGTGACTTTTTTACCTTCAAAATCATGAAAATGTAGGTATCAAAATGTGCCTCAATAATTCATCTAAACGCCTCTCTGGCCTGTTTGGTAAAACACAAATCGAAAGTTACTTTAAATGACCTAAACAGAGTGTACGGCTTTCTTTTGTTGAGCAATTTAGTTATTAAATAGGGTATGGTAGAGAACCTTTTATGAACCATCCTGAAAAAGCCACCATGTATAACATTCGTTATTGCCCTTATTCCGAAAATCTTGTTAAAATTGCCAAATTTGCGAATTAGTTTCAATAATTTAAGACAATACGCAACGTCGTTATCAACATTCTTTTTAATCTTTCAAGTTTATTATTTACCATTCCTTTATCAGTTACAAATTCTTCATGATTAAATAATCGTCACTTTTTCTATCACAATCACATACATATATATCAAATCAAACGTGTTCAGTTTAAATTTTATACCCTTTACATATTTTTACTATTACTTGTATCTTCTATATCATGTATAATTATATAGCTTCATTGCTACGCACAATCAATGTAAATTGATACTATATACTTAATCTCAATTAATTTTCTGAATCTCAATTCTGATTTTAAAAGAATTAAAATATTGGGATGATTCCCATATCTAAAGTTATTGACAATTGTTTTAAATCTTTTTAAGTTATTGACAAGTTCGCTATCATAATTAGGCTAGTTATAAAATCTCTCTGTATTTTGTCTTTACATTGCTGAAACCCAAAAGGAACATCAAAATGTGTTAATTACACGTTATGATACTTTTAAAGATATACAGGGTGTTTCAATAAAACGTTGACAGTTTTTTGAAGCCATTTTATTTTAAATTCTGTAGATTTAAAAAAATTATTTTTCAATATTCATCAACTATATGATCTTGACCATCTATGGTTGCACACCACCAAATACATCTCCCATAGGGTTACACGTGAAATGCACAATTTTAAAATGGATATTTCTCGACGTTATAAGAAACTGGTAACTTGAAATTTGGTTTCAACTTGAAGATGAAAGCCATGACTACTAACTCAACAACTCATATATGGGGGGTAACCGGCATAATTTTGAGCTAGAGCCTTTTCAAAAAGTACGAGTTGAGTTTTCCTGGTCACACGCAATTGTTGATTAAGATTATTGCGTCAGATACTGGAAATGACCTGAACACAAATGTCTCTGTTAAAATATTAAAAAATCATCATTGCATCAATTTTGTTGGACCTGAAGAACGCTGATGTGTCTGTCAAAATTCACACTATATTAATTTCGCCATAACATGTAGTAAATACCCTAATTTTAAACTGTAATTTACAATAGGTCTCCCATTTCGGCACAGAAACGGGCCGGTTTTGGACTTTTGCCTCAAAGGGGGTAGGGCCAGACGTTATTTAGTTGTGTGAAAATCTATTCTATGCTGAAAATATCGTTACAAATAACCTTACGGTTGCAAAATAATAGCTATTTGAACAAAGACTGTCCCATTTCACTCTGTCCACGGGTACTGATTTCGCGAGTGTAATTGTTTACATCTTAACTATCTATTCAGATGTGAAATCAATACGTAATAATAATACCACGAGTGACCGTAATTAGAATTATTGATTTTCAGAGATTGGAAGTGTAATTAAATATGCTCTATGCCTTAAAGTGACGATGCCATTTAATGTTATCTTGCTGGTCATTTCCCGTAGACTTACCCATGTTACCCGTGGACAAAGAGATTTTGGAGAGACTCTCTTCAAATAGCTATCATTTTGCCGCCATACCATTTTTAACGTTGAGATTATCAGCATAAATGGCCAAGATGATATTTTTGAGGAATATGTTTAAAATTTTGAAATTTTGAAAAATATGGCTTTGAAAAAGTGTCAACGTTTTATTGAACCACACTGGTTGTAACGTCGCGAAATCAGTACCCGTGGACAGAGTGAAATGGGACAGACTTTGTTCAAATAGCTGTTATTTTGCAACCGTAAGGTTATTTGTAACGATATTTTCAGCATAGATGGTCAAGATTATGTTGATGAATATTGAAAAAGATTTTTTTTAAATCGACAAAATTTCAAAAACAAAGGCTTCAAAAAACTGTCAATGTTTTATTGAACCACCCTGTAATGGCAATTTTGCTTCTCACCATATCGGTTGTATCTTCTTACAGAAAAAGAAAAAGTGTTCTACGTAATCTTTTTAATTACATATATCACATACGACATTATTTTCTATTTTCATTTAATGGGGTAGATATTACTAGCGATTTTCCAATTAAGATGTCGTATCAATATTGATCAAAGTCATGCATGAAGGGCGCCCTCAAGCACGTCGTAATCAAGGTCAAAATCATGAAAGCCGCCCTCACGCACGTAGTCTCGCGTCTTATTCAATATTGAAAGCAAGTCCTGAGATGTGTGCTTTTATATTTCGACCATCACGCTTTTGAATTTCGATCTACAAGCTTTTGGTTTATGGCGTTCTCGAGGACTTTTCACTCTGTGGAAAGTATAACAGTGATAATCCAAAGACAGCAACGGGAATAGTTCGCTAAGGCAGTAACAAATATTTCAGAGAAATACTACAAACCATATCTTGTCAAAAATAAAATGATTATTGTAAATTGTATTATTTTTTTTTCAATTAGTGTCCTACAAGTTTACAAGTTGCAATAATATTCTCACTTTGTAGTTGACTACGTGGCCGCCATCGTCGCCGCAGAAGGAAACGACAGGAATTGTGCCGATTTACGACTAAAGTCTATAAATGGAACGTTCGCTTTACTTCTAGATATCTCTCTAACACCTGTGCTGCACTAGGTCTTTGCATTGGATCCTCACTACGACATAATGAATGGATTGCGGATAAACTAGACCTCACGGTATTACTATGATTTCCTAATAAATAATCAACTACTGGCGGAATCTTCCAAATGTCAGTTTTTTCGTCGTAACCTGGCATCAAGTCCTTTTGGAATTTTTTTCCTGGAAATGGCCATTTTTGTTCTGGGGCTAGAGACTCTCCATTATATTCTACGTCTTCGCATATGGTTAATATACCTTTTGAAGAATTAACTAGTGCAAGAGAATCCATATCATTAATGACAATTTGCAGGTCAAACGTCACCAGAAATTGCGAAAGAGTTACGCGAATTTGCTTAGAATCGCACAAGACCCAAGTGCCACTTGAACTTGTGTGCAGGTAATTAACAATGCTTACATAATTGAGACATAATCTAAATCTAGTCGGCAGATTGTCGGCGTCTTTTTCCAACAAGATTTGGTTGATGTGACTTAAAGGGCCCAGATAAATGTCTGTGATTACGGCAGGAATTGTGTCACAAAACCCGAGTAGTTTAACAACAAATTTACCATTTTGAAGTTGGCGCTTCATCTCAACATCGTGGATGAAACGAGCAAAATGCCACCGATGACGATGTAGTATTGAATACACCACGGTGTAGCCTTTCCAGTCAGCCAGATATACCTGCATAAAACAACACATACCGACAGTTATGTAACATTCAAGTGGCCAGTGGCGACGCTACAGGGGCAAGGGGGGCCAGGGGCTTCCCCCCCCCCCAAAAAAAAAAATTCCCCACTTTGCCCCCCCCCCCAAAAAAAAATATTTATATCATTTAATTTTGCCTTTGAGAAAAATTGCAAATTTTAGCATAAAAAGGCAATTTTTTTCAGCGCAGCGCGCACATTTTCTTACTAAATTAGGTTAAATTAGACCAAATGTTGACAATTTGAGTATAAAACAGTATAAAACAAGTTTTTTCATGCCCCACTAAAAAGGATTCTTGCCCCCCCCCCCACCCCCCCCTTCCCCCAAAAAAATTTTTAAAAATAAAAATAAATAAATATGAGGCTGGCGTCGCCACTGCAAGAGGCGTAGCTAGGTTTTTGATATTGGTGGGGAGAAAAATAATAGTGAGCCAACCATACTTAACCGACTACAAAATGCGCTATTTTACACTTATTGTCCGATGATTGAGTAACATTTCGGCTTTAAACCCCAGCTTCCCCAGCTAATAGTCAAAAGTCATTTAGTTTATTTAAATCAACGGTACGGGGCCTGTTAAAAACCGGCATTAAAGGTAAGGTCCACTCTGGCCAGTTGACCCAGGGTGAACTGGTTTGCACCTGCTCATTTTATGACAGATGAAATAGAGTTAAAATGAAGACTTCTCAACCTTGAGATATTCCCAAGGATCTGGCTGGAAAAAGTGGACCCTAGGGTCCGTATGCACAAAAGAGTTAGACCGGGTCTAAAGTTAAACCAGGTCTAAGTGAAATTTATTCATGCCTCAAAAGCTGTTTTCCTCTGCATTTTCATGAAATATTTTGTGCTATTTTTGAACTTTGCATCTGAATCTTTACAATTAGTTAGCTAATTTGAGAAAGAATTGTAATGAAAGGGTTGCATTTCACAAAAACCAAAATTCACTTAGACCAGGTCTAACTTTAGACCCGGTCTAACTCTTTTGTGCATACGGACCCTAGGGTCCACTAGGGGTCTAAGTGCAGGTAAAAAACCGGGCAAATCAGCTGTTTTAGAAACCCATCTGAATACCGGTGAGGGTTCAGGAGAACACTTCGTTGAATTCTCAAGGAGCCAGTCGAATCATATATCATGCTGTTTAGCATGCGTGACCAACAGTTTTCCAAACAACAACTATACGAGTATTGCTTCTGAAGTCAACACGATAAAATTAGGATTTTCATTCCCAATTTCACCCCCTAAACGCATAAAAGTCACAGGACTTTGAACAACCTTTATGGTTGTTCCGCACGTACCGCCCCTGTTCTCGAAAACAACCTTATTACGCAGGTTTCATTGTGTGTGGTCACGCATGCGTACAGTAACCTGACTGGTCCCCCGAGGTAAAATTTAAGGGAAAAGTGTACTTAAAGTCCCAGATATCGTTCAATACTGGAACATAAAAGTTGCCAGTATACATGTTGGTCGGTACTGGTGGTACGATTTTACTGTTCCAGAAACGGTCGATACTGGAACACCAAATTGTGTTTTAATGTTCCAGTATTGGGCGATACTGGTAAACATGATACCAGTGAGATTTGTATACTTGTACATTTTATATGTGCCAGTATCGCCCGATTCTGGAACACTGACTTTGTACCAGTATCGAACGATACTGGGTGTTCCAGTATCGTCCGATACTAGTACAGTCCAGAATCTGGGATCGAAAGTACACTTTTTCTAATTTAATAGCATACCCTACCTTTTTATTCCAACCCCTGGCGATCCTCTTTTTAACAGTTACATCAACAAAGTCCTGACAAGTCAGCATCGGATGGCAGACACTACTGGTATTCTGCAGTAAATGAAAGAATCCATCTCCACACTGAACATCGGCATCTGCATTATTGTCATGGTGTGGTCTTTGCAGAATATCTGCAAAAATATACAGTTATGAGTAAATGAGGCACAATGAGGCAGTAGCTAATCTGGTTTAAGAGCACAAATTCGGGACACGGTCATAATAAGTCAAATTCATAAAAACTTATATTTCTTGTTAATAAACAAAAAACTAAAATTATGAAAATAAAGGGTAAAACTATCTTTTGAGGTATTCATTTTTCATTCACTCCTTTTGATTTTTTTTTAACAAAACCAAATAATATGTTATATGTACATAACTTGAAAATCCGTATTTGATGTCTTGAGATCAAATGATTTTCAACAAATCTGTAAAACTTATGTTAGGAATGTGATATAACATTGACTTTGGTTCCAAAATGTCCCTTAAACTTATGCATATGATATAAATAATTCAATATCAATACGTCCCTCATTGTGTCTCATTTAGTCGCGTTTGGTCACGCATATTTATGGATCACCGTGCCATCTCATCCATTGGGGGTATGCTGGTTCCCTGCACCCTGGATCCCCGGGCCAACTCATCCATAGGTGCAGACAGGTCTCGCATTTTCCAGCCGTAACCGTAAGTTCAACATATTACATCGTCGCTCTGTTATGGCATAAGGTAAAATAACGATAACACAATGTAGCTGAGATATCGCATCAAACGCTGAATGCATTGTTGCGCTGCCATAGCTATGGCGCTATGGGGAACCCGCTATGACATGCGTGTGAAGTCCGGCGCTGTGGTGAGCGCAGATACACGTGTAGTTTGTGCCAATCAGCAAATTTGTTATCATTCTAAGCGTGAAGCTGGCTTAATCGAATTTACGTATGGATCTAGTTTTCGTCAATCATGAATACGTATGACTTTTATGCCAGCAAATCAGCTTTGAGTGGAAATCGGCGTGTACCTGCGTCTATGGATAAGTTGTGTGGAGCCTATTGATGCAGGGAACCAGCATACCATAGGGGCAGGTATTGGGTTCTATTACTTGCGAGAATCGACTCTGGCCACATTACGTTATCGCTCTGTTAACACATACGGGAAATAACGATCAACACAAGTGGTTGTTGAGTTGACGCATCGAATACCGAATGCATTGTCGCACCGCAATGGCTGCGGCGCAATGGGGAGCGCGTGTGATGTCCGACGCTGTCGTGGACGCAGCCACTCAGCAAATCAGCGGATAAAAGTTGATAGTTTCAACACATGCGTGCTAGTATCCGTCGACGCACGACGCTCAAATACTAGTATGATTGTGCCATTATGGAACGAAGACACCGGAATTGTCAAGGACATCATGGCAGGATATCTGACCTCAATATTTCAAGCAAGTTTCAGGATTGATTCTTGGTCATCGTCTAATGGTGACGATTGTTTTCGAGAACGCAGCAAATAGATGCGATAAGGCAACTTAATGAAAATGACATATTTTGAGAGTAACGTTTTACAATTCAAGGTTTAATAAACATATCATTATCGCAGCAAAATGCTGAATTACAACAATATTTACAATATGTAATATATAGAACAATAGAAACAATATAATGCGTAATAGTGTTGCCAATTTAATGGCCTTTGGGGGAAATTGTACTTTAGGTCCCAGATTCTGGACTGTACTAGTATCGGACGATACTGGACCACCCAGTGTCGTGCGATACTTGTGATACTTGTACATATAAAATGTTTCGGGCGATAGTAATGGAACACAAGTATGTACCAGTATCGTTCGATACTGGGACAAATTGCACTGGAAGCATGTGTACCAGTATCGCCCAAAACTGGAACATAAAGCGATACTGGAACAGTAAAATCATACCAGTATCGAGCGATACTGGCAATTTTTCATGTTCCAGTATTGAACGATACTGGTATACCAGTATCTGGGACCTAATCACAAGTGGTAGACTATGGACATGAAATACAGCGCCTCCAAGTGACAGCTTTCTAATCATCCATGACTGAATTTTCCAACCAGCAGTTAGGCCAATAATAAAATATTGATTGGTTGTCCTCGACATTCCTATCTTATTTTCCGTCAGTTCTAAAACCTCGCTGGCCTTATTCATAGTCAAATTACCCGCTAAATGCACATACCCTGAGACGATACCTGTATTGTGCAGGGCGCCGGATTGGACATACCGATTGAGCAGTGTGCAATGAAAGCATTCATGTGTAGTTTAGCGTGTGATTATGCTAAGTTGACGTGAGTTCAAACGCCAACTATTAGCCGTTGATAAAGCAGAGTGTCGATTGGGAAATGTGTTGAAATTCATTTGTTGTTGTATTAGTGTGTTTCGTTATTGACATCATTGTTCACCGGCCTATGGTGAGCGTGTGAACTCACTAAAACTGTTTTAGATATGACCAAATATAAGGACTGACCGTGGACAACTAAATTATTTATATTTTGGGAATTACGGGAGCATTGATATTAGACGATTTATAGAATCAATTTCAATAAGTAAGCTATCAAAATATTCCTTGATATATAAATCATTATTATGAACGGAAATCATTCTCTGGAATGCACAAATTACAGAGAAATCTTGAAATGAAAGTTGCAAACATTTTTTAATTTTTGTTGAATTTTTGAATTTTTTGCGACACATTAATTTTCACTCATCTGTATCGATCTGTTATGTTGCAGGGGAATGGCATTTGGCTCTCATCTCATCCATAATAGGAGTTTGACTAATATTCATTACATCCATACCATTAAACAACAACTTTGATATGTCAATTTTCTAATATATTGACTCCCAATAGTTAGCTTTAAACAATTGACATCAGAGCAAGCGACCATTGATGTTTAGCTGTGGTTCGATTCCTATTGTTCAGCTGGTCGCTAGTGGGCGCTGCATTTGATGTCCGTTATATGCTTGCGGTAGCACTTGTGTAATGTACACTTTTTCGAATCGAATGCTGTAGCATTGTTTTTGCCGTAGTGAATCGTAGGTTTCAGGAAGGTTAGGGTTAATAGTCCATTTGAATCAACGATTCGGAACATGATTCGATGGCATGAACAATAGCAATCATAGACGACCATTTGGTGTTGTTTAATCAATGAGCAAAAGAAGAAGACAAAGAGAGAGAGAGTTGGTTATAGGTTGCAATAACACAAAATCAATAATATTAGTCAGTTTTGAAGCTCTTTTAGCATTTACAAATATCTTTGCAGTAGCCGTAGTTAGTTGACTCGTTGGCGATTTACACTTCTCTTCTTTATATTCTGAGATCAGTGTCCCGACCTCATCCAGTGATTGCTCTTTTTCAAGTACTGCAACGTTTGCCTAAATCACCACTTGGAATTGCCTCCCGCAACATCACCTAACTACTAGAACATCAAGAGATTTCAGGAGTATGTTCCGGGGTCATAAAGGTAATATAAACTACATAGGAGCATTGAGACGTTACATGGATAAAGTAATATAATAGGGAGAGTATAAATGGTGTAAACATTTAATATCGGTAATTGACAAAATGGGAATTTAATGATGGGTTCAACTAGGTTTTTTCAGAATCCACATAACCTACACACAAAACCAAACGGATTACAGTTTGCCTTAAATAATACGTCCCATTACATACTTAGTGTCGTAACCAGCACATAATATTAAAATGATTACAATTTGCACCGCGTGCAAGGTGTTGTCATCCGGTATATATACTTCGCCTTAGAGAATACGGCCCATTACATACTTAGTGTCGTAACCTACACACAAAACCAAAAGGATTACAATTTGCACCGCGTGCAAGATGGTATCATCCGGTATGTATACCTCGCCGTAAAGAATACGGCCCATTACACACTTAGTGTCGTAACCTACACACAAAACCAAACGGACTACAGTTTGCACCGCGTTCAAGATGTTGTCATCCGGTATTTACTACGCCTTAGAGAATACGGCCCATTACACACTTAGTGTCGTAACCCACACACAAAACCAGAAGGATTACAGTTTGCACCGCGTGCAAGGTGTTGTCATCCGGTATGTATACCTCGCCTTAAAGAATACGGCCCATTACATACTTAGTGTCGTAACCTACACACAAAACCAAAAGGATTACAATTTGCACCGCGTGCAAGATGTTATCATCCGGTAATGATACTACGCCTTAGAGAATACGGCCCATTACATACTTAGTGTCGTGTTATTGTTCCCCGTGTGACTTGATGACGTGTTATAGTTCCCCGTATGCTCCCGGACTTTCTCAAGTGTATGCTTTTGGCAAATCGGTGCATATCTTGTGTCGATTTGATGTAGAAAATATAGCGGTACACACAGGGATACAAAGAAGCAAACCAAAACTGTTGTTACTCGTCGCGTCATTCTAGATGCACCTGGTACAAGAAACAAAAGACATAATAGACGTACTATTTGATTGGGCATGCAAGTTGATTGAAGAAAAAAACGCAACCCCCACCTTCAGTGTAAAAAGAAACATAAACAAAATAAAAAGATGACCTGTTCACCGTAAAGAAAATCACCTTTCCTCCACGAGGAAAAATATATCAAGCGCTACTTTACTAAAACACCTGATCAATGCATCAACATTCTATTTACAAAACTTACTTTGTGCTTCAAATACATGATTTTTAACAATATCTTTTTTAGAGGGTTCTTGAAACAAATTGTATGGGAATGCTCCAGCAGTTTGAAACAGAGGATAAATAAATCAGGCAGTTCAGGGTGAGTCTATTCAGGTCCCGATTTCAACAATTTTTTAAGATAGTTCAAACACAATAATTAATACGTTTATTGAAATGCACAGTAGGAACACATTGCGAGCTAAACCTTCATTGTATTTCATTCGAATTGGTCGTTCCAAGCGGAAGATATGCGCTTTTCCCCAAATTCTATGAAATTCAATCTGTTTCAACTTTACCACTATGAAAATAATAGTTTTGCTGATTGGGTCGCAAATTGGAACAAGTTGAAGGAAGAGATAGACATATTGAATCCAGTTCCAGACCATCTCGCACATGATCCATGTGACAAATTTCCTTCATTAATTGGGATTAGTGCGATCAAAAAGTTATGACAAGGCTATTTTACTTCATTTGATACGAGGCAAAGACAATCTTCATTTTTTGTAATGAGTGCCTGTATTTACACACATATCATCATTTATTACGGGGGGTTTCCTTTCACCCCCAGGACTCCCCATACCAACTGTTTTGACTTCCTGTCATGCTCCTCAACATATTTAAGATGTTACCAGAAATGATTTTTGGTACGCTAAGGGGGTTATTCAAGATGGCGTCCAAAATGGCCGCCAAAACTGGTCAAAGTGCATAATATGACATGTATCAATCAAAATGTATAGTAAAAGTATAGTTTTAATAGTGGGATGTTTGTAGTAGACCACTAGACACACATGTATAGTTCTTTTGCTTTGATAATATAGCTAAATCAATAAATGCCGCCAAAATTGCCGCCATTAATGGTAAAATTTCATAAATTGGCATATATGAACCAACATGTATGATCAGAGTATAGTTTTAACAATGAGATGTATGTGTTAGACCACTAGAAACACATATCTAATCATATTATAATGTTTTATATCATATATTTAATTTAATATAAAGCAGTTTACCAACCCACGGTGTTTACAATAGACAATGTAACAACAAATATTAACAACCACGGGCGAATGTCCCAACGAAAAATAAGCAAGGACATTCACCGGCGGGGAATTGAACCCCGGTCGGAGATCACTAGACAGGCGCCTTAACAACTAGGCCACCGATACTTGCTGATAAACGGCAATTTGAATCGGTGGTAAGTGTAAACGCGATGGGGTTTTACAATGCACACAGCACAACTATAACACGACACATTTGGCCAAACACGGTAGGGATCACAAATTTGTTCTATGTCAATTTACAGTGCTTGCATTTTTTATTATGGTAATGTTTGTATATACTATTAGCCGAAAATTGATATAAAATATTTACTTACGTTTAAGCTGCAAAGCTGAGTGAAACTCTGAAATTATCGTCATGATTTCGGATTGAAATACACGGGCCTTTTCTATTTGATAGTATAGCCTACGTGTTCATGTATATAGGATGATGATCTAGTTGCACTTTCGCGCATTGTTTTCGCTGAAAAGCGTGACGGGGACATTGAGCGATTGACTATTGTTTCATCACCGAATTGCTACTAGTTGTGACCTGTTGACTTTTCAAGGTTACATGGATCATGGGGTATATATATACAGTCATCAAAAAAAGTAACTATACAGGTAATAAATGTGCTTTTAACTCTAAAAATATATATCCTACCTAGAAATATTAAATCATAAAGTTGTTGAGAAATTTATCTTTTTTAATATGAGATATTGCACGCTAGGATCGGTTAAATATTTAAGAAGCGACAATCCAAAATGTAAGGTAAAGTCACAATTTCAAATTCACATTTTACATTTCAACACGGGGGAGAAAATGACAGGTAGCGTGTGTGTGGCGTATTGATCCATCGGAACAATACGGCTGACTGTCCAACCTGTGCATGCATCCCCCAATTTGCACTACCGGTAATCGATAAGGTACCCGTAGATTGGTCCGCGTGTAGAAAATAAGAATGTGCAAATGAAAATCGGACTTCTCCTTACATGTGTGAGTGCCACTCCCTCAATAATCATCTGATCCTAGCGTGCAATATCTCATATTAAAGAAGACAAATTTCTCAACAACTTTATAATTTAATATTTTTAGGTAGGATGTATATTTTAAGAGTTAGAAGCCCATTTATTACCTGTATAGTTACTTTTTTTGATGACTGTATATCTGTATATAGAAGCCCAAGTATACAAAAGATCTCACTGAATTGCTGAATACAATGTCATGCTCTACCACACATCTATAACAAACGGAATAAATCCCATAATCCTTTTAATTGGAGTCTCTTCTATACACCATATCGCTACACCTGGCAATGCACGTACAAAATGAAAAATTAAAATACTGATGTTGACTTTTTGTGACATAGGCCTATACAAATCCAGGGCCAAGGGTCGGGCAATCACGTTAAAATGGATATATGGTGTACTATAATAGAAACACGTTACACTGATCTATTAACTGAACGTTGGCTTTTTGTAGGCATGGGCTAGATCTCATACGACATACGAGGCCTATAATTAAGGCGAATTCAACCGGTGCCCCATCTCAAGTCTGACCCCAGGTAGTGAGTATACACCCCGAGATAAGTGCCAGGTACAGTGATTCCCCTCAAATTGTGGCGTCACACTTTTACAGGCCCTTTTTGGAAAGTGTATGATTTGATAGTAAGATAGCACAATTTCATGATAGAGGAAATATAAATCATAATATCATCTGTGCTTATTCTTGACCGAATTGCGTCGTTTTATGCCAAATGATTACCTCTCTCACGTTATTATTTCCATGAAGCTATGTACCACACAAGTTATAAGGCATACTAATAGAACATATCCATTTGATAAACATGTTTGCACAGTTTATTATTAAGAAAGTATTGTGAGTTGTATATCATAAAACGTTGTCGTATATGGTAGTCAACCGTGTTGTATTCATATTGGAAATGTAATGGAAATATTTGTATTGTGTTTTGGTCTACTTTTTTCTCTATCGGGGACAGGTAGGTGTTCCGATTGCTGGCCTGATTTTCAACTTGAAGTTTTCTATTTCACACAAAAGGTCATCCTTAAAATTGTCGCATTCAAATGTTTGAGTTGCATAACTTCAACGGTTCTATTTTTAGGAGGACAAGGTTACAAAATATTTGCCCATTGAGTAGTACACAAACTGGTTGGTGGTTAACCACCTTTGGCAGTAATTCACCACATTTTAGCCTGTAATTTCATTTCTGGCTCCAAAGATTTTACAGACATATTGAGAGAAAAATATGGGGATTCTTCTGATATTGGTCTCATCGCATAGGGTTATGCGGCAAAAGTGACTCCGTTATTCATGTTGTTTTTACAAAGTATGCCGTAAAACAGTGGAAATTGATGATTATAGGGGAGAGAAAACATAAATTATCACATCATCGTTTACCAAACCAAAATAGGTTAATTTGGTACCAAAGGAACCCCTCTCCTCTCGGGTCCGAAATTAATAGTTCTCCTCGACTAGCAATGATGATCTTTCCAGGTCAATGACACGGTAATAAAAAAACATTTTATTCTTTTTTTTGAGATACTATTATGCAGCTGGTGATTTTCTTTTCTGTAATCAGTTAGTAAGATCGAATAAAAAAATACGAATTTTTAAATTCGTGCGGCGAATTCATGGAGGCCGCCATTTTTAAAATTACGTCATTATAGTTGCTGCTAATAACGCCTGTTTTTTACCTTTTCTTGAATGGATTGCCCAGTTTATCATTAAATTAACTAAATTTGACTTAAACTCGATTCCAGATGATATTTTGTGCGTTCAATTGACCCCGAAAAACAAATGACGTCAATTTTAATGACAAAACCACCTCTTACACGAACGAATTTGTTCCTTTTTTTTGGTTTAAAATCACTTTTTACTCCTTTTTCCTTCGATAGATTTTGCTTGCCGTAGGTGAAACGTTAGTAAATACATTGAACTATCGGATTCACAAGTTTAAACATACCCCGAATTAATAGAATTTCCCCGCAGCCAAAAAACACTTTAATTGCTATATACTTAACTGTGTACATCCGGGACACTAATATACTTTTAAAACAAAATGGCGGCCCCCATAGTCGGACACGAATTTAAAAATTCGCATATTTTAATTCGATCTTACTGACTGGTAATGGGACCAACGTTGTGGAACAATTTGCCTGCTGATGTACGTGTTGCCCCGAGTGTGCAGGTTTTAAAAACACTTTTAAAAACTTGCCTTTTTCCCAGGGTAGGTTTAGGCAGTGTTTTTTGATATTGCTGCAGCTGTTGTACTATAGTCCTTGCTGTTTTTACTGATGATTTATCATATTTATGCTGGGTTGTAACTCCATTTCTAAAATATGCCCATATTTGATCTATTGTCAGTTTTTTATGTACACACGAGGATCAGTCATTAAGTAATGAAAGTGATCATGGTATGGAATGCATGATCGATTCTATTGAGTGTTAGGGTGATCAATACAAAGTATGAAACTTTGTCTTTCAAACAATACACTTTTGGATTTCTAAGTTCAAACCAAATAGCCTGAGCCAATCACATACATTGATCATACTCAAATTGGTTTCAGTGAATAGTGAAAGGCTCAAACTACTAATACAGCATGTCACATTGACCAGCCAGAGTCAAACTAGCCAAATCCAGCCACTCAAGCCCACACCAGTATGGGGAAATAGACGACACACACGTTCTGTAAAGTGATTACATATAGACAGTGGGTAGATACTGTAAAACCAGAAATGTTCGCGTGCATTTAAATTTTGATCATTTCGCGAGGAGCACTTACTCGCAAAAATGTCATGCCACAAATATTTCCAATCGACCTTGTAGCAGTGCATTGCAAAGTTGACATTTGCAAAATGTTCATGCCATGAATTAGGCCAGTAATGCTGATACGTGAAATGTTAAACTTTCGAATATATCTGGTTTTACAGTAATTGATCCATGGACTTAAATGGTAGATCTACAGTGGTGTTTCTAAAACATGGATTCATAAGACAAAAATTGGGGAAAACGAGGCAGGTACAAATGGGCAAGTTTAGGCTCTGCAACAGAGTCAGTCTGCATAAGATAGCAAGTTAAAGCATGAGGGTTGTCAATACAATATACAGCCAAATATGAATATCTGTTTTTTGTGTCTACCATCTATGGTATATTGGCAGTGTTGTGACCCAGACCCTAAACCTAAAGTAAAGTCATAGAAAGGTGTAACTGAAGTCAAGTCAATCCAAAATATTGTGAAAGTGTTTATTTTCACAACAATTATATTTTTATGAATATCGTTCATGAAATCAACAAATCACGACATTCTTTAGAAATCTGTTGGAAGAAACTCGTCCAGTGTGTTGTTTAAAAGAGTGGCATACTGTTGAATGGGATACTTTAACCGAGAGGTTGCTTCAATGTAATCCCAGCATGCAGTTGAAAAGCACTGTGCACTGAGATAATTCAACACATGATTAGGCTGATTTCCATTGAAATGTACAGAAATATCATGGTCCAATCATGGTCCAATCAAGGAACTAATAATTGAGATTTTTCATATCTGCATCAATATATGAATTGGGATTCTATTTCTGAATACAATGATACCAAACAAATTGAAAGGTCTCAATGATTGGTTCATCGAATGGACCATAATGTTTCTGTACATTCCAATGCAAATCATGTGTTGAATGGTCTCCATCATCACAGTGCACAGTGCTTTTCTACTGCATGCTGGGATTACATTGATGCAACCTCTGACTTTAACCCACTTTTGTTACATTTTTACTTCTAATTATGGTATGGTAGACACCTTTTGAAGAAAAACAACAACTTGCAAGGCAGTATGTTTCGGTCCACAGCAGCCTCGATGATCTTCCCTTATCGCATAGCATTTTTGCCTGTAACCATTTTGCGCTCAATTTTCACAGCCCTAATGCACGTAATATTGAAGCGATTAGAGATTGAACAGCACCCACAAGAAGCTTATGTTCTCATGAACAATTCCCATTGTTTAAAATGCTAATCGCTCCATTATTTTATTTTTGAAAGAAGTACGGTGATCAGCAACGCGTAAGAAACGTGATGCTTGAATAACTCCAAACTTTGCCTGAACAGTTAATCTAGTGTAACATAGTGCATGGCTATGCTCTAGGGCTCCCACACAGGAATCCTGGGTTCAATTCCTCAAACCAGCCTATATTGTTTTGCAGCGTTCACAGTTTACCTAGAACTGGAATCGGTCACTCACGGCGTTAGTACACTGATTTCGAACGGCGAAGCCGTGAGGGACCTGGATAATCCACTGTACGTTTTATGACTCCTAAGGGAGCCTCTGTGCAAAGAAAAGTTGCCAAACAAACAAATACTCTTCGTTTAAATTAATTTTAATATTGTTCTGACGTTTATAAATAGTTTCCTCTTATTTAAAAATTTCTAGTAAATAAATATTCACAGTTTAGTTAGTTCAACACTTCTATAGTACTTAAAATAGTAGTACCGCGAATATTTGTGCTCAAAGTTTACCAGCAAGGAACACCCCATGCTGATAGCATGTGTTAGTGTCCATCAACTTGTATGACATCTAAGGCTGCCGCCCTAACACCAACCGTTAGAATTGCTCCGTTGGTTTACGATGTGCGCGGAATAGTATATGGTTGGGCCCATGTAGATAATATGTCAAAATGATCTGGACAGGCCGGGAACTGCGCCATATGGCCGGGTTTGGTGGATTACCCAGGCCTCTCGCGGCTTACGCCGCTCGTGAGCGGCTTCGCCGCTCATTGTGATAGTATTATATTTCCGCGAGTGGCCGATTCCAGTTCTAAGTTTACCTCGCCTGATCTGAACAAAAGAAAAGCCCCTATGTATTATATATTTTGTAGTAATACGGGATAAATGCTTAGGCTGCTGTGGTTTCGGTCCATTTGTAGATGCATATCATTATGTAGCAGGGTAATGGGGTGTATACCAATTATTAAAAATATATAACAACCCCCCCCCCCCCCCCCCCCCCCCCCCCTCCCCAGCCTATTGATAAAATTTGATTATGTTCCAGGATCATAATCATGATGATGAAGGCCATTGTAATATGTCATATTCCTGACATTTGAGATCAAGATATTCATTGATTTCTACTGGGTTGGTTAATTTAGACGGTTCCACTCCGTGCAGATCGGATGTCTTCTTCTCCTTACTTGTGTACTCTCTCACCATGAAGTTTTTGCTGGCCTAAAATTGGAAGAAGAAAAAATGGAAAAGAACAATAAATAGAAAGTTATTGCTATTTCGTTTGCTGCATTCCAGTGCGTTATTATTTTAACTATGTTTATGTTACCATTATTAATTATTCACATTTTGATCATTGCCGTTGTTTATATTTTGCTCTTTATTTTTATTGTATAATGTTAAGTGCTTTGTGATCCTTTCGATGTAAAGCCGTAAATGCCTTATTATCATTACTTAGGGGGATGCTGGTGCTTCGCACGGACCCCCGCTAGTACGCTAATACATAGGGCCTACCAGCACACCTACAAAATGAAACAACACATAAGTGTTGAAAAAATTTACACCAAAAAGACAATACTTTATAGATGCGCATACATTTTCAGTTTACTTCTTTAGGTCAACTGTTTTTCAAGTCGTTGTGATGATATTAATTTAATCTCAGGTGATTCTGTTTAAAAGTTTGCGGAAATGGAGGTCAATGTAGTAATATCGTTTGAGAGGTTGGGGGCTAATAAAGTAATGTGGCATAACTTAACTATGGTTCACTATGTACACGTTTTGAGTGTCAAGTATGACATCGACTATTATACGAGTATAGTGGTATGTAAATGCGCTATCTACGAGGCTATCACCAGATGGTCAATAAGCCTAAAAGTTCAGAATATTAATGTAAAATGAAATAGGCCTATGCATTTTCTCAAAAATATATTCTTACAATTTTCATGATTTTTTTCCAGGGAACTATACATAAGAAACCAAAGTACCTCATCAACCCCTACCATAAACGAACGTTGAAACGGCTTATATTTATTTGCCCGCCTGTATGGTGCTATGTGTGTGTGTGCATATACAGGGTGTCCCTAAAAAATTGTGCACATGTTTGCGCAACTTGTTGACCATGAATTCCTAAATTTTGGTGTAATATGAAAGGGAAAACACGCAGCTTTCAGATGCCGTTTATTTTATCTGATTTGGATTTGTCAATCCTGAGATATGGACAATTAACTAGAGCTACCCATAATCGATGTTGTGCCACTTTACAGTTTCAAAGGTTTACTCCTACGATACAACTTCCACTTGAACGATTGCCCTTCACCAGTGTTATGCAAACAAAAAAATTGTATTGAGATTGAATAGGTTTAAATAATAGAATGAGTGCCTGTGTATCAAAGCAGAACTGAATATAAAGATGTTTGTAACATGATTCGAACCAGTCTTTTTGACGAGGTTTCACAAAATGTTTATTGGGCCTACAAGACAGACGTCCATATGGCTGGGTGCGGCCTAAATTTTCAATAAACATGAGAGGGTGTTCATGGTCTTAAAATATCACGAAACAAGAAGTCCAGCAGAAGAGTCACCAGAGAGTTTGCCATTCATTTCTCAAACTCTCACGTACCATCTAGGAATACACCTATATAAAAAGGAGTATTGGAAATACTTGGTAGATGGTATGGTACAAGCACCATAAATGTGAATAAAGAACATTCTGGAAGACTAAGATATGAAAAGTGGCAGGACATAACGTGCGGCGTGCACTTCAGAGGGATCCCAGAATAACTGCTCGTAGAAATCCCTTTACCACATATTCCAAGGACATCATTCTTGTTCCTCAGCCTCTTTTAAACAATTCTGGTCAAATGCCCACCTCAATGTTTCAAGACGATTGATGCCCATGGATAGACCAATGTTAGTATCGTTTTGACGCTCATAATCATATATTCTGTCAAAGTGGCACAACGTCAATTTTGGGTAGCTTTGATAAACTGGGTATATCTCAGGATTGACAAATCCAAATAAAATAAAATAAACGGCATCTGAAAGCTTAGTGTTTGCCCTTTTCGTGTGTATAAACAAATTACACCATACTTTAGGACTTCATGGTCAATAAGTTGCGCAAACATGTGCACAATATTTTTAGGGAGTGCTGCGGCAGCGCGCCCATGGGATGCGATGTGTTACAACGGTATTGCGCGCTAGTAAATGCAACACACACAATATTGTCAATTCTAATGACATTTTGAGCCAAATTTAAGTGCATTTTGCTGTTTTTGAAGCCAATTGTTAACCAATTTCACTTGCATAATATACTTTATATAATTTCCCATATTTTCCACTATCTTTCATGCAAATTAGGCGACATTTAAATCAAAACGGAGCACTAAAGGTAACAAACACACACCATTTCCAGATTTATAGTAAGATTGTTATTACTTTTATCTTAACTAATTAAAATATCACCCTCATTACCTTTATACCCTATAAGGCCTTAAATACAATACCAATTGCAATGATTGGCCCTTACCCTAGAAGATCCTAAGTGCTTTCTCCTCCCTCAATACATTATCGGGAGGGTGGGGTGAACTTATATACGGTATACATGTATGTGCCACCCAATGGCTCTCATTTTTTGCAAATATCCCCTAAACATGGAATAGGTAGTGTGCTAGAAAACTCTAAACATGGATCCCAAATCGCGAAAACAGTCAAATCAGTCACTTTTTGAGGTAAAGACACCCGTAAATGTTGGTCAGAATTTAAACCCTCGGCAGCAAACTCTGTCAAAAAATACTTTGAGTACCACCACCCCTACCCCGGATATACAAACTACCACCAAACATCCTAGAACCCAAGAGGATCTTTTCTTACCTCATGGTAGAGCCTGGTGTCGTTAATTCTGATCAGAACGTTGTCCACTCTTAAAAAGAATCTCAGCAGAAGAAGGAAACTTGACTGCATCACCCTCTAAAAAATGGGAGAGAAAAGTAGAATATGAGAAGGCAAGTTTGTCTCACAAGAAACCTGAAAAGCGAAATGTGATAAAAACAATATTAGTAAAAAATGCTTTGCGAAATGCGGTATATGTTTATTTTTTAAACATGAGACGGGCTCTGTGAAGCATAAAAATGGAGCTGATATTATGGGTCTTCACAATGTCAAATTTGAGTTTAAATACTGTTTTAATATGAAAACAAAAACATTTTCCATACAATCACAACTTAGCGTCTCTCTCACACCATCAATTTCAAAAGTTCAAGAAAAAAACAAACAAAAAAAGGTTATACAGTGAAATGCGAATTTTAAACGCCACGCTCACGCTCTTCAAGAGACAAACTCGCTTTTCTTTTTTTTTGGCCTTATATATTACCTTGGGAGAGAAAAGTAGTATGTGATATTCATTTGTAATAATAGCTACATAGCTAGCTGTGCATCATTGGAATGGACCCGAGATTGTCAATTATAACCCCTTATACACCTATTAGTTGTAAGACGCACTATACGACCCCCGGGAGTGGTGGTGCGTCACTTTACCGAGGTGCGTCAACTTCTCATGTACCATGACGCACCCTGTGTCAAAAAAACGACGGACCATTGCCATCCAAATACTAGGAATAGCACGATTTAGGGGAGAAAAATTTCGGAACCTTTTTTGTAGGTATCACGCTCATTCATCACATTCATCATGACGACTGCCGAGAATTCACATGAATAAAAAAACATCGTGCAAACTACATCAGAAATAGAAATTTTAAAACAAGGACTTGAAACATCACAAGAATATACAAATCGAAACAAATTCAAAGTATATGTTTAAAAAAATCTCATCTAAAACAATAACATACCTATTAAAAATATGCAAACCAATTTTTTGAAACATCCCTCAATTTCAATCTCAAAATGTCATCATAAAATAATAAAAGATATAGAGAGATAAAATAAAAGCGAGATATTAAAACATTACTCCATTCATCACAAAATCATAAATATCATATGAAATCAAATAAAAAGTGAAACCTTTTTTGAAATCTCACAAAATAATAAAATACATAAGAACTCAAATAAAGTGAAGCGATATTTTGAAACATCACCACATTTCATCACAATATAATATTATACATAAGAAATAAAAATTTCGAAGTGAGATTTTGAAACATCACAAAAATAATAAAATACAAAAGAACTCAAAAAAGTGAAGCGTTATTTTGAAACATCACAACATTTCATCACAATATAATATTATACATATGAAATAGAAATTTCGAAGTGAGATTTTGAAACATCACAAATTTTTATCACAAAAATAATAAATACAAAAGAACTAAAAAAAGTGAAGCGATATATTGAAACATCACATCATTTCATCACAATATAATATTATACATAAGATAGAGATTTTGAAACATCACAAATTTTCATCACAAAAATAATGAAATACAAAAAGAACTCAAAAAAGTGACGCGTTATTTTGAAACATCACAACATTTCATCACAATATAATATTATACATAAGAAATAGAAATTTCTAAGTGAGATTTTGAAACATCACACATTTTCATCACAAAAATAATAAAATACAAAAGAACTCAAAAAAGTGATGCGTTATTTTGAAACATCACATCATTTCATCACAATATAATATTATACATAAGAAATAGAAATTTCGAAGTGAGATTTTGAAACATCACAAATTGTCATCACAAAAATAATAAAATACATAAGAACTCAAAACAAAAGTGAAGCGTTATTTTGAAACATCACAACATTTCATCACAATATAATATCATACATAAGAAATAGAAATTTCGAAGTGAGATTTTGAAACATCACGAATTTTCATCACAAAAATAATAAAATACAAAAGATTCAACAAAAAAGTGAAACGTTATTTTGAAACGTCACATCATTTCATCACAATATAATATTATACATAAGAAATAGAAATTTCGAAGTGAGATTTTGAAACATCACACATTTTCATCACAATATAATATTATACATAAGAAATAGAAATTTCGAAGTGAGATTTTGAAACATCACAAATTTTCATCACAAAAATAATAAAATACAAAAGAACTTTAAAAAAAGTGAAGCGTTATTTTGAAATATCACAACATTTCATCACAATATAATATTATACATATGAAATAGAAATTTCGAAGTGAGATTTTGAAACATCACAAATTTTCATCACAAAAATAATAAAATACATAAGAACTCAAAAAAAAGTGAAGCGATATTTCGAAATATCACATCATTTCATCACAATATAATATTATACATAAGAGATAGACATTTCGAAGTGAGATTTTGAAACATCACAAATTTTCATCACAAAAGTAATAAAATACAAAAAGAACTCAAAAAAGTGACGCGTTATTTTGAAACATCACAGCATTTCATCACAATATAATATTATACATAAGAAATAGAAATTTTGAAGTGAGATTTTGAAACATCACGAATTTTCATCACAAAAATAATAATTACAAAAGATTCAACAAAAAAAGTGAAACGTTATTTTGAAACATCACATCATTTCATCACAATATAATATTATACATAAGAAATAGAAATTTCGAAGTGAGATTTTGAAACATCACACATTTTCATCACAAAAATAATAAAATACAAAAGATTCAACAAAAAAAGTGAAACGTTATTTTGAAACATCACATCATTTCATCACAATATAATATTATACATAAGAAATAGAAATTTCGAAGTGAGATTTTGAAACATCACAAATTTTCATCACAATATAATATTATACATAAGAAATAGAAATTTCGAAGTGAGATTTTGAAAAATTGTGATGAAAAATTGTGATGAATCAAAACCTCACATTTGTAATTCCCCTAAATCGTTGACTAAACTGGATAAAATACGATGACTACTGAAAATAAAACTACCTTTGATTCACAGGGAATCTGCCCCTTATTCGATGTTGTCAACCCTGGCCCTCGAATAATTATATCGACCCCGAACCGGGACCGGGATGGACGGAACCAAGAGGAGAACTTTTATATGCACAATAATGTCTGACTGGTCTAAAATTCATGAAATATTTAACTGATTAATATCATAAACGTCAGGATGAGGATGAAACAATTTCGAGAACATTTCCCATTCTGCTTCGACCCGTTCAGTGGCGTAACCAGGAGGTGGGGTGGGGTGGGGTGGGGGAAGGGGCATCCTTCATCCCTTGTTATACATGTAGGCTTGCGCCTATTTACAATAAACGGGAGGTAAGTAGAAAATCGGGTTCTCGAAAGTGTATTTTTACCAAAATTGGGTTCTCAAAAGTGTATTTAAACATTTGAACTTCGGATTGGATATTACACCTTCTATAAACCATCATAGAAGTTATGGGGGCATTTAATAATACCAAAAACATTTCTGATTAATAATCAATACCACCCATACACTCCGAGAAAAGGCACCCCAAAAGGCGGCACATACACGTATACCGCTATTGTGATAAGGCCCCGGGGCTCCCTCAACCCCCCACCCCCCGCCATGATGCCCCCAAATGAAATTACAAACTCGATGTAAACCTTTGTATACTAAAACAAATAGTCAGATATGCCCCCCCCCCCCCCCCCCCCCCCTGATGACCCCACATGCGATGCCCTAAATTTGATTAAATTTGCATGGACAACACGGATGATTACGAGTACTTCCACCGGTAGTATAGTCTCGGGCCTATACTGCATGCTGTATACTCCATCCATCGGCTCGTAGGACGATAGCAAGCGACTGCGCGGAGCAATTGGCGATGATCGAGTGATTTCAGACATTTTAGAACATGCCGTATAAAATATCGGAGTGATGTTTGCGGTATTAAAGTGGAGCCTGTTGGCGGTATCAAGGAGTTATGTGGTATAGTAGGCCTATAGCGTATAATTGAAGGTCGTATTTTGTTGTTCGTAACAGATGTACACTGTGACGCACCCATGTAAAGTGACGGACCTTTACGCACCCTCCGTCATTTTTTCACGGACCAAAGGCTGCCACTGACGTACCCTCCCGGGGGTCGTATAGTGCGTCTTACAACTGATAGGTGTATTAAGAACTACTGTCCGATAGGTCGGAAAGAAAAGGATATATACACCATTCCTTGCACCAATAAGAGACATTGTTAAAATAATTGTATTCCTGAAAAAGATTGGAGTGTAATATTTTAGAAGCTCTATTTCAATTGGTTATTCAAATGAGTATATCTTGTAATTAACCAATCATAAACACTGTTAGATGTGCAGGTAGTGCTTCCTATTTGTGACAGGTGCAGAAGCTATTCATTCTACGTTATATTTCTCATACATTCAGCGTTGTATTTTCAATAAACTGTAACAAACCGATTCTCACCATTTTGACGGTTAACATTGCACACCCGTAATCGGCCAATTCATCCTCAAATAAAGTGATTTCTTCGTAGAACTTAATTTGTTCCCTGACTTTGAGTTTCTCCACATCAATTCTTTCTTCTGTTGGTGAAACCTGAAGGGATTGACAATATACATGTAGAAGCATGTAGACTGATATTGGGTGGGTTTGATCATGATTTTAGGAATAATTTAGATACCTTTTTCGAGCCATGTTGTTGGAGCTCCGTAGCTTTCGAGGTCATCACGACCCCTTCATTCAGCGTAGTAACCACGCTAACCAGAGGAATGTGAGCATACCGCTTTTTGTTGTTGTATATAAAGAGCAAATGTGATCATAGCCCAACAGACATTAACAATGAACTGAGTGATTAGAACTCAAACTGGTAACTCCCTACAAAAGATCATGAATGGCCAATCAATTGGTTCACTGCAAATCAGAAAATATGCATAATGCAAGAAACACTAATGGGCAGGGGTTAAAAATGCCAATGAAAGTGACATAAAAGTAAGATAAAAGCCCAAACATCTGATGGGCGTCAAGAGAACCTACACAACAAACTTCGGAACTAAATTTACCAGGAGCTGCCTGTTGTCACCTATTGGGGCGTGGCCGTATCACCAGCTTAGCTGGCTACATGCTTAACAGGACCATCCATCATCTCCCCAACCAAGCATTTTATAACATACACTTAAAGGGGCATTGAGAGATACGTATGATTATTCAATTTTATATATCATATAAAATTTCATGATTTTCTTAGTTTCGATATGATCATATCGAAACTCAGGTGCTGAATTCGGAAGTTATGCATCGTTTTACTCACAGACTTTCGCGGCAAATCTCAACCCGGAAGTGCCGTTATTTGCTTATTTTGGCATGAAGGCGATGTCGGAATTGAATGACATTTGGATTTGGGCTATGTTGATGATTATCTTTACGTTATTTGCTCATTTAGTATATCGATACATCTCTCAATGCCCTTTTAACCGATGACCACCATGCTAATGTAACAGTCAGGTGTTGAAAGGACTTGAATGAAGGGTGTCATAAAGGAGTATAATGAAGGCTATGACAAGTTAGGACTTGGAGAGAAGATGTCAGTGCACACGGCACTTGAAAGCCTGAATTCCAGCTGCTGAAATGTTGCCAACAACATCGTCTGGAAGACGTTGCCAACAACATCGTCTGGAAGACTGTTCCATAGGGGAACAGCAGTGTGAATGAAGCTTCTGTCCAAGCAGCGAGTTCTGGCAGTCGACAGTGAAAGGGCATGGACTGGCAGTGATACGCTCAAACGGATGGCACGGTGTTGGACATATGTTGTGGGAAGTAACGCTGCTACATGTAGATCTTGTGGGCAGTTGATAGTATGCATCTTGTACAAGACCGTAGCTGATGGTCATACGAGGGTCGGTCAATAAATAATGAAAGTGATCATGGTATGGAATGCATGAGTGATTCTATTGAGGGACAATGTAATCAATACAAAGTATGAACCTTTGCCTTTCAAACAATACACTTTTGGATTGCTAGATACCTTGGCTGGATATGTAATATGTTGAATATGGGTCGATTGATACATTTGCGTTCATCTCGGCAATGCAAGCATAAAAACAGATAACACTTGACACATAGTTAGAACACACATTAATCTCTGTTTGACACTCTTTTTTAGATCTGAATTCCTTAATACAAACAAGAAGGGACCATCTCAAATACGCTTTTATTTAGCAAAATCCGCAATAATATACCTTAGAAAACAACAAAGAATCAAGAACAATGGAGGGATTATGATTGAGTAAATTGTTGTGGGATGTAAAGCAATAATAGTGGGGATTTCAAAAGGAGCTGATCATAAAATGTCCTCAAACCATTGAAATTATGTGACGATTACTTTAACAATAGATATCTAGTAGTTCTAGATAACAGTAATAAGAGAGGTTGTGGCAGCCATTTTTGATTGATACATTCATGTGTTTGACTATCACAATATGTATACACATTGATTTAAGCATTTGTCAATATTTCTGATTAGAATTTGAAGGCACAGTAAGCTTTTATCTGGTAAATAAGATATATTACTGGACACCCTCTCTGTGATTATAACTCCTTTGTTGAAAATCGTTACCTTTGGCGCAGTATCTGTATAAGGTCACGAGCTGTCAGTAATGATAGAAACGAACCTACCAACCAACTTATTTATGCTAGTGACCGTTCACACTGCCACTATTCCATCAATTAGGCGATCGCTACTCCAAAACACCGCTACTCTTCATTACGCCTCCCTTACTCTCCCTAGTGTGAACGTAGCTAGTGATAGAGAAAATTGATCTCTTTATTCATCTTTAAAATAAAATATTTGGGAGGGAATATCAAATTGCATTTTTGACCCCATGCATATCAAATTGAAACCGTCCAAATTAACTGTACTATCTCATTGCACCGAGGTGGTTCATAGATGTACCGTACTCAAGGTACCGTATTATCCCTATGAAGCGCCCAGGGCGATTAGCAAATTTATTTTGGGTGGGCGCTTATTAATTAGTAACCTTTTTTTACTTTTTTTTTTTACTGTGGTCTACAAGCCTACAGCGCACAAGGCCCGATTTAATTACAGTCATCATACATAGATTGATCACAAAAGATCATAATGTTTACTGAATTTGTGACAATATTGGGACAATTATATTCTATTCAAAGGGACATTAAGTGGTGTTGAAAATGTTAAATGTTTAAAAATTTACTTCAGAATTCAACATTAAAAATTGCCATTATTGATGTTTCTACTAACAAAAACACAGCAAAATTTGATTAAAACAATATCATCGCTATTTATTGAAAAACGCCCTCTATGCAAATAGTCACTTATCGTCCAAACTGTCAAATTGGACAAGGCTGCAGGTTGCGAATAATAATAAATTGTGTATCAAATTTGAAGGTAATTAATGTTGCAGAATTTTGAAAAACGTGATATTTTGGACATGCCAGATCAAGTTTAAAACAGTAAGCTTATGGGTATTTGTTTCCGAATTATGATGCACGTTTATGGTTTAAAATGATGACGGCCCGCTGATGCGTTGATCGCCAACATATCGTTGATGCCGGGACCTTCGGACGCTACTTTCATAATTTATATTGAGCTACAGTGGTTAAGAAGATGGCGCTTATTAGGTGTTACTTTTTGGTAGTCATTGGGGAAAAGAGGGTGTTTGCTTATAAGGGCGTGGGCGTTTAGTATGACTTATAGCACGAGGCAGCACAGCTGCCGAGTGCTATAAGGAATTGATAGCACTCATCGACAGTACTATTTAGTGATGATTTATGTGGCAGAACTCCTTGAACACCCCTTGCAGTAGGACACCTCAATACATTATATACACCACTTTTTCTTCACAGGACACCTCTAACTCTTAAGTTTGTATTCAAGCAACAGTGAACACACACACCAAGTTAGGATATAATTACAGAGCTGTAATTAATCAGGTTATACGATGTCAAATTAAAAGCACTCTGAAGCTGTACTATAAGTGAAATTTGTGGAACTCTGGACTGGCTGTGTATGTGCTATTAATAGGGATAATACGGTAAATGAGATTTAGACTGTCTCGTTATCCTTATCAATGTTTGACTAATACACCGTCTTGAATGTCAAAAATAACAAACTATGTACTATGATTATAATTATTACACATGGTGTCGGAGCCAACCAGTTGAATTGGCACACTATTACAATTAAAGGTATGCACAAAATATACATTGAAAATGTAAGAATTACAAAAACATTAATAAGGTATATATCAACATATTTTTATATTAATGTATATATTATACAGCGCATTGGTCTGTTTGGAAATGTGCTATATAAATCCTTATAACAATAATAATATCAGTGTCATACCTGAAATAAAGTGTAAACGAATACATTAAACCATAGGGTAGAATTTGATTGTTGACCCAATGCAATTCTTTGCAGCCAGAACATTCAACTCAAATGTTTTAGTTTAGGCAAAATAGTATTTTGGTTTTCAGGTTTACTTTATTAACTTATGCAGTGCCAGTTACTGAATGTTTGGTGCAAGCCTCCAAATAAATGGGCACCCAGAGACTTTTGGCCTGGTTTCAAAGTTTGGGCTCCTGGTGTTTTTCAAAATTTACACAGTAAAGTATAGGACCAGGAGCTAATTTTGTTGAAAAAGTAAAAATAGCTCCTGGTCCATGCACGCTTATTTGGAGGCTTGGTCTGGTGTATTTACTGCCTAAAACTACCATGGGAGACAAACAAATAATGTACTGATGTTTATTTATTTATTTATTTGAACATACACTTTTACAACAGTGGCACTCGCTACCCGACGGTGCATTCATAATATACATACAATAATTAACAAGACGAAAGAACATTAAAAATATTATATATAATACTAATAGTCATGTATACAATAGACTCACTTGAGTTCATGGTCTTACGTCTAACAGCCCACACACGTTTAAGGTATGATTTGCAGAACGGGCATCTTTAGTGCGTCTGTATGGCGTGGTGATATTCACAACCAAGCATTATATACAATTTTGAGTCCAGTTTACTGATATTATAAATTCCAGCCAAACATCACTAAAACCATTGTTGCACAGGTTATTTTTGAGTTTGAGATATTTCTCGGCCCTTATCTCATTCAGTGATCTACATGTAAATAAGAAATGTCTTAAGTCTTCCACTGAATCATCATTATAAAGCATACATTAACCATCTTTATCATTTGAAGACCAATTGCGTATTCTATGTTCCAATGGAAGCGTGTTTGATTGCACTTTGAATTTTAAAATATTAGGGGCCAGAAATGTTTCATTTGAAAATTATAGGCTAAAATCTGGTGAATTACTGCCAAAGGTGGATAACTACCAACCAGTCTGTGTACTACTCAATGGGCACATGTCTTTTGACCTTGCGCTTCTAAAAATAGAACCATTGGAGTTACGCAACTCAAACTTTGGAATGCAACAATTTTAAGGATGACCTTTCATGTAAAATAGAAAACTTCAAGTTGAAAATCGGGTCATCTACCTTTAAGGTTATGAATATTAAATAAACATAAGTCTAGGTTGATTAAATTAATATGATCTGCATTACAGTTTGTTTGGAAATAACTAAATATCTAACATATTGAATCGACGAACATTGATATTTACATGAAGTGAGCAGAAAGATATGAAATTTAATATAATAAAAGTGTTGATAACATTAACTTGTTTTACTAATTTAATCAAATCTGTAAATAAACTTCATGGAAAACTTAACACTACAGACAATCCCCTTTATAATTTACATAACGCATTAATCTCCCATTTACCTCCAAAAATTCTACTCTATAGCCACGATGATCATTCACTATAAATTGAGTTAGAACAATGTCATTACTATACAGTTTATAACTATCTCGCATCTCACACACCCGCTCACACAGGTGGTTGTAGGGCTGACTACTAGACCAATACATTATATTAACGTCAAGCAATTAGGTTGTAACGCTAAGTCTAATCTCAAGGAAATAATGCCTATACTAGTATTTACACTGTGATAGTAGCAATGCAAATGCCTTTGGCAATGAAGGCTGATTGAACTGGGTGGTCCCTGTGGCTGTCTGTGGTCCCTCAGTTCTGCAAAGTATTAGTAGAGTTCCCCAAATCATTTCGTAGTAACAATGTGCAATGTTTAGAATACTATTTTAATTATTTCTCCACAATTACAACATGATATATGTTCATATTCTCGTATCGAGATCTCACATACATTTTAAAGACATCTGGGTACAAATACCGGTACCGATTTAAAAGACATGAAAGCAATTCATAGACTCCACCACAAAACATGAATCTGAATTCAAATGTCAACGTCTTAAGGGACGTTGACAAAAATTCTACTATGTGACGTGAGCAAAATATAAAGTGCAAAATTCGGCAACCGCCATCTTTAAAAAACAAAAAATAAAACAAGAAAAGTCTTTAAAAATACAAACAGCACTCAGAAGGGTAAATTTGAAAGGGAATGGGATGTGGGGATGGGATGAGGAGATAGCGTGAGGGGATGAGAATGAGGGGAGACGGTTGGGGATGGGAATTGGGATGATTGGGTGAAGGGATGGGATGGTGTGAGCGGATAGGGCGGGGGATGGGGTGTGGGGATGAGGATGAGGGGAGACGGTTGGGGATGGAAATTGGGGTGTGGGGATGGGATAGGGTGTGGGGAGGGGATGAGGATGGAAATTGGGGTGTGGGGATGGGATGAAGGGATAGGGTGTGGGGAGGGGATGCGGATGGGGGAGGGGAGACGGTTGGGGATGGTATTGGGGTGAAGGGTTGGGGATGAAAAATGGGGTGAGGGGATAGGGCGGGGGTTGGGGATGGGGTGAATTGGTTAGAGATTGTTGGGATGTAGGTTAAGCGATGAAGGACACAAGGGGCTGGGTGGGCAGGGATGGAGGGAGGGAACTGGTGACTGGATGAAATGCATGCAGTATTAATAAATTCAAGTTGACCAAAGAAATATATCAGTGATATTCAGTATTTTGTTTTGATGTACTCTCTAAATGTAAAAGAGTGGATTTCCACTCTTTCAAGGAGTTAAACGCAGGACAACACGTTTTTGAGAAGAAAAACACTCTAAAAGGAGTTAAAGGGGATTTTATATGGCAATGTTCCACTCTATTGAGAATGAAAAATTAACTTTCACACTCATTTTAGAGTGGAGATTTTCCACTCTAAAACGGGTTGTCCTGCGTTTCACTCCCTTCACTCCTTTTCGAGTGAATTTCCACTCGTTTTCATTTAGAGAGTGTGTGTGTGATAGTCCCAAATAATGTGGCGCATCATGTCAAAAGTGGCCTCATGTCAGAAAGGCGTTGGATAATTTATGCTGGACAAGATGTCACTTTTCATACATTTAGAGAGGCTCAAAATTAAACTGTGCAAGGGGACCACAAGGTAGCTTTTGAAATGACACGTCACATGGTAAAACCAACTATTTCATACAGCAAGCATGTATGAAGCATATTCAACATGTATATATCTCATTAATGTTCAAAATAGGGATGCAAATATGAGTAGACTCCTTTATAAAAGAAACAAAATGCAAAGCCAAGGCAGTAGGTGGTGGTAGGACATAATTAACAGCATTTGAATTGTATTCGTACCTTGGATAATTAATAGTTTTAACACAGACAATATTAAATCAGGTGACTTTACCCCAAAATATTACAATATTAATATTAAACAGTCACCTCGTCCTGCTTTTCAAAAACGCAACAGTAAACTCACATTTGACTGTAAGTGGCCTAATGCAGAATAAAATTGGTGGAGGTACACATCCCTGTTTCACACCTTATTCCACTTTTCGAAAAAATCTATAATAAGATCACTAAATTTAACATTAGAAACATTCATAGATATAGACTACTAATATTTTTCCACATACTGCCCTAAATACCTAACTTCCATGCAAGTGATTACAAATCGTCCTGCCAGACCATATCAAAGGCTTTACTGAAATCCAGGAAGGCTAAATATGTGGATTTGTTCTCAGCAATTGTGGCTACTATGTTTTCAGGGGGAAAATATGATCCTCTCATCTGTAATTCTTCCTAAAGCCTCCCTGTATTTCCGAAAGAAATTGATGGTCTTTAACAAAACATGAAATCGATTTAGAGATTATACGATAAAACACTTTAGAAACACATGAATTAATGTAATGCCCCTGTAGTTATTAAGATTACTCTTATTACCCTTTTTATGGATTAGTATTTAATAATACCTTTGTTCCACTCTTGTGGTGTGCTTTCAAGCTGAACAAGTCTCTGGAAAAGTTGATACGTTTAATAGAGGTACGTTATTCGTAAGTTATAGGTCCAACCTATTAAAATATCTAGAAGGATAAATCTATAGGTCCAACCTATAACTTACGAGTAACGTACCTCTAACGTATGTCAGCGTATGTCAACGTATGTCTAACGTATGTCAGCGTATGTCTAACGTACCACAAACCTATCGGGAACTTATGCAGAACGTATTAAGCACACGTTGAGTACGTCGAGAAATTGTGACCATGCTCAATAATTTTTCGCGGGCTCGACGTGTTCCAAATTTTCACAGCGTATCACAGCGTGCTCTTAACGTAAACGACGTATCACCCAACTTAGCCGTCGTCGTGTATGGCCGCCTGCGGCCACCATACACGACTCCAAATATGGTACAGCCTATAGTATACATTATAAGACCATCGTCTATAGCAAAACAGCTAAGAACTATGTTTATTCTCTAAATATGTTGAAGAGTGTCATCAACTTCATTGACATTTATACAATTTTGGTGGGTGTGGTTTGTTAATAAAATAGATACAGTTAAATATTTGCATCACGGACGGACAATATAGAAATAGAGTTCTCTACTTTTACGTAGTCTTTCGTCATTTCTATCTAAACCAGTAGTTACTCCCCAATGTTTTCTGGGCTTAACTAATTTGCATAAGCACACTCACAGAGGACAAGTCCATTTTTTTGTAATAGGGGTGGGCTTTAACTATGCAAAATACTCACAGACTTGAATAGTGTCCGTATGTGACAAAATTTGTGTCCGTCCGTGACAAGTTTCGTAATTGATTTTACTTATTTGATGGTGCCAGTGTTAGATAACATTCTTGCATGTGAAAGGGGGTATAAAGGGGAGATAGCTCACAATGTTTTTAGTTTTCTTCTTTGTCCTTAAAAGTTGGTATGACAATTTTATTGTCAAAAAAACATGTTATGTCATTTTGAATTCTTTTGTTTTGTATTGTTTTTCGGCCAACAGAGGGCAGTCTATTTTCCGTTTTTCTTTTTGCTCTAATTCTTTATTGAAAACTCCATTAGGTTCCCTCAGCACAGGAATTAAGGAGAGTTGTATAGCCAACATATACACCATGTGGCATTACATTTAGTAAAGTGCATGAACTTAAATTTGTTAATTAAGTGCATTCATTGGCCTATTTTTTATGACCTAAAGCTTCCTTAGATAATTAAGTATAATTAATTATGCAGATGTCTTACAGCCTCGCAGCACAGGACAATTTCTAAAAACTATACTTAACAAGCTCCCACAATTTCAGCTTTGTAGCATTTATACTTTTCTTGTAAACATTAATTAAACATTTTTGCATAGATTAATTATTTTGCTAGAGGGTCAAAAAAACAATAAGAAACAAAAGAAATGAACGCTTCAATTTTGCTTCATTTTTGACAATAAAATTGTCATATCTAGAAAACCTTACCTCCGATCAATCTCAAATTTCAGATTATTGTGGAGCTCAGCAAGCTCCATTAAAATATCAAATAAAAAAATAGCCATAGGAACAACCTTAAACCTGAAATAATCCATTGGCTGACAGATGAGGATATAACCATTAGTAATTGAAACTCTGTTCCTTTGTGTTTGGAACATGATTTTCATTGTTTATGTATTTCTTTATTTACTCGAAATGATCATGCATATGACACTATTGCTTGGAATAATATTCAATACTTCTACCACCCAACACCTAAATATGGATGAAGCAAAAATCCTCATTGATAGTTAGCATTTTGATGTTGTCACATTGTTGACGTCAGCTGAGTCAACTTTTGGGGTTTTCTGCTCTTTTCTTTCGATCATTTGAAATGATTTCTGCAATAGTATACAAATATGGATTTATTGCGGAATTCAGTGGTAGCACAAAAGTCACTAACCATGCAAACACTGACGGGGGCAGTGTAATTACCCTTGTTTGAACTAATATTCCAAGTATAACTAATGGACTCCAACAAGCAAAGTCAGTGCCCACTATTGCGGCTACTTTGATTGTGAGTCTGATTTGTTTGTTCATATCAGGGGTGCGTCCAGATTGTGTTGATGATTTTATGACAGCTCGTATTATCTCTATATAACACAAAAGGATAAGAAGGAAACAAAAGCAATTGAGACCAAGGAAAATGGCTATTGAATAATACAGGCCATTAACTGAACCTAAGGGTAATGTAGTATAGATATCCTGCATGATATAAAAATCATCAACATTGGAGGGACGAATTTTTGTTACATTTCTTTCATTTGAGAATGTTTTTGTTAAAGATAATGGTAGACCAACACACACATGTGAATTATCATAAAATTTGAAATTTCTTCCACTTAAGACAGATGGTACAATACCCAATGCAATCGCACAAATCCATATCAGTATAGCAATCACAGTTGTTGATTGTTTACCTAATTTGTTATTAGAATATGGAAACCTAATATTAATAAATCGATCAATGCTAATTAATGTGACAAAGAAGACAGAGCCCTCGCTTGATGCTATTGATAAGAATCCAGATATTCTGCAGGTAATGCCAGATCTCCATGTTTCAGATTGCATTGGGAAATATTCCCCATAGTATATATCAGCACATGCAATCATTAGCATGTATAAACCCATCAGTGAATCAGACACAGCCAGATTGCTTAGTAATAAATCCTGTACTTTATATTTTTTAGTATTTTTCTTTCTCCAAATCAAAACAAATATATTCCCACAGAGTGCATTAATACCAATAATCCACATCATGGCGACCAATGACGTATCTGATAAAAGCCTATCACATGTGAGATATGGGGACCTATCATTTGCTGCGCTACATATAACACCGTCAGGCACATAACATTCACATATCTCATGTTGACTTACAAACAACTTTGAATTTCTAGAAAGAGCAGAAAATGTATCATAATTTATCTCTGTTAATGTATTGTTTATCACATTAAGGATATTTAATTGATTCAAGTGTTTGATATTTGGACATTGTTTTAAATTATTTTGCGCTAAAACAATCAGAGAAATATTTTCTGTGTCTTTGAATATGTCATAATTAAGTTTTGTTAGCTTGTTATTTTGCAGAAATAGACCGCGCAAATTGTGTAAGCCTTTTAACATATTATTTTCACCTATCAATTCTAATTGGTTATCATACAATGTTAGGTACTTTAAACTAACTAACCCCCTAAAAATACCGTCTGATAATTTTGTCAACTTATTGTCATAAATTTCAAGGATTTGTAGATTAGTTAAATTATTGAACTGGAGAGTCTTCAGTGTGTGCAGTTGATTACTGTATAAGTAGAGGTCTCTTACGTTGTTTAATTCCCAAAACACTCCATCTGGTAACGTTGTCAAGTTATTATAATTTAAAGCAAGAGTGATTAACTTATTCAATCCCAGAAACAAACTGTCATTTAAAGTGATTAATTGGTTTCCACTCAGGTCCAATATGTTCAAATTGTCTAATCCCCAAAACAACGCACCTGGTAGTGTTATCAAATTGTTGTCGTTCATATTGAGATATGTCAGCTCCGATAATCCCTGAAAGGTACTTTCGTTCAAGATAGTCAATTGGTTTCCATCCAGGTTCAATTCGTTCAAATTGTCTAATCCCCAAAACAACCCACCTGGTAGTGATATCAAGTTATTGTCACCCAAATCGAGAAATATTAGCTTAGATAATCCCTGAAAGGTACTTTCGTTCAAGGTAGTCAATTGGTTTCCATCCAGGTCCAATTCGTTCAAATTGTCTAATCCCCAAAACAACCCACCTGGTAGTGTTATCAAATTGTTTTCATACATATGGAGATATGTCAGCTCAGATAATCCCAGAAAGGTACTTTCATTCAAGGTAGTCAATTGGTTAATAGGCAGGCTCAATGTGTTCAAATTGTCTAATCTCCAAAACAACACACCCGGTAGTGTTATCAAATTGTTTTCATACATATAGAGATATGTTAGCTCAGATAATCCCTGAAAGGTACTTTCGTTCAAGGTAGTCAATTGGTTTTTATATAGGTACAATTTGTTTAAATTGTCTAATCCCCAAAACAACCCACCTGGTAGTGTTATCAAGTTATTGTCACCTAAAGAGAGAGCTGTCAGCTCAGATAATCCCAGAAAGGTACTTTCATTCAAGGTAGTCAATTGGTTTCTATACAGGTTCAATTCGTTCAAATTGTCTAATCCCCAAAACAACCCACCTGGTAGTGTTATCAAATTGTTTTCGTGCATATAGAGATATGTCAGCTCAGATAATCCCTGAAAGGTACTTTCGTTCAAGGTAGTCAATTGGTTTTTATATAGGTACAATTTGTTCAAATTGTCTAATCCCCAAAACAACCCACCTGTTAGTGTTATCAAATTGTTTTCATACATATAGAGATATGTCAGCTCAGATAATCCCTGAAAGGTACTTTCGTTCAAGGTAGTCAATTGGTTTCTATGCAGGCTCAATGTGTTCAAATTGTCCAATCCCCTAAACAACCCTGTCGGCAAGATTTTCAAATAGTTATCGCCAAGATCTATGCGTGATATCATTTCTAAATCTTGAAATAAATCTGCCTGAAGTTCTATCAAATGGTTACTGTAAAGGAGCAGTATAGTAAGGGCACGTAATCCAATAAATGCACCTCTATTAAGGGTGGACAGGTAGTTTTTCTCCAAGTGCAGAATCTGTAAGTTATACAGAATTTCAAACGAATTGTCTTCAATGTGAACTACATTATTGGAACTTAGATCTAAAGCAAACAAGTTAGTTGAGTATATCATTAGGGTGTATTGTTTTACAAACCTATCACCATCAATACATTGAAATTCAATTTCTCTCTTGCTAAGTGTGGCATTACAATATGATGGGAATTCTAATCTACAGTTATCCTTATATAGATCACATATGAGTTTCTTATTATATCCCTTTACATTACTGCAAACTGGTGTCTGATTTACTGCTAAACTCGGCATGATATTATCAATAGATTCTTGACACACTGGTTTTGATTCTGATGTTAATATCCCACTGACTAAGATACTGACATTACCTTGCAGATTAAGTTGGAGACTCTCCAGATGAAAATCCACAATGCATTCTTCACTTAACACTATATACTTATTTTGATAGTCACTCAATTCACATTGTCTTTCGATATAAAGGAAATCATATTTCCCGTCAAATTCTGGTATTTCTACATGTGTGTGATATCCTAGTGAGACATTGACTTGTATACTGCAGGTGTGATGCGCACTTCCATGTAAGACAATCGCTTCTAGACTGACATTTTGTTCTTCAATACGGCATGGTTGAGTTTCATTGTCAGCAATATCCCACAGAGGCTTCACAAATAATTGGCTTGTAGCTATTGCTCTGTTCAGTGCCACATTGTTGAGAGAAACAGCCAATAGTAAAATAAAGTACCTCCGTAAAATTGAATTGAGCATATTATCAGCCATGATTATTGATGATGTCCTTGTGAACAATTGTTTGAATATATATAGTTATTTAAAGCTTTAGATAATTCTCAGTATTGAAAGCTTTATAATATTATGTCTTTAAACACACTTTACATTATCACATTGTATAATCAGAGATAATCCCATGTGAGAATGTACTTGGGCTGAAGTGGCCCTGAGCTACTGCTGCAAAGCAATCCTTTATACGAGTTGGTTTCAGTGGATTATGAAAATTATGTCTTTCTTTTCAGGGCACGGGTTTGAAAATGTTTTAATCGTGTGTAAGTGCAGTGTTTTCAGGAATTAAATAACTGATGACAGGCTATGGGTGGTTGTTGACGAAGTGAGTGTCCGCACACATGTACGCTGTTGATTCCACGCTTTTAAAGCATAAAGTGTCCACTCAGCCCACACAAAACGCAGTTGAGTCAGCGAGTGTCCACACACTATGCTATTGAGGCTGTGAGTGCATCAACACAATACCCTATTGAGGCAGCGAGTATCCACGCAACACGTTGTTGCGGCAGTGAGTATCCACACAAAATGCAGTGAGTCAGCGAGTTATCCACACACTACGCTATTGAGGCTGTGAGTGTCAACACAATACCTATTGAGGCAGCGAGTATCCACACAAGACGTTGTTGCGCCAGCGAGTATCCACACAAAATGCAGTTGAGGCAGCGAGTGTCTACACAATACGCTATTGAGGCAGCGAGTTTACACAAAACACGATGTTGAAGCAGCGAGTGTTCACACAAAATGCTATTGAGGCAGCGAGTCCCCACACTAAACGTAGTTGAGGCAGCGAGTCTCCACACAAAACGAAGTTACAGCAGCGAGTTGCCACACAAAATGCAGTTGAAGCAGAGAGTGTTCAAACAATATGCTGTTGCGGCTGCGAGTATCCACACAACATGTTGTTGTGGCAGCGAGTGTCCCCACAATGTGCTATTGAGGCAGCGAGTTTACACACACAATACGCTATTGAGGCAGCGAGTTTACACACAACACAAAATGCTATTGAGGCAGCGAGTCCCCACACTAAACGTAGTTGAGGCAGCGAGTCTCCACACAAAACGAAGTTACAGCAGCGAGTTGCCACACAAAATGCAGTTGAAGCAGAGAGTGTTCAAACAATATGCTGTTGCGGCTGCGAGTATCCACACAACACGTTGTTGCGGCAGCGAGTGTCCACACAATGTGCTATTGTGGCAGTGTGTGACCACACAATATACTATTTTGAGACTTGTTGGTGTTAGTGAAATTCAAATGATACATGATGCTGCTGGTACTTACGTCCATATGATATTGTACAATGAAAACCATATTAGTTTGGCTGATTTCATCAGTACGAGCCGTATATCGAAGCAGTTAAATGTCTAAGTAGAATTGTTCAAAATCTCACATATTGCCAGGCTAGCTATGCATAATTTCCCTGCAATCTCATTTATGGCAATGTGAACTGGCAAGAGAAAATACTTTGATCGTAGAAAACCAAATTCTTTCGAAAGCTTATACCAAGGTGTGGTATTTCCATGATGTCATCTCTAACCAATGAATAAGCGATGGCATTTGATTTTTCCAGCATCTGCGCATACTATGGGTTGGATTGTCACTCATCACAGGCGCGCTTATTCAAAACGTTCTACCTTTACTTTGACAACTCAAGTAATCGATGGTGTGTATACAAAATCAAACTAATATTATTATTAAAAAATTATGGAGTGACTTCATCTTTAAAATGGAAATTGCTTTTAAACTAAACATAACGTGACTTGAAATGGTTAACTGATGCGGCAATAAATTTGAAATAATACAAGAGATACAGGAGATTGTTTAGCATCCTCGAACAATTGCAAAGCAGTCCACAATAAAAAGAAAGAGAAATGACAATTAAAAACGCTCCAATATAAAACAAAAATCCAATGAAAATAATGCGTAATAAAAAAACCTAATATTGACATTCAAATGATGAGCAATAAAATGCAATATAACTAAGATAATAATTGATATTATTGCGTAAACAAAGAAAAGAATTTCAACCGCTATCTTAAAACGTACCAATATCAAACAAAAATCCAATGAAAATAATGCATAATATTGACATTTAAGGCCAAGTAAAACAAAACAACAGTTGAGCGTCCCCGCCCGCATCCTTTTTCGTGCCGCATTGAGTGATTAACTTATTCAATCCCCGAAACAAACTGTCATTTAAAGTAATGAATTGGTTTTTGCCCAGAGGCAATACATTCAAATTGTCTAATCCCCAAAACAACCCACCTGGTAGTGTTATCAAATTGTTGTCATTCATATAGAGATATGTCCGCTCAGATAATCCACCATCTTTACCAGAGAGTCTGTATTTTCCATCAGAAATGTCCGATTTTCAAAATTTAAAATTCTTATGAAAACTGGGCGTTTGCGCAAGATATATGTGAAAACGTTTTGAACAATATCAATCGAATTCATACCGTAATAAATCATATTGCCTCGGTACAGTTCATTCTGATACACCCTGTATAACAGCAGATAAAACCACAGCACACAGCACTAGTTGCTTATAACCATACGCTTGTGGCAGAGTTTGTGACTTTGATCGAGTGGTGTTTCGTCTGACTAGCAACCAGTCAATCCAAAAATAATTGACCATACCTTATAAGCAGCCGCGTTGCACTTGAACCCTTTGATCATATATTTTGACAATAGTAAAACTTTGAGTGATAGTATTTGTTAAAGTTACTGGTGAGGGTCTACAACTTCAGGGGCATATCCAGACGGGGAGTTATGCGTGCACTAGGGTGCACCCTGTGCCTAATTGGCGCTATGGTTTGAAAATGGGACCTTCGGTTTAGACTTTCGCTATCGTTTTTTAATAGCTCATTTTTTCGAGCCGTCAACCTCGTTGTATGCTGCCGCAGATTGTGATCAAAGCAGATCCCATGAACATAGGGAGGGACTTACGTGAGAGTAAATGCCAACTCGACTGTTTGTAGCTAGCGAGACGTGTCAGTAGTTAGAAATATGTATATATTCCCATAAGGTGCTGTCATGTGGCGTAATGAACTGTACTGAGGCAATATGATTTGTACCAGTATGAATTCAATCAATATTGTTCAAACCGTTTTCACATATATCTTGAGCAGACGCCCAGCTTTCATAAGAATTTTAGATTTTGAAAATCGGATTTTTCTGAAAGAAAGTACAGACTTTCTGGTAGAGATGGTAGATTTCAATTTTGGTCGAAATGATGAATTTAACAAATCTTTGAAATTACTACCCTACCTGAGAATGAGATATCCATCCGTCCATAGGACAGGGTTTATTTTTGGTCGCCATATCTCAACTTTTCACATCACTTGCATAATTATTTATTATTTGCATACTTTTGTGGATAAAATTTGGAGATAAATTTTGATTTTAATCTGCAAATAAACTGGGATTTGTTCTGCTTGAGTGGTTTTAACTATGACGTCATAGCGTAAGCTTAAAGTTAGTGCACTTGGGACACTGCTAAATCAATTATTTGACGGGAAATTTGAATTGTTAAAATGAAACACGTGGTAAGAAGATTGCATAACATGACATCAGAAGCAGGTAAATCTCAATTTTTTCGCATAATTATAATTCAAAAGATAATAACTTTAATCCCTGTGTAAATTGAAATGTGTAGTATAAGAGGGAAAAGTAAGGAGAAGCAATTGAATAAAAGGTATACAAATATCAGTATTTCAAATAGCCCATTTTCATTGAAAAATGCCCAGTCAGTGAATCACTAGTATTGGGGAAAATCAAACAATAAAGATAGAAAAAAGAAGTAATAAACCCATTTGGGAGATTCCATAGGATAGGTAACTAATTATCTGAACTCATTCACATGAAATTTACAGAAAATATGCGCATGCGCAAACGGAAGATAAGTCGTGCATGCTGCTGATGTTGCTGAGAATTGCTTACTAGGGCTGAGATTGATGTCAGCGGTCGATGATCAGTGACCAAGGTGAAGTGGCGTCCCCAAAAATCCATGTAAATTGACACCTCACACCAAAGCTAAAGCCTCTTTATCTATTTGAGCATAGTTGGTTTCAGCAGAGTTTAATGACCTTGAAGCGAAAGCAATGGGTCGCTTTCTGCCGTCACGCATTACATGAGACATAACTGCCCCACTGCCGTAGGGACTAGCGTCACAGGCAACGCGTACTGGTGACGCTTCATTATAATGGGTCTGATGTACTTGGTCTGATGTGATGAGGCGCTTGGCACTATCAAAGGATTCCTGACATTGATCTGTCCACTGCCATTTCTGATCCTTTTCGAGCATTGGATTCAGTGGGTACAGAACCGTGGACAAATTAGGCAAGAACCTATGGTAGTAGTTTATCAAGCCTAGACAAGCTCTAAGCTGTGCTACATTGGTAGGAGCTGGAGCGTCATTCACACAATTTACTTTGTCTTCTGTCGTGTGTAATCCATTCTGGTCAATTTTGTAACCACAGAAAATAATTTCTGATTTTATGAACTCACATTTGCTTTTGTTTACGCGCAGTCCACGTTCGTCTAGTCTCTCGAGAACGAACGTTCTGAAATAGTTTTGCCTGTAACAATCATGTCGTCTAACATTACTTGAGTACCAGGAATGTCAGCCAGCACCATCTCCATCGTGCGCTGCCAAATAGCTGGTGCAGAAGCTATACCATACACTAATCTATTGAACTGAAACAAGCCTCTGTGAGTGTTAATTTTAAGCAACTCACGATATGCTTCATCCATTTCAAGATGCAAATATGCTTGTGTCAAATCAAGTTTGGTAAAGTGTTGGTCTCCAGCTAAATTACTAAAAATATCATCAAGACGAGGTAGTGGGTAATGATCAACATTGAGTGCGGGATTTAAAGTCGATTTAAAATCCCCACATATCTGCATCTTGCAAACGTTTCAATTCGTTATCAACCTTTCGTCTCATTGCATAAGGTAATTGTCTTGCTGTCATATATTTTGGTTGTGCATCACTCTTCACATTTAACTTTGCTTTAACACCATCCAGTTTCCCAATATCATCTTGGAATATTGTTTGGTGTTTGTTCAATAACTCATTCACTAATCACTAAGTCTTGTGTGTGCATGGTTTCACTAGACACGTTTGTGTTTTCAGACTTTATACACATTGAATAACTTATGCCAATCCAACCTTATAGGGTGAAGCCATTCACGTCTAAATAGTGCTGGTCCAAACTCAAGCACACACAGTTTACCAGTAATCTGTTGGTTATCAATTTTGATACCGATTTGCATCGCCTCCTAGTGGCGCAACAGATTCACCAGTACAGTAGTGAGCTTGATGTTTGCGTGATAGCGGTACATCACTGAACGTATCTTGATATACCTGTTTAGATATCACGGATACTGCAGATCCAGTATCAAGCTTCGTTGTAAGCTCCCTTTTCTCTATCAGTGGATTAACACAAATTATTTCAGACGTGGTCCCTCTATTGATTCCAAGTGTATGCACACCAGACAGGAAGTCATCATCATTTTCTTCCTCACTTGAACTAGTCTACTCGACGCAGCGCGATCCATTGCTTTAATCGCTTTCTTGTTTGTTTGTTTAGTTGTTTGTTTGTTTACACGGTCGGTCCGTACGCAGACACGCTTGGGTCCTTAAGGGGCTTGGGTCCTTAAGGGACCAGGCTCAAGCAAAAGCTCAGGCCTATATACGAGGGTCGTTCAATAATTAATGAAAGTGATCATGGTAGGGGATGCATGAGTGATTCTATTAGGGGATAATGTGATAAATATAAGGTATGAACCTGAATCTTTCAAACAATACAGGTTTGGATTTATAAGTATGAACTATGACGTCATAGCATTGTCTCAAAGTAAGTACACTTGGGACACTGCTAAATCAATTATTTGGCGGGAAATTTGAATTATTTTCATGTGGTAAAAAGATTGCATAACATGATACCAGAAGCAGGTAAATCCCATTTTTTTCCGCGTAAGTATGATAAAAAATACAATAACTTAGGAAAAAGTAAGGAGAGGCAATCAAATAACATGTATACAAATATCAGTATTTCAAATAGCCAATTTTCATTGAAAAATGCCCAGTCATGAATCACTAATATTTCGGAAAATCAAAAATTTAGGAAAAATCCAAGCAATTAACCAGTTTGGGAGATTCCATATGATAGGTAACTAATTATCTGAACTTATTCGCATGGAACCTGCAGAAAATATGCGCGTGCGCAGACGGCAGATAATTTTGAACAGGGCCACAAATGGCTAAAATCATGAAATTTACCAGATAAAAGTTTAATACTGTGCCTTCAAATTCTAATCAGAAATAATGAAAAATGCTTAAATCAATGTGTTTAAATATTGTGATAGTCAAAATGTAGATATACATGTATGTATCAATCAAAGATGGCTATACCACCACCTCTTTCATTACTGCTATCTTTAGAGCTACTAGATATGTATTGTTAAAATAATCGTCACATAATTTCAATGGTTTGAGGAAATTTTATGAACAGCTCCTCTTGAAATCCCCACTATTATTTTTTTTTTTTTTTTTTTTTTTTTTTTTTTCTTCCAGTTTCTCATTCTATTTATTTTTCATTTCTCTACATTATATACATAGTTATATAACATAATAACAATATATTAAACATACTGGTATCAATAAGTATGACCCTACCAGCGAACAGCATGTACCAACAATTACCATTAGCATGAAGATAGATGGCTAATGATCATCAACGGCACATGATTTTCGCAGGTGAGTTGACAAGCAAAGTAATATATAATATGGGCTGTCATGTACATGTGTTTTACGAATATGTACATATGTTTTAAGAATATCAGAACCTACTATTTACTCTGTGCTATGTAGGCTTTTGCCAATCTTATGCCACATATTTTCACTATGTCTCAATATACTAATTCTCCATCTTAATTCGTACAGAAACCATTTAAATGCATCAACGTTTTTATTATCAGTGATCTTGATATGTCTGGATCTATATAGAGTGAACGACGCCAGACTAAGCATTCTATTTAGCATTACATTCAATACATTTTGATTAGCTGGTTTATAACCAAGTACAATGATTTTTAACGATATCTCTGGACATGGAATATTGTTAGAAATAATAAATCTTTTAAAATGAACCCAAAAGCTTTTTGACAAAGGACAGGCAACAAATGAATGTAGATAATCATCTGTCGTGTTGCACTGAAAACAATTGGGTGAGTTCACCTTATTCCATTTATATAAGTTTGCTTTGGTAGCGATGATTCTATACAATAATTTGTAATTGAACTCTGCCAATTTTCTCTCTTTTTCAAGAATAGTTTTCATAGTCCAAATATCGTCCCATTTTGGTGACGTTGACAGTTCCTGTGCCCATCTGTTCTGAATTATTGGCACGACTGTACATTTTTTAACTACATGAACGTAAACATACCTTGATTGCCAATACAATATATTTACACGTTTTTTATTTACATATATACACGAGGTTCTTAAACGAGTACTTATTTCAATAGGCATATTGTTGGTGTTTAATAAAGCAAACCAATTCTTTGGAATTGATTTGAAAATAATAAATAGCTCTGCAATCCAGTTGTGCTTATTTTTGAGCTTGTCAAGTATATATGTAGTGGAAAAGATACCGTCATTATTTATAAGGTCATTGATATATATTATATCACTATCAATCCAGTGTTTGAAATACAAGGTCTTGCCATTGTGCATGATCAGTTCATTTCCCCATATAATATGACTTTTGACCCTTAATGAGTCGTTGATTGGTAAGTTTCTATAATCATTATCTAGATTATGCCATGCTTTAACCAGATCTGAATAAAATTTTGGTAGACCAATTAACGATGGGGCATTCTTAGCTTCCACAAAATTCATATTTAAGATTAAAAAGTTTGGACCATGAGCATTTAAATAGCGTTTAAAAAGGCATTTCCATTTACTATCATCATCGTACATATAACGTTTTAACCATATACATTTCAAAGCTATACACTGAGATTCAAAATCACACATTTTTATTCCTCCCATATTGTAATTTCGAATGAGAGTCTTTCTCTTTATTTTCTCTGGTTTTTTATGCCATAAGAAATTGAAAATAATTGAGTTTACTTCATTCGTGAAGTTTTCAGGAACGGGTAGACAAGACATTAAAAATGTTAAATTGGATATACCAAGACATTTTATAATAGTTGCTTTACCGTACAGTGTTAGCTTTCTTCTATACCACGAGTTCAAGATTCGAATTAGTCGATCTTTTTTCTCTTGCCAGATGCTCTTGTAACATTCTATCATATTGTGTCCAAAATATACACCAAGAGACTTAACATTTTCAGTTGGCCATTTTACAGAGTTATGTTTTTCAAAGTGACCAAATGCTAAACCTTGAGTTTTTTCCACATTAATTTTTGGTCCTGCAAAATATCCAAATGTATTAATGATTTTCAACATGCTATCAAGAGATTCTTCCGTTGAGCAGAAAAGAGTTGTATCGTCAGCAAATTGGCTAATACGAGCTTCACATTTTTCTTCGTCATTGTCATCAATGACAATACCTGAGATTGTTTTATCTTGTCTTATGTTCAAAGCTAAGACTTCGGAGACTACAACAAACAAAAGCGCAGATAACGGGCAGCCTTGACGCAAACCTCTGCTCAATCTAAAGAACTTTGATTTCCAACCAAGATTTAAAACAGAACTCTCAATATTATTATACATTACGGTTATCCAATTGATAAACGATGGTCCAAAATTAAACTTCTGTAATGTTTGAACTATAAAGTTCCATTCGACGGTGTCGAACGCTTTTTCGAAATCTACAAACAAAATCGCACCCGATTTATTCTCATTTATACATAAATTAATAACATCATCAATTAATCTTATATTTGTACCAATATATCTACCTTTTATGTAACCAGTTTGATCTGTATGTATGATTTTACTTATAACTTTCTTCAAACGATTTGCCAAAACCACTGACATGATTTTGTAGTCAGTGTTCAATAGACTTATTGGGCGCCAGTTTTTTAATTGTAGTTTGTCGCCTTTTTTGTAAATTAAACTGATAATTGCTCTTCTTTGAGTGGATGACATGTGACCTTTTTCGAAAGAGCAATTTAATGAGTTAACCACCAAGCTACTTATACAATTCCAGAACACCTTATAAAATTCTGCTGGAATACCATCACAACCTGGACTTTTACCCGTTTTTAGTTGATCTACTGCTTCTTTGCATTCAATATGCGTCAATAAACCTTCACATTTACTTTGTTCCTCTTTGGTTAGAATATCAGTAAATGTTGTAGTATTCAGATACCCTTTAATATTGTCACTATCAACATTAGCACTTGTATATAGATTTGTGTAAAACCTTTCTTCTTCCTTCATAATGTCTGATTGCTTAGTAAGCAAGGAATCGTCAGGTAGTTTGAGTTTTGTGATAGACTTTTTTATTGCGTGAAACTTTTCGAGACCAAGAAAATACGCACTACTTTTTTCTCCTTCTTCGTACCATCTTGTTCGAGATCTCACTATCTGTCCTTTCACAGTATTTTCATACATCTTGTTAAGTACTATTATTGCTTTACATCCCACAACAATTTACTAAATTATAATCCCTCCATTGTTCTTTATCCTTTGTTGTTTTCTAAGGTATATTATTGCGGATTTTGCTAAATAAAAGCACATTTGAGATGGTCCCTTCTTGTTTGTTTTAAGGAATTCAGATCTAGAAAAGAGTGTCAAGTAGAGATAAGTGTGTGTTCTAACTATGTGCCAAGTGTTATCTGTTTTTATGCTTGCATTGCCGAGATATACGCAAATGTATCAATCAACCCATTTTCAACATATTACATATCCAGCCAAATAATTGACAGATTTCAGTCAGTGTCTGAAACCTATTGTGTTTATGTTAATGACATTACATAACAATCAATCAAAAAGTGTATTGTTTGAAAGACAATGGTTCATACTTTGTATTGCTCACATTATCCCTCAATAGGATCACTCATGCATCCCATACCATGATCACTTTCATTATTTATTGAACGACGTACCCTCGTACGCATGCTGGCTGAATGAAATGAAAGTTAGAAAAGATGGAAGAAAAGAATGAAGTTGTACTTCTTTTCTTTGTACGGAGACTTGTGTGCGCGACCCGAACTAAAGACACACTGTTTTAATGTGCCCTATTTTGTTACAATTGTGGCAATTGGTCTCTTTGAAGTAACAGTCATCTGACTTGTGGTTGCTTTTGCCACAGCGGAAGAGGTTTGTCGCTTAGTCTTATTAGTATATTAAAAGCCTTCTCATTCTGTGAACACCAGGTTCTTTTCTCAGTTCCGTAGCATCTTTGGCTGCCGTTTCCATGGCCAAAGAAATCTATAGGGCTGACTTTAGGGATCAATTTGGCCTCGCTAAGCACTAAGTAACCGTTTCTGAATATTCTCCGCCAACATACCACAAACCACATTCTCAGAACAAAGGTTAAAATCTTTAACCATATTGGTTAACTTAACCATTTATTGGTTAATCCTGCTTGATATATAACATGGGTTGGTTAAAATCTAACCATTTGTCATTGGTTAAACCTGCTTCATATTTAACATAAGGTTGGTTAAACCAGGCCATTTGTTGGTTAAATCTGCTTCATATTTAACATGGGGTTGGTTAAAACTTAACCATTTGTTGGTTAAATTTGCTTCATATTTAACATGGGTTGCTTAAACCTTAACCATTTGTTGGTTTATTCTTTATATAATATGCATTGGGCAGTAGCTCTATTAAAGTATGGCTATGAAGTGTTGCTGCGACATCATGGCAGTTGTTGAAATGCTCAGCAAGTATTTCAACTGTCTGAGCTTTTGATCTACTATTATTGTATTGACCAGGGAAATGTAAATGTTCATCACTATTTTTAAACATATTGACACAAAATTCATCATATTTTGGTTCACATAGTATATATAACAATCAATTAACATGTAGCAGTTGAAGGATTGGTTGAGGCACCTTCTATATTCAAGAAAACATGACTTGAAATTTGTTTGTACACGCTACAGTGAAAATACGATGTTGGAGGTCTATGGTAGGCTCCGTAGCTAAGCGTAACCATACATGTACATGTACATGTACATGCACAGTGTTGTAGTTAGTAAAGGTAAAATACTTGAGTTTCCTAAATCTACCTTTCTTGATAGACAAATGCCATACTATTGTACAGTTTAGCTCAGACATTTACATAATTATTAAATTGCAGTGTTAAGAAATCAATACTTGTATCTTGAAACCCTTCTATATGCGTCTCCAGACTCCACAACCGGAGTGTTGCAACCACTTGGTTGTCAGTTGATAATTTGCACATAATAATTATTTTCCCGCCATTGAAATTCTTTGGCGGGAATCATGTGTTGACATATTGTTGGTTAAAATTATGATGCCTTAAGGGGGGGGGGGGGGGGGGGGGGGGGGGGGGGGGGGTATTTGACCCATTTAAGGTTTCGTCAAGTTAACTGAAAATATATTTTGTCAAATCTTGTCATACTAGCTTTATCATAATGCTAATAAAATTCTCTAGGAGGCGTTTTTTGGAAATATTATATTTATTTTTGAATTCTTGACTAAAACGTGCCAAAAATGTGATTTGTTTTACCTTCAAAATCATGAAAATCACATTTTTAGCACTTTTTGATCAATAATTCAAAAAATAAATAAAATATTCAAAAAAAACACCGCTTCCTAGGGAATGTTATTACGAATATATTAAATCTAGAAAGATACAATTTGACAAAATATATTTAAGTTATCTTGACGAAACCTAAATGGATCAAAAAGCCTTTTCTTAAATATTTTTTTCAAAATGGTCAATTTTATGTTATGGTTGGATTCATTGAACCCTTCTTTCTTCAAAAAAATGTATACTTTTGTATACATTAAATGAATAATGAAAGAGTTACAGCATTTTTACGGAGGCTATGCTGAGGGTCCACACACCCTTAATCAACGTTGAATAAACCAAAAATGAATTATATTTTTACTCTTAAACCAACACAGTATTAAAAGTTTTAACCAACCAATTTTTAACCAACGCTTAATTTTTAACCAATGTAGTATACTTTTTAATCAACATTCTTTTAATACATGGTTTTTTAATACCTCTTCTGAGAGTGCAGCCTGTCCCAAAGCGCTTCTTCGCGAAAAGCTTGGAAGTCACATGTAGCAGCTAGCTTCCGTAACTCTGAAAAAAACATAGATATGCTCTCATTGGAGCGCTGGTACTTATTGTAAACCGGTATCGTTCAGCGATGACAAGCGGTTTAAGGCTATAGTGTTCATTTAGAGTTTCAGTCAATTTTGCGCACGATTGTGTAGCTGGTTTATCAGGAAAAAGTTGGTTTCTTATGGGCCCCTCACATGTATCCGTGTGAGCTGGGCGGCCCCTTACAGTCTTATAGAAAAAAATCCAAGACGGTCAACAATCAGCAACAAATTTCAACAGCCGCATCCTCACCAGGACTTACCGGCCGGAACGCCTGGGTACCGGCCGAACCGCCTTGATACGTCACCAAACGCCCTTTATAAGCTGAGCGCTCAATCTCACCGCTTCATTTAAATTCCGGGAATCTCTGTATTACTCACATGTATCCGTGTAACCTGGCCGAACCCTTACCGTGTGACAAATTGGTGCAGACGGCGGTACACCATGTACACGGTGAGGTACACACGGTGGTCCGTTTACCGTCCGTTGAACACGTTGCCGGGGACATTGCTGGCCATCCGCGCCCGGAAGGAATTTTAAGCATGCTCAAAACTCCTGCCGGGTGAGGAAAATCGGCGGCGAACGGTGAGAGCTTGGTTTGCGGACGGTATAAAGACGGCGCACCCGTTTCGCGCCCGTTCGCAGGGCGGAGGTGATAGGCGGCCACCTTACCGTCTAATAAAAAAACAATAGTTAGTTCAAACAATTAGTAAAAAAATGTCAACGGGCATTGATTTTTAGTTGTGGTCACCGGGTCCATAACGTTATATACTGGGTCCCTCACCGGCCGGGTATCGGGCTCACCGTCCTCATACATTTGTAGCTTACCGTTCTCACCGGGTGCATAACACCTCCTCACCGTGTCCTCGGTCGATACCATTCTACACCGAGTCTGTACCGGGTTATCACCGGCCTGGTACCGGGCTCACCGGCCTCATACAGTTCTAGCTTACCGTTCTCACCGTGTCCTCACCGTATGCATACCACCTCTATACCGGGTCCTCACCGGTCGGAACGCCGGCTGAACCGCCTTGAAGGGGCTCCTCATGCTTTCTTTTTTTGAAATATTCCAGACGCTAAACATGTTTTGGTTTTTTGTTTTAGTTTTTTGCCTTATTCACTTTTTGTGAGAGTCCGTTCTGCGAACGGTTAAACAGTTGGCATGCGCCCGTCCGCACCCATCGCTGAGATAGTCTATGTCCACCACCGTTCATCACCGCCCTGCAAACGGGCGCGAAACGGGTGCGAAACGGGTGCAAAACGGGTGCGCCGTCCTTATACCGTCCTCATACCGGGCTCTAATTGTTCGCTGCCGCTTTTACTCACCCGCCAGGAGTTTTGACCGGTGGCCGGCCAAGTCCCTTGAACGTGTTCAACGAACGGGAAACGGCCCACCGTGTGTGCCGCCATTCGCACCCATTTTGTCACACGGTAAGGGGCCGCCCAGCTCACACGGATACATGTGAGGGGCCCATATGTGTTGTGTACTCACCATCGCTAAGATATGATAGCAACAGAACTGCTTTAGCTTCCTCCTTTATATAATTTACAACAAAAACGATCTCTAACCGTTCCAAGTAGGTGTCCCAAACACCCGTTTCTGCATATTGTTCAATTTTACCGACGAGAGCCTTTGCCATTGTAATGTTTACGTTTTGGTTTTGCACTCGTACTGCAACTGATGATTTGTTTACGTTTTAAAAGTGTCCACATGTGACGAGAATTTGTTTTACTTTATTCACCTATGGAGACGAACGATGGTCCGATTTACACGCAGATATAGAGCTTGACTCTTTTATAATCCCATTCTCGTTGCCAGTATGAGATATGTACTCATCAATAATCTAGGTCACAATACGAAGGTGACCATTTCTAATAAGTGTATTGATTGATTAGTAACTATCGATCACATGATGGTTCGTGCATGTAAATAGTCCGGTTACTACTCCAGTAAGTATTCATACATTACAACCATGTAGCAATAAAAACAATTAGGAAATTAAAATGAATAAATTAAATCCCTTTTGTTGAACAACTTTCCTTGATCAAAGCTCAAAATAAAAACAATGTTCCAAAAATATCGATGCCATGAAAGATTAAAATTACGAACTTGACTCAAAACAATAATTATGATAGGATAGAACAAACATTTTAAAACATAGCTAATCAGTCATCTATGTACGATGAAAGTGCCTGTTACACATAAAGTGCTCAACAAAAGAAAGTCGTACACTTTGTTTAGGATATTTAAAGTAACTTACAGAAAATTAGTCACTTTTCAAAAGTCACATTTCCAATACCCCTCAATGCGCGGGCTAATTCAAATTCAAAGTGTCATGCATGGGTGAAAGATGTGTAAATGTGTGTTATTTGAAATGCTTCATTGCTATCTAACGCTAAACCAAACCAAACCAAACCAAATCAGACTAGGTGCATCCCTAAGGCTAATGTTCTGAATCAAATATCCCGCTCACTAAGTGTACGGCTCAACGCAGCGTAGTGTACACGGCTGCACTGTGTGATCGATTACCCGCCGGTCAATCCTGGTTATAACCGTGTCACACACGGGGTGAACCTCACACAGACCCATTTTCCTCCCGCGTAGTGTATTGAAAATGTGACTTTTGAAAAGTGACTAATTTTCTAATGGCGCTAATCATGGTTTATCTTTGTTGCTAGGTGTTATGTTTGGTATCAAAATGTGCCTCAATAATTCATCTAAACGTCTATCTAGCTTGTTTGGTAAATCACTAATCGAAAGTTACTTTAAATGACCTAAACAAAGTCTACGACTTACTTTTGTTTAGCGCTTTAATTATTAAATAGTGTATGGTAGAGAACCTTTTTTTGAACCACCCTGTAAAAGCCACTCTGTATAACAATCGTTATTGCCCTATCTATCACAATCACATACATATTATATCAAATCAAACATGTTCAGTTTAAATTATATACCTTTTACATATTTTTACTATTACTTGTATCTTCTATATCATGTATAATTATATAGCTACATTGTTACGCACACTCAATGTAAATTGATACTACTTAATCTCAATTAATTTTCTGAATCTCAATTCTGATTTGAAAAGAAATAAAAGATTGGGATGATTCCCATATCTAAAGTTACTTATTGACAAGTTCGCTATCATAATTATGCTAGTTATAAAATCTCTCTGTATTTTGTCTTTACATAGCTGTAACCCAAAAGGAACATTAAAATGTGTTAATTACACGCTATGATACTTTTAAGGATATAATGGCATTTTTGCTTCTAACCATATCGGTTGCATCTTCTTACAGAAAAAGGAAAAGTGTTCTACGTGATCTTTTTCATTACATATATCACATACATCATTATTTTCTATTTTCATTTAATGCAGAAGGATCTTTGTGGGGTAGATATTACTAGCGATTTTCTAATTTAAGTGTCCTACAAGTTTACAAGTTGCAATCATATTCTCACTTTAGAGTTGACTACGTGGCCGCCATCGTCGCCGCATAAGTAAACGACAGGAATTGGGCCGATTTACGACTAAAGTCTATAAATGGAACGTTCGCTTTACTTCTAGATACCTCTCTAACACATGTGCTGCACTAGGTCTTTGCATTGGATCCTCATTACGACATAATGAATGGATCTCAGATAAACTGGACCTCACGGTATCACTATAATTTCCTAATAAATAATCAACTACTGGCGGAATCTTCCAAATGTCAGTTTTTTCGTCGTAACCTGGCATCAAGTCCTTTTGGAATTTTTTTCCTGGAAATGGCCATTTTTGTTCTGGGGCTAGAGACTCTCCATTATATTCTACGTCTTCGCATATGGTTAATACACCTTTTGAAGAATTAACTAGTGCAAGAGAATCCATATCATTAATGACAATTTGCAGGTCAAACGTCACCAGAAATTGCGAAAGAGTTACGCGAATTTGCTTAGAATCGCACAAGACCCAAGTGCCACTTGAACTTGTGTGCAGGTAATTAACAATGCTTACATAATTGAGACATAATCTAAATCTAGTCGGCAGATTGTCGGCGTCTTTTTCCAACAAGATTTGGTTGATGTGACTTAAAGGGCCCAGATAAATGTCTGTGATTACGGCAGGAATTGTGTCACAAAACCCGAGTAGTTTAACAACAAATTTACCATTTTGAAGTTGGCGCTTCATCTCAACATCGTGGATGAAACGAGCAAAATGCCACCGATGACGATGTAGTATTGAATACACCACGGTGTAGCCTTTCCAGTCAGCCAGATATACCTGCATAAAACAACACATACCGACAGTTATGTAACATTCAAGTGGCCAGTGGCGACGCTACAGGGGCAAGGGGGGCCGGGGGCATTCCCCCCCCAAAAAAAAAAAATCCCCACTTTGCCCCCCCCCCAAAAAAAAAAATATATATATATATATATATATCATTTAATTTTGCCTTTGAGAAAAATTGCAAATTTTAGCATAAAAAGGCAATTTTTTTCAGCGCAGCGCGCACATTTTCTTACTAAATTAGGTTAAATTTAACCAAATGTTGACAATTTGAGTATAAAACAGTATAAAACAAGTTTTTTCATGCCCCACTAAAAAGGATTCTTGCCCCCCCCCCCCTCTTCCCCCCCCCCCCCCCCCCCAAAAAAAATAAAATAAAATAAAAATAAATAAATATGAGGCTGGCGTCGCCACTGCAAGAGGCGTAGCTAGGTTTTTGATATTGGTGGGGAGAAAAATAATAGTGAGCCAACCATACTTAACCGACTACAAAATGCGCTATTTTACACTTATTGTCCGATGATGAGTAACATTTCGGCTTTAAACCCCAGCTTCCCCAGCTAATAGTCAAAAGTCATTTAGTTTATTTAAATCAACGGTACGGGGCCTGTTAAAAACCGGCATTAAAGGTAAGGTCCACTCTGGCCAGTTGACCCAGGGTGAACTGGTTTGCACCTGCTCATTTTATGACAGATGAAATAGAGTTAAAATGAAGACTTCTCAACCTTGAGATATTCCCAAGGATCTGGCTGGAAAAAGTGGACCCTAGGGTCCGTATGCACAAAAGAGTTAGACCGGGTCTAAGTTAAACCAGGTCTAAGTGAAATTTATTCATGCCTCAAAAGCTGTTTTCCTCTGCATTTTCGTGAAATATTTTGTGCTATTTTTGAACTTTGCATCTGAATCTTTACAATTAGTTAGCTAATTTGAGAAAGAATTGTAATGAAAGGGTGCATTTCACAAAAAACAAAATTCACTTAGACCAGGTCTAACTTTAGACCCGGTCTAACTCTTTTGTGCATACGGACCCTAGGGTCCACTAGGGGTCTAAGTGCAGGTAAAAAACCGGGCAAATCAGCTGTTTTAGAAACCCATCTGAATACCGGTGAGGGTTCAGGAGAACACTTCGTTGAATTCTCAAGGAGCCAGTCGAATCATATATCATGCTGTTTAGCATGCGTGACCAACAGTTTTCCAAACAACAACTATACGAATATTGCTTCTGAAGTCAACACGATAAAATTAGGATTTTCCTTCCCAATTTCACCCCCTAAACGCGTAAAAGTCACAGGACTTTGAACAACCTTTATGGTTGTTCCGCACGTACCGCCCCTGTTCTCGAAAACAACCTTATTACGCAGGTTTCATTGTGTGTGGTCACGCATGCGTACAGTAACCTGACTGGTCCCCCGAGGTAAAATTTAAGGAAAAAGTGTACTTAAAGTCCCAGATATCGTTCAATACTGGAACATAAAAGTTGCCAGTATACATGTTGGTCGGTACTGGTGGTACGATTTTACTGTTCCAGAAACGGTCGATACTGGAACACCAAATTGTGTTTTAATGTTTCAGTATTGGGCGATACTGGTAAACATGATACCAGTGAGATTTGTATACTTGTACATTTTATATGTGCCAGTATCGCCCGATTCTGGAACACTGACTTTGTACCAGTATCGAACGATACTGGGTGTTCCAGTATCGTCCGATACTAGTACAGTCCAGAATCTGGGATCGAAAGTACACTTTTTCTAATTTAATAGCATACCCTACCTTTTTATTCCAACCCCTGGCGATCCTCTTTTTAACAGTTACATCAACAAAGTCCTGACAAGTCAGCATCGGATGGCAGACACTGCTGGTATTCTGCTGTAAATGAAAGAATCCATCTCCACACTGAACATCGGCATCTGCATTATTGTCATGGTGTGGTCTTTGCCGAATATCTGCAAAAATATTCTTTTCTATTCACTCCTTTTGATTTTTTTAACAAAACCAAATCTGTCTTTATATGTACATCTTCGTATTTTATGTTTTGAGATAAAATGATTTTCAACAAATCTGTAAAACTTATGTTAGGAATGTGATATAACATTGACTTTGGTACCAAAATGTCCCTTAAACTTATGCATATGATATAAATACCTCAATATCCATACGTCCCTCATTGTGTCTCATTGGTCCATTGCCAGTTCGTCCATTAGCCAGTTCGTCCATACCCATTTCGTCCAATCCCAGTTGGTCCATTCCCACTTCGTCCAGTATCCACTCGGTCCAATAGCCACTTGGTCATATAGCCACCTGGTCCAATATCCACTTGGTCCAATAGCCAATTCGTCGATTTCCACTTCGTCCATTGCTACTTGGTCCAATAGCCACTTCGTCCATTCCCACTTAGTCCACTAGCCAATAGCTATTTCGTCCAATAGTCATTTGGTCCGATAACCACTTCGTCCATTGGTCAAATAGCCATTTCGTCCAATAACCACTTCGTCCAATTGGCATTTAGTCCAATAGCCATTTAGTCCAATAGCCAAGTACGTGTACTTGACTCGGGCCCGGCGTTACCAGATTGGCGCGAATGAATACCATTCACCGTTACCACGCAGCAATAACTTGGGATAGTATATAAGATCATCAGTTGATAGTAATTTTCTGTAGTACGTCCATCCACTCAGAGCTGCTTTTTCGTAAATATCATGATTATTATTTATCTCACGTAAGGATTTATGTGCCATGCAATCGGCTTCCCACCAAAAGTCAACTACAATGGCTATTGGTCGAAATGGCTATTGGACGAAATGGCTATTGGTCGAAATGGCTATTAGACGAAATGGCTATTGGACGAAGTTGTTATTGGACGAAATGGCTATTGTACGAAATTGTTATTGGACGAAGTGGTTATTGGACGAAATGGTTATTGGACGAAATGGCATTGGACGAAATGGCTATTGTACGAAATGGTTATTGGACGAAGTAATTATTGGACGAAATGGCTATTGGACAAAATGGCTATTGGACGAAATGGCTATAGGACGAAATGGCTATTGGACGAAATGGCTATTGGACCAGGTGGTTATTGGACGAAATGGTTATTGGACCAAATGGCTATTGGACGAAATGGCTATAGGACGAAATGGCTATTGGACGAAATGGCTATTGGACCAAGTGGTTATTGGATGAAATGGTTATTGGACCAAATGGCTATTGGACGAAATGGCATTGAGCGAAATGGCTATTGGACGAAGTGGGATTGGACAAAAATGGCTATTGGACGAAGTGACATTGGACGAAGTGGCTATTTGACGAAATAACATTGGATGAAGTGGCTATTGGACGAAATGGCATTGGACGAAGTGGCAATAGAGCGTCTCGTTTACTCGCGTTTGGTCACGCATATTTATGCTGGTTCCCTGTACCCTGGATCAGGGGCAGGTATTGGGTTCTCTAGGTTTTGTCCATTTCCACTTCGTCCAATAGCATTCAATTCAATTCAAATTCAGCATTAGGTAATCGCTCTGTTAACATATACGGGAAATAACGATCAACACAAGTTGTATATATAGTTGAGTTGACGCACCGAATACCGAATGCATTGGCGCACCGAAATGGTTGCAGCGCAATAGGGAGCGCGTGTGAAGTCCGACGCTGTCGTGGACGCAGACACATGGTATTCTGTGTCAATCAGCAAATCAGCGGATATAAAAGTTAATAGTTTCAACACATGCGTGCTAATATCTGTCGACGCACGACGCATAAATACTAGTATGATTGTGCCATTATGGGACGAAGACACCGGAATTGTCAAGAACATCGCGGCAGGATTTCTGAGCTCAATATTTCGACCAAGTTTCAGGATTGATTCTTTGGTCATCGTCTAATGGTGACGATTGTTTTCGAGAACGCAGCAAATAGATGCGATAATGCAACTTAATGAAAATGCCAATTTAATGGCCTTTTGGAGAAAATTGTACTTTAGGTCCCAGATTCTGGACTGTACTAGTATCGGACGATACTGGAACGCCCAGTGTCGTGCGATATGTGTACATATAAAATGTTTCGGGCGATACTGGAAAACAATTATGTACCAGTATCGTCCGATACTGGGACAAACTACACTGGAAGTATGTGTACCAGTATCGTCCGATACTGGAACAGTAAAATCATACCAGTATCGAGCGATACTGGTAATTTGTATGTTCCAGTATTGAACAATTTTTAATACTGGTATACCAGTATTAAAAACAAAGGGTAAAAGAAGCAAGTGAGAAGAAAGGTCTTCTGCTGAACACTAAAAAGACAAAAATAATGGTAATGGACAAAGAGGACACAGGGGCTGACTTCTCACTAGATAAACAGAAGATAGATGTTGTACAACAGTTCGAGTACCTAGGATCTCTTATCAACACCAAGAGTGACAGTTCAACGGAGATCAAACGTAGACTGGCAATAGCTCGCAAGACATTACAAGATATGTCAACTATCTGGAAGAGCAAAGGGCTATCAATGAATCTCAAGGTACGCTTCCTGAAAGCAACCATCTTCTCCATCGCCACATATGGAAGTGAGTCATGGGCAATGACAAAGAATGACAGGAAACGAGTTGATGCATTTGAGATGTGGTGCTATAGGCGACTCCTACAAGTTTCATGGAGGGAGAAGAGAAGCAATCACTGGGTATTGGAAAAGGTTAGAACAAAGCTCACACTAAGGAGGGACATCAACATCAGAAAGCTGCGCTACTTTGGTCATATTACCAGGAGAGATAACAGTGTCGAGAAATTAATTCTGCAAGGTGCAGTAGAAGGTAGTCGTGGCAGAGGACGCCCTATAACATCATGGACTGATGACATTAAAAGGATCACTGGTTTAAGTACGATAGAAGCAACACGACGTGCATCAAACCGAACCAAATGGCGAGCTCTTGTGAAGGCCACAGCAGCACCACCTGGTGCCATCTGACATAGAGAGAGAGATACCAGAATAGAATGTTAGGTTCCAGGTTGAATCGTAGGTTCCAGGAATGTTAGGGTCTGAACATGATTCGATGACATGAACAATTGCAAACGTAGACGACCATTCGGTGTTGTTTAATCAATGAGCAAAAGAAGAAGAAAAAAAGAGAGAGAGAGAGAGTTGGTAATAGTTTGCAATAAAATAATAAAATTAAGAAGAGAGAGTATATAGGGAGAGTATAAATAGTGTAAACATTTAATATCGGTAATTGACCAAATAGGAATTCAATGATGGGTTCAACTAGATATTTTTTTAGAATCCACATAACCCACACACAAAACCAAAAGGATTACAGTTTACACCGCGTTCAAAATGTTTTCATCCGGTATAGATATTTCGCATTAGAGAATACGGCCCATTACATACTTAGTGTCGTAACTCACACACAAAACCAAAAGGATTACAGTTTGCACCGCGTGCAAGATGTTGTCATCCGGTATGTATACCTCGCCTTAAGGAATACGGCCCATTACGTACTTCGTGTCATCACCTACACACAATATTAAAAGGATTACAGTTTGCACCGCGTGCAAGATGTTTATATCCGGTATAAATACCTCGCCTTAGAGAATACGGACCATTACATACTTAGTGTCGTGTTTATGTTCCCCGTGTGACTTTGTGTCGTGTTATAGTTCCCCGTATACCCCTGGGCTTTCTCCAATTTTTGCCTTTGGCTAACCGGTGCATATCTTATGTCGATTTCTTGAAGAATATACAGCAGTACACACAGGGATACAAAGAAGTAAACCAAAACTGTTTTTACTTGTGGCGCCATTCTAGATACACCTGGTAAAAGAAACAAAATACATTAGGGACGCACCATTTGATGGGGTATGGAAGTTGTTGAAGAAAGAAACACTTCACCCACCTTCAGTGTAAAAAGAAACATAAAAGATGTAAAAAAGATGACCTGCACATGGCAAAAAAATCAGCCCTCCTCCATGGGGAAAAATACCAAGCGCTTCTTACCAAAATACCTAATCAATGCATCAAAATTCTATTTATAACACTTACTTTGAATTTAAATGTTGGATGTCTAGAGAGCTTGTGACTCATTGTGCTTCAAATTCATGATTTTAACAACTTCTTGCAGAGATATACGTTAAGGTTTATTTCGTTGGAACGGGTTACATTAGGATATGCATAATGCATTTATTAATATTAGTAATATTAGGGGCGTTATGCAATATGTCCCCGAGAGGGTTCTTTAAACAAATTGTATGGCGATGCTCCTCCAACGGTTTGAAACAGAAGATATAAATCAGGCAGTTCGGGATGAGTCAAAATATTCAGGTACCGATTTCAACTAGTTCAAACATATCGTCAGCCTGCTTCGATAATTGCCTAACTCACTTTTCAGCGAAATTTAGTTTTTTTTCATAAATCATGACTTCATTACATTATGTACATGCTGTTATAATACGTAAGTCATTGACCAATCAAAAGTGTTGATAAATGCACAATTGCAATTCTGTTTGAGTCAGCATTGTGAGTTAGGCAGATTGTACTAATGATGAAAATTGTTTAAAATGGGTCGTATTAACTCGTATTAGGCATATAACAAGCCACATTTCACTTGAAGGTATATCCCCAACCTAATTCTATCCAACAGTTACTGCTCCTGTTGGAATTCACCTGCACTATTCATGTTGCTATTCAACATATCGTCAGCCTGCTTCGATAATTGCCTAACTCACTTTTCATACTTTTGTTGTTTTCTAAAGGCCCTGTCACACCATAGCGTATGGCCTGAACGTGGCCTGAACGTATGCCGACGTATTCAAAAAATAGCTCGAAAATTGTCAGAGTCCAAGAACGTCCAACTTCCCAACGAATTGCGTAGGAAAAGTCGACATCGGTGATGGAATGGACGTATCCATAGCGTATCCATAGCGTATTAAACGTAACATAGCGTGTGACTAACGTATTGATAGCGTATCACTAACTTATAACAAACTTATGACAGCGTATCACAGCGTATGCGATCGGCGAGCGTATACCAACGTATGCTTAACGTATTCGAAGCGTATGTCTGCCGTGTTCGACGTATCCTCAGCGTATCCTCGGCGTACAACGAACACGTGACTTATGCCGCTGCAGAAATTGAGTTTCGTACACGGCGGGACAAGTGTTGCCAGTTCAAGTAAACGCAGCCTAGATGATAACTATTAAAATATCTAGAAGGGTAAATCTATAGGACCAACCTATAACTTACGACGAGTAACGTACCTCTAACGTATGTCAGCGTATGTCAACGTATGTCTAACGTATGTCACCGTTTGTAAACGTATGTCTAACGTACCACGAACCTCGCAAGTTAAGCACACGTTGAGTACGTCGAGAAATTTTGAACATGCTCAATAATTTTTCGCGTGCTCGACGTGTTCCAAATTTTCACAACGTATCACAGCGTGCTCTTAACGTAAACGACGTATCCCCAACTTACCCCTAACTTGTATCAGCGTACACCAACGTACGCCAACGTATTTTTCGATATTTCGCATACGTTGTCATACGTTCAGGCGATACGCCATGGTGTGACAGGGCTACCGTACAGCTAGCGTATGTACCGTACAGTTAGCGAGCATTCGTCGTTTTGGGAACTTATGGAGGGTTTGAGTATATAAATGGGTCCCTTGAGTATCTCATCCTCACTTCTTCATGGTCTGTCGTGCTGAACACATCAACTCATCATCATACGCTACAAATACGCTACGCTACGTTAAGCATACGTTAAGCATACGTTAGTCATACGATCGCATACGCTCGCATACGCTGTGATACGCTTTGATACGCTGTCATAAATATGTTATAAGTTAGTGATACGCTATCAATACGTTAGTCATACGCTATGTATACGTTCAATACGCTATGGATACGTGACAGGGCCTTACACGATCGCCCGGCATAAGATGAATACGTGAGAATACGTCGAAACTCGTTGGAAATACGTCAGGCATACGTTAGACATACGGCACATATACGTTATCAACTCGTTATCACTACGTTGGCTGTACGTTTCCCCGTCAGCCTACGTTCATCAACGTATACCAACTTACGAGTAACGTACGAGTAACGTACCACTAACGTATGTCAGCGTATGTCAACGTATATTTAACGTACCACAAACTTACCGGGAACCTATGCAGAACGTATTAAGCACACGTTGAGTACGTCGAGAAATTTTGAGCATGCTCAATATTTTTCGCAGGCTCGACGTGTTCCAAATTGTCACAGCGTATCACAGCGTGCTCTTAACGTAAACGACGTATCCCCAACGTACCCCTAACTTATATCAGCGTACACCAACGTACACCAACGTATTTTTCGATATTTCGCATACGTTGAGGCGATACGTTATGGTGTGACAGGGCCTTAAGAACTAGAAAATATGAGTTAGGCAATTATCGAAGCAGGCTGACGATATACTTTTACTGTACATTGTACAGGACGGACGAGGGCTCCGGTGTTTGTAAAACACGTACGACACGTACGCGTACGGTACATGTACATAATACTGTTCATTATGATCGTACATCATGAATAATGTATTATATGATTATTATAAAAATTCTCCCAACAACACCTATTTCAGCGGCAGATTGGTTTGATCCCGGGGTTTGATCCTTGTTTTCAAGTATGGTTGTATGCACTGGCCGGGCCGGGGGACGGCTATGTGGTATTTTCCACTTATAATTCACTTTTGTATTAGCAGTTATGTTTTGCTATCTCATGCGAGGTTAGGTCCGCGTGGTGTAGCGGTTAGGTTTCTATCCTAGATAGCGAGAGGTCCGACGATCGAGCCCTCAGCCGAGGGCACATTGTTCTCTTTTCGCTAAAACCGGGGTTTATATTTGTTATAAATTCCAGATTAAACGGGTTATTTAATTTTTTGGATATGGCGGTTTTTGATTTTGTTGGTTTTATCCGATTGCTGGTGATGTTTTATGCGTTAGCTACAGCAGCTCTGGTAGGAGGTAGGGTCTGTGCAGTTAATAATATAGAATAAAATAATAGGTACCCAGGCGCCGGCATAAGTTAGGGATGGTTTGTGATTCAAAATTCATGAACTAAGGATTGATGTTACTAGTTGGAATAGATTTGATTTAGGATGATTGTGGTGATATACGTTTGTGATGGGCAAAGTTCATTATAATATTTATTAACCTTCGTTGGCATTTGCAATCAATTAGCAGATAAGCATTTTTATTCTATAAATGGAGGGGTTGAGGTAAACAAATAAATATTTTAATCATATTAAGTACGGTACCGTCAATGACCTTTAACCTATTCGGGGTCACTTCGAAACCCTGATAAAAAACATCGGTTAAATGTGACGGTCCTAGGCCTTGCTAAGCATTATTGGTCAGTGACACACCCCGGGTGACACAAAGACACAAATATTTCCCGGGCTAATAAAAGCACGGAACAACATGCATGAACATGATGAAACACTGCACTCCGGAGTACGAGTCACTATTTACATACTTTGGCGAACATGTGACAGTGCTCATTTTATTCAGGCTCCGATCCGTATTGTATGCCTAACCTACTAACAGGTATCGTGGCGACACAATACAAATGAATTTGGGGATCAGCGAAATGCGGGCGCGCAGATCATTATCATGATTTATGCATAGACTCTTCACACGTTGGGAGAATTTACAGAGTATGTACGCGTACGCGTACGTGTCGTACGTGTTTTACAAACACCGCGATGGCTCCAGTCCTACTGTGAATCCTACTACACCGGCATGCATGCTAGCCTAAAAATTGATATAAAATATTAACTTACGTTTAAGCTGCAAAGCTGAGTGAAACTTTGTGTCGTCATTGTAAAGCTATAGCGCTTTAAATTGACTTCTCTGCTGAAGTTATAAGAATGATATCGGATTGAAATACACGGGCCTTTTCTATGTTATGGTATAGCCTACATGGTAACGTATAATAGGATGATGATCTAGCTGGTAGCTGCACTTGCACGCATCGTTTTCGCCCCAAAAGCCTGACAAGGACATTGAGCGATTGACTATTGTTTCATCACCGAATTGCTAGTTGATACCTGTTTGACTTCTCCCGGTTGCACGGTATCATGGTGTGTATAGAAGTCCCAGTATACAAATGATCTCACTGAATTGCTGAATACAATGTCATGCTCTACCACACATCTATAACAAACGGAATAAATCCCATAACCCTCATATTGGAGAATTCTATACACCATATCGCTACCCTTGGCAATGCATGTAAAAGATTTAATTATAAAACACTGCTGTTGACTTTTTGTAACAGTCAATAGTTAGGTCACCTAAGCCCTATATGAAAGCTATGAAGATTGTTAAACGGGGTCAGTCGTCACAAACATGCACAAACACAATAGCCAAAGGACCTTGCTTTTGTCAACACTCCCTACACAGAGGACTGCAGTGCAAATCTCTACGATTTTCGCTATGTAATCTCTATGGCGGATTTCATTCCGTTGTATGAAGCTATGATGTTTGCGTGGTCTTCGCTATCTCCAAGCAGATAGAGCAATACGTACATGGACTTTTTTGTAGACGAGGGTTCATTTCATGATTTGGTGAGGTTTAGAATGAGTTAGGATTCCTGTAATTTCGAAGACCACAGATTTTCAAAACGTGAATTTTCCAACATTTTACGACATAAATTTGGTCACAAAACGTGTTTAATACTATACATTTTACCGTTCTGCAGATGTTAATGACCTTCCTCTAAAATTCTACATGATTTTTAACACGTTTCTCAGTTTTTGAGATGCCCAAATAGACCATTTCCCGAAGCTATTTCTAGCAAATATTGCAGTCACTGATACTCCATTGTTTTCTTGCGTATAACAAAATCTGACACGCAGCGTGACCTCCCTGCTGGCTGGTAAGGCATAGGCCTATACACTGTTGACTTATACAAATCCAGAGTCAAGGTCGGGTTGTCACGTTTGAATGGATACATGGTGTAATGTAATAGAAACACTTTACACTGATTTATCAATTACTGAACGTTGGCTTTTTGTATGGGGCTATCTCATTCGAGGCCTAATTAATCAAGGCGGATTCAACCGTTGTCACATCAAGAATTAATTGTGTACTGATTGAAAAGGCAGTTTGATCTTGATGTGTGCATTGGACCATTAAATCGATGATTTGTATATGAATCGTATTTAATCTAGTTCTCCATAAATTGAAAGTAATCAAATGAAAAATAAGCAAATTGTGACAAGTGTTGTTCTGACCACTTTTTCCACCATTTCAATGGGATTTACACATATTAAGATATGTGATGATATGAAGTGAGTGTCCACTACATGCATTTTTATGTAATTCATTGTGATACTGACATAGTAAACGAGGTAAAATCCACACAAACGTGTTTAAAACATTGCATAATTAATTTAGACGAATGTACCTCAGGTTATTTAAATATCGCACAACTGAAATGTTCTGAAGACCCTTTGTTTCTTGATCAGTCACATTTGTGAAGGAAAATACTTGGCATGTTCACAAATAAAAGTTCCAAGTCCATTGCCTCTTCTGCTAACATTTTGTAACGTATAAAGTGAAATTCTAGCTTGCTTGCCATTTAAAATAGAAATACTTGATATTATTGATATTTAGTATGTTTGGGTCTTTGAGCTCCATTGATATGGGCACCGTATTATTATGGTGTTGTAATACAGGCTGAGTTCATAAATGTAATACACGCCTGTTACAATGCATAGTTCAATGCACACACCACGATCAAAGATCCGTTTCAATCCATGCACACTCTTGTTGATTCACCCTGTATTCTCCATTCGGGAATTGTAGGCCTACTCTTTAGACGACTGACCCCAAAAAACAGTTCTATGAGGGTTGATCGGTTGAATTTGTTTGGTTTTTTTGGGGGTTTTTTTAAGTTCACCCTGTATTCATTATTGTAATACAGTCTGAGTTCATTAATGTAATATAAGCCGATTACAATGCATAGTTCAATGCACACATCAATGTTGAATCAGCCTGTATTCCTTAATGCAATGCAGTCTGAGTTCATAAATGTAATACAGGCCGATTACAATGCATAGTTCAATGCACTTATCAAGGTCAAAGATCCATTTTAATCCGTGCAAAGTCTTGTTGATTCACCCTGTATTCATTAATGTAATACAGGATGAGTACTCCCCCACCCCATCCGGGAATTGTAAACCTACTCATTAGACGACTAACAAACAAATATGTTCTATATGAGGGTCGATCGGTTGAATTTGCTATAATTTATTTTTTCAAACATTTTCGAAATTATCACAAATTCTCAATAAAATGTAAAATTAAATATTTTCGCAAATTCTCAAATAAAAATTAAAATTAAATCTGTTATTCGAAAAAAGCATGGGTCGGTCAGGGCGTAAAACAAAGGATCTTTCCTATAGCTCTAAATTGGCGAAACCTTTTTACAGCAGCGAATAAATTCAGAAGAGTGTCGCGCGCAAAACGCTAGCATGGCGCAATATGTCGCGAAATGTCGCAGTGTCATTGTATGCGTGACGCTTGCGTAAGCCAAAATCGCGCTTAAACGCTTGGATTACTTTTGCGCTCGGATAGATAAAAAACGAATATTTCTCGCCAATTTGGAACTCATTCAACTATAGTGTTTAATAGCATAAGGCACAACACATATTCTACGGGCCCGATTCTACGGGTCTCGAAATTTAAAAAATGCAAACATTTCCAATTTCTTTTTCTTTCTTTTTGAAATAAATGTTGAAATTGTTTCGTTGGTTTTTTGAAAATATCGAAAATTGCTGAATATTCACCAAAATGTATTGAACGCCAGACCGACCGACCTTACCTGAGCCACCCATTTGCCCGCAGAGCAGGATTGGTTTTTCTCGTCCCCTAATCGACAAAAGAAGAGTGTCAAGACACAGTCGTTTCGATTATTCTCATCGGAATTGTATTCATTTTTATTCAGAGAGTTCGATATTACTAACTTGCTAACTATTGTACATACATCTTGTCAATAACCCTGAATGGTAGACCTTACACATTTTATAACTGCGGGTACTATGGTTAACTTTTTACCTTTTTCGTAGTGTATTATACGCACATGTTTGTCTCTCAAGAATACATTACCGTACATCCAACAACGTGGTCTGATGTTACTCACAGTATACAGGTCATGTGTTTAAGAGGTTACAGTATACAGGTCAGTTGTTTAAGGTTGCAGTATACAGGTCATGTGCTGAAGATTACAGTATACAGGTCATGTGTTAAAGGTTAAATTCTAGGGTTCTATCGCATTTGGTTTGCTTCAATTACTTTTATATACATCACATTAATAGTTCCCGGGCTAGCGTTGGCAGATTGGCCGAGTGGTTAAGGCGGCGGCGCGATGATCGGAGGGTCCGGGGATCAAGTCCCGGGGGGGGGGGGGGGGGGGGGGGTCCGCGGCGATTATTTGGGTGAAAATGTCATACTTCGTCCCCCTCCCCCTATACAGAGTATAGTTGACTGCCCCTCCCCCGTGTCACCATTGTCCTACGTTGCACCACGATGCAAATGCGTCATACCAAGGCGTGCACATTTGGAAAAGTGTGTTAGATAAAAATATCATACATTGTATGAATCTTACATAATGCATTTGAATGACATGTTAGACATCGACCCGATAGTAGCCGGTTGCAAAAGAATAACTCATAAAATATCATTAAGAAAACGAGAAACATAGTATTTGGACCTTGGTTCAACACATTGCATGACGTTACCCACTTGTGTCCAGCAAATAAGTACAATATAATGTATAATTAAAAACCATAATTCACAATCATATCAATTGAAAGCTTAAACAGAAGTTGAATACTGGTGTTAACCAAAGAATATTTCTTGTGCAGTCCCACATGCTTAGCACCACTACAGTGCCAACATGGCTCCCCAAACAAAACAAAAAACAGTGCAAAACATGTGTTAGAGTAATGAACAGCTACAGGTCGTCTGACTTCAACCCTATAATACATGGTACAGAGAGGAATGTAACACAGACAGGTATCTAAAGCCGAGAAAGGTGTGTAAACCACAAGAAAGGGGTTTACACCAAGAAAGGTGAGTGTACCATAGAAGTTATCCATGTAACGGATTGGCTGCCATCTTGTCCAGAATAATAACTGTGTTCAAGTTTTGCGCATGGCTATATGAATAACCTTGATAATTAGAATAATACGCTGCCCAACCATATGCAATGCCACAAAATCGAATTTGATCGAGATTACATGTCAGTGAGCGCATCATGTGTATATTACGGGCTTTGAAAAACTAGCTCATGCTGTGTACGGAGTAAATCGCAATATATATTTGACATATATAGCTTTATTTTATAGCTGCTCCAGGAGCAGCTTAGGTGGCCAGAATCTCAAATATGTGAATTAGAATTAAGACACCAATCCTTTCTCAGTTATAGATACTTTTCTCGTTTCAATCAATCAAAATGGCCGCCATATCATTAAAATTATAATAATTTATAGCTATAATATATAAGCAATTATCTAAGCTTCCTACATAACTAAGCTAAGTCAGTGATTTAGTCATAAATATAATAGTTTAAGTATGAGGCTATGCTTTTTTAATATAAAATGGCCGTCATGTAAAAAAATGGTCGCCAAACACCACAAATTAAATATAATTATATAACTATATCCAAGCTTCTTATAAACCTAAATCACTGATTTTAGTTACGATTCGCAAGAATTATGGATTAATGATGATAATTATGCTTTCCCAATATACAAAATGGCCACCATATATACAAAATTACCACCATATAAACAGAATGGTCGCTAGATAGCCAAATGGCCACTATGGCATTAAAATTAGCATTGTCTTGCTACATCAACGATTCCCAAGTAACTAAAGCAATGATTTCTGCATTTCGAAGTGATAAAAGATAATATATTTAGCATTTTAAATATCCAAAATGGCCTTCGTAAGAACAAAAGGGCCCGCCTAATGGGTTCTACCGTATACACAGTTCGAAAAGACCTCAAAATGGTCAGTTATACTGTAAGGTGCTGGTTTGAAAAAAGAAACTAGGTTTGGTGTTAGTAGTTGCCCGTAGCGCACTCCAAAATGAAGGTCCTTGCTTAACCCACCAATCTTGATCATTATTGTCATTTTGGTAAATCACGTAATTCTGAAGATGTATTTGTCTTCGGTGTCTGTATCTTATTTGCAATAATAATCAATTCGCCATTTTTTGATAATCTACCCCTATAAAATAGGGAAGCATCCTAACCAAGGAATCTACTAAACTGATCTCGTGCTACTTTTCAGCTGCTGGTAGAGTGCGTCCATAGGCCATTTACAGAGACTCAAATCTGTTGAAACATGGAAATCGACACAAAAGAAAATGAAGATTAGTAAAGACTTAGTTATTAAATTAATTTCAAATTATGACAGCCGTTTTTTAGCGGTTTCTTGAAGAGGAATGTTTGTTGTTCACTTTGATTTTATGCGGCATTTTAAAATAACAATCTTTAGACACTTGTACCCTATGTAGTGACAACGTCAGGGTTAATTTATATTAGGCCTACCGATCACCAACTCGCAAAACCATTATAAAAACTTACATTTCTATACCCAATAGTTTCTCGAAATGTATTTAGTATAATACAGTTACCGACAGACTACTGAATTCAAACTACAGAAATAAAGGGGCACTTAGGGATTGCTGAGAAAAATGAAATCGGGAATTGGTAAAAGAGAATGGTAAACTTCAGATGGTTAAAGTTAATTTAGCATTATGGATCATACCCCGGCAAGTCTTCAGAGATGACCCGCATTCCCGAAACGGAATAAGCTTCTAAAGTGTATATTTCGGACTGCACACAACTAAATACTAAATGTAAAGTGACGTCACGGGTAACACTAACATATAATACCGCATATATAAACTTACTGAGCGCTTAGACCTTGACGTTGTATTTCAAACGGCGACGTATTCCCTGGGAGATTCCCCAAGCCGGTGGAAGCGTTGTTAAAGCTCTTAATATTGCCTGGTTGGATGACGTTACGGAATAAGATGAAACCATTGAAGACTGCAAGACCAATGATAACAACACCAACAACACCAAATCCAATCGCGATGGCTGTGGCTGCTGTAAGAAAAGGAAGCGTAGGCTTTAAACAACAGAGAAAGGACCAGGCATTGTATTCCAACAGACCATATCATTAGACTCTGTGCCATCTTGGTACGCCCAGTATGAGTATAGGAAGCCGCCCTCATTAAGGTCAATCGAAGGCTACTCCAAGAGAGGTGTACGCAACTTACACTGATGGTGGATGTGGCCAGACTCAAAAGCGCAGCCACTAATGGCCGGGCATACGTCACACATCATTCTTACCACAGTCAAACACAACCCGGCGCACATCGATCAGCTCACTGCGCATGCTTGAAAATTCACACATTTTAAAGAATCAATATTTAGTGCTCAGGAGTTTTAGGGTTAAGACACGTACAATACTTCATAGGCATACTCAATCGCGTACGTTCGGATTATATTCGCGCGCGGTTAGATAAAAAAAAACTGCATTTCTCACGAATTTTGAACTAACTCAACTATAAATAAGACTATCATTTTTCCAAATGGTAAACAATGATAACGTTGTATCCGTACCGTCACCACCGCCAGTAAGGGTCATCGTCGTAACTGAGTCTTGCACGCTGCGTCCGGCATCGTTGACAGCAAAGACGCTAAACTCGTACTCCATTCCTTCTTGCAGTCCATCAATGGTGGCAGATGTCAAGGACGTAGCTCCACGTGCAGCAAAGAAAGCATCTGATGGTTTGCCTAACTCATACTCGTACGTGATAATCCCACCTCGATAACCACAGGGTACTTCATCCCAAACCATTGTAAGACTTGTTGTATCCGAGGAAGTCACACGCACATTGTTAGGACCAAGTGTTGGAACTGTGGTTAAACAGATGAGAATAATGTATCTTAAAATCAAATCTACTGTGCATAGTCAAAGCTTGAAAGTGTAATTATTTTTTACAGGCTTATAATATATACTTGATTTATAAGTATTGGCTTTAACGTGAAACTTGTTTCAAAGAGCGCCATCTACTGTTTGATCAATTCCAAATTGGCGAAGCCTCAATGATTATGTCAGCGAATGGACAAGCCGTGCGTACACAAAGGCAGTGCTAACATTCTCAATCTTTCTTCAATTGCACTTTACTTTTGAGGTCAAAGTGCAATTCCTTCAGGTCAAGGTGCAATTGAAGTTGAATCGCTATAACAATTTGCTTAAGGGCTGCAAAAACTTGTATTTCGCAATTTTGCACCAGCCTTTGCAAGTTGTATCGCAGTTGATGATTTTTAAGGTGCAAATTACGATGCGATATGGGAAATATGCAGGTCTGCATGAAGGCAACATGTGCACTTTGCATCGCATGTGTGACGCGAGCGTGTGGCCAAAACCATGTGTATGTGGCCATAATCGCTCGCGTACGCTTGGATTACTTTTACGAATATTTCTCGCCAATTTGGAGCTGATTAAACGATAGAAACATTGTTCTCCCATGGTTCTTCTGGTCAAACTTATGCATATATCAGAAATGTCAAAATTAGATATTCATTACCAAGAGAAATACATTGAAATAAGTACGAACATGCCTAGTATTGGTTGAATAATTCTTGAGATAGACATTGAACGTTGGGATTGTTTTCTAAAAAATCTGTTTTGTATATATAAATAAATATATATTTTATCAGATAAGGCACTGCCCGTATCAAAAGTGCTCGGTTCCTAGGAAGAGCGTATTATGTTAAAAACAAGCAGTTAGGCAAAATAAAAAATAAAACATGTTTAGCGTCCTGCCTTTTTAAAAAAAAGGAAGGAGGTCCTTTTTTTCTTTTTCGTTTCTTTTCCAAAATGGCCGCCCGACACATTTTGTCTAGATAATAATTATGCTGTATCTTGATCATTTAGTTATTTTTGTGATTAGATGTACACCAGTCTGATGATTGCCTCCACCATGAATGGTTGGTGGGCATGAAACTGCCAGTTACTATGTATAAATAATTATCAATCTAACTGCTTGGTTTTAACATATATATAAATATATATAAAAATGTGTAATACAAATAATAATATACAAATGTATATGCACATAATAATATACAAATACCTTACTTTAGGGAACCATTCTAAGGTGTTGATTGACAATATATTGTGTCAGTTGTCAGAACGTAAACGGTAGAGCGTATACAAATTCAGAGGTATAGACCTTCCGGAATATTATCGCTACTCTGAGTTTCATGGACAATCCCATACGGTCATTTTGTCCAATCGTCAGGCGAAAAGATGTCTCTCTGATCGTAGGCTTTTGACACATTGAAAATGAGAACACACAATCAATGGTGTTAAAACTAGCGATCAGAGCAACAATATATTCCAAAGGAGATCTATACACATTAAGATATCAAAAGATAATCAAAAAGTGCTCAACTGATAAATCAGGAGCGTAATATGTATTGACAACCGTTTCTGGTTAGACTAGCCATTGAACAAAGTGCTCAATACCGTAAACGGTAGAGCGTATAAAAATTCAGAGGTATAGACCTTCCGGAATATTATCGCTACTCTGAGTTTCATGGACAATCCCATACGGTCATTTTGTCCAATCGTCAGGCGGAAAGATGTCTCTCTGATCGTAGGCTTTTGACACATTGAAAGAGAGAATACACAATCAATGGTGTTAAAACTAGCGATCAGAGCAACAATATATTCCAAAGGAGATCTATACACATTAAGATATCAAAAGATAATCAAAAAGTGCTCAACTGATAAATCAGGAGCGTAATATGTATTGACAACCGTTTCTGGTTAGACTAGCCATTGAACAAAGTGCTCAATACCGTAAACGGTAGAGCGTATAAAAATTCAGAGGTATAGACCTTCCAGAATATTATCGCTACTCTGTATATGTGTATATATATCTTTTTCATTTAATATCGTGAGAGAATCAAGTACTTGTATACTATTTTTGTCTTCCTCTGGACAGTGACGTAAATTTACTGGTGCAACATTCAAACACGCGTACATATAAATACGCCAGCGCCTCGATCAGAAAAATACGCAGTTACGTCACTGTCTCGTGATGGATAAATATCCTTGAGTCTAACTATTTGATGTGAGTTATACCTCCATCTTCAGTAACAAAGGATCTCTCTAAAACAAGATCATTTCCAAATCCCAGCGTCGGTACAGTGACAGTCACATCGTACGATGATCCATAGCGTAAACCCATTAAAGTCACAGCCGAATCAGTCTTCGGACCAGCCGTAAATACCGTGTTTTCCTGTCGGCATTGTTCCAGATTGGTCAACTTGTAAGTTATCATGAATGGTGATGAAGGACAGGCGACACCTTCCCAGAACAGATAGGCCGATGTTGAAGTTACTGCTACGACTTGTATAGGGACGTCCGTTCGGAAAGTATCTTGAATTTAAACAACGTGAACACATTTTTAAATTAATATCACAATCGGTTTAAAAAATAATTGTTGTGATATCGAAATGAAAATGATATAATCGCTAATGGTGCGATACAAAGTAAAGAGAATAATTATACAGCAATGGCAATAGTGAATGAAACGAATGATGTCAGACAATAATCTGATGATAAACAAACGTTTTGTGAAAAACGATCATAGCTAAGCCTTAAAATAATCTTATACGGTAGACTGTCAATAATATGTAAACGTATTTTTTTTGAAAAATCATCAATCACGTACCTGATAAATTCACGTCAATTTCCACTGTGCTAGACGTGGGACCATCACCCGCATCATTAACACCCATAACTTGGAACGACACTATTCCACATGGCAAATCTCTCACAGTCACTCTAGTGTCAGCTGTCTTCCCAGAACGTATCTCTAAACCATTAGATAGGACTTGGTAGAAATACTCCAAGCTATCGCCACCACGTGATCCACAGGGAATATCATCCCATGTGAATTCGGATGTACGCCCGGCGGTGTAGATAGTTTGCGGATTCATTGGCGCTGCCAAGGGTACTATAATTGTAAAAGTGTCCCCAACATTTGATGTTAATTAAACAAATGGCTTGAGAACTTTACTCTCAACTATCAGGAGTTACCTATATCATGCACATGGGGGAGGGGCAGTGTATGATTAGGGTATATGATTACCAGTAAATTCGTGAAAACACAATGGCTTGAGAGTGCGGTGCCCCAAAACAAGGATTCAAATGATTATCAGCAAGAATGCACTGCTAGCGAATCAACTCTCTACCATACAATTTGATGATTTCAAAATATCTAGACATTCAATTACTAACCTGACGCAAGCGTGGTGAATTCCTCTGTCCGCTGTCTTCGAATATTATCTTTGGTGTGTGCACTGACGATTATTTCATAATCAGATCCGGGTTCCAATCCCTCTAACGTCACCGATGACCCCTCCGAAATGATAGGATCTGCATCTCGTCTTGTAGATTGACACTGCTCTAAGTCAACCAATGTATACTCAATCATATATTCATCAGATGGTGGGCATTCAGTCTTGACCCAGGACACATCGACACTTGTTTGTGCAATGGCATTAAGTTGTAATGTGTTTGAGGCAAACGGTTCTACAAAAAAGTTAAAAAACAAAAGCGAATGATAAATAACTTAGCCTTTTAAACTCTGCTGATATACAGAGAACATAGTCAGTGCATTTCAGGTGTAAATGTTATGGCTTCCCATTGTTATATAACCTGATAGAACAAATTCCTGGTTAACAGATTAATAATAATACAAACTACTAAATGCTAGGCCCCTTGTGATATTGTTATGACGATTCCTTGGAAGTGTAAAATACACAAAATAATCATTTTCGGACTATTTCATATGCTCGTGGCACTTCACTTGTCTGGTATTTCCATCGAATTCCCATTTTATACAATATGTTGCTATACGAGGGGTATCAAAAAGTTGTTGAAATCACCCAGAAGTGAAGGAGCTATATCGATAAAATTTTGTCAGTGTAATCACTGGCCCTTAAAAACATTATGGTGCAAAAATGGTCTCATAAGTATGATTACTTTTGATACAGGTGGCGATAGATGCCATGGCCATGTAAATCAAGGACATCTTCCAACGGTGATGTGTACATGGTAAATTATAATGGTCCACTAACTGATTCTTGAGGAACGCCTTCCAGAAGAATATTAGGCTCAGATTTTTTTTTAAATTTTGTCATTTGTCTCTCGTAGGTCTCATTTTATCTCTGTAAATGACAACATGTCTAAGCCTCATACTCCTCTGAAAGGCTACCCACACGGATCAGTTTTTGGACCATTATCGTTTACCATGTACACAGCACCGTTGGGAGACGTCATTGATTTACATGGCCTTGCCATCTAGCGCCACCTGTATACAAAGTAAACATACTTATGATACCATTTTTGCACCATATTGTTTTTAAGGACCAGTGATTACACTGACAAGATTTCATCGATATAGCTCCTTCACTTCTGGGTGATTTCAAAATCTTTTTGATACCCCCTCGTATTTTAGGGGAATTATCAGTGGCGTAGCCAGACTTTTGAAACTAGAGTGGTGGGCACAGTATGCAGTTGTATATGATTTGTATACAGTGCGCCAGTGGTAGGTCCAAGTAGCGCGCATATAACTTGGTGAGAGACGAGCGACGGGTGGGGAGGGGGGATGTTGCGGTTTTGTATACGCCGATCCCTAGTGTATCGACGACCTTCAGTGTAGGCTACCGATGGAGTGGTTTTAAGGGGACACGGGTACGCCACTGGAAAGTATAGCAAGAAGTTCATCGCCTTAAGACGAAGGAAGGGTAAGTTTGGTTTGATGGATGAAAATAAAATAAAATAGTTGCGTTGTCTCACTGTCAAAAATCCCTGAACTCGATTGGTCAATGAAACATTCTATGACGCATCTTTGTGCCGGATGTTCACAAATTCTACTCTGTACGCTTACCGTTTGATATCACATCGTACGTTACGTTGCCATAGACACCTGTTCCTGCGACATTTTTTCCTGCCACCTCAAAATTCACCGACCCACAAGAAGGGTTACTTAGAATCACTCCCGGGGTAAATGACACTCCGGAATCAACCACTTCGTCATTTAAAGAGAATCTATACGCGTATGATTCTATAAGTCCGTTGCGTGACCCGCAAGGAATCTCCTGCCAGGAGAATGAAGTCGCTGCATCTCCTATGACGTGTGAAATATCTGGTGGTGGCTGTGAGGGCACTGAAAAAGAAATCGTGAGATTATTCGTTAAATTGAATAGAGGAAATGAGAAACAAATATAAAATATAGTCTGTACACGTACCACCAGTTGATATCACACCGTACGCTATGTTGCCATAGACACCGGTTCCCGCGCTATTTATTCCTGCTACTTCACTGACCCACAATAAGGTTTACTTACCCTACCCTAACCCTAAACCTAACCCTAAACCTAACCCTAAACCTAACCCTAAACCTACCCTAACCTTACACTAAACCTAACTCTAACCCTAAGATACTTTTATGACTAGCGCACTCGTGGTATAGGAAAATACACGTTATGACTAGCGACCCTTATGACTAGCGGGTAGACCCCACGCGCGGTTAGACCCCACGCGCGGGTAGACCCCAACTATACACCGCCATCAAAATACAATTTACCAGTCATCATTGATTAGCAAAAACACCTATGGGTAAGAACACATTTTGGTGTCCTGGCACTTTTTAGGTACCTTGTTCAGTGGTTTCCTGTGTTGCCACAAGTCGTGTCGGTCCTGCATTAACATTAGATCCATCGCCTTGCAACCCGGCTGTAAGGGTCACCCTATAGGTTGTATACGGCTTCAAATTCGTCAGAGTTGCCGCTTCTTCAGTTTGCCATTCCAAAGTGGTAGTAGTGTATTCATCTTCACACTGATCTGCGTCGATGGATTCGTATTGAACCTTGTAGAAATCGGCAGGACATAACGGAGTCTCTGCGTCCCATGTCGCAGTGATTTGAGTAGACGAATCGGTGGTTAACGTCAGATTTAACACGCATGGTGTCTCTGAAAAAATTCAATATGTGTATGAATTGAATGAAGAGAAATATTTTAAGAGTAGGCTATACTTGGATTAAATGCACATCCTTGATTACGGTGTGAGACAAAATATTCAAGTCCCGTCTTCATATAAATCGGATTCCATAATCAAGGTGTTTACTGAACAACACGGACTCTAATTCAGGGCGTGTATGAAAGTGTCCCATGGGGAACAAAATTAAATGAAAATGCATGGTTTTTTGTTTAAAGCCGTATTAGTCTACTATCAAATACACTTTGCCTCATTAAATGTCAAATGATGGCAAATCTCCTCAGACATGTCAAATTCAGTTTTGGCCACTTTGCATGTGCAACGAACTCTTTTATTAGAATCGTCATTCAGTGTATAATTGAAGAAAGCCAATATCCGTTTTTCTTGAAGCACAATCATTGTGCTGCCTAGACTAAGCAGCAGCGTGATAGATACGTTAGGTTTCAGGGTAAATGTGACTTTCCGGTACACTTCTACGATGACGTCAGAGTTATCTTTTGCTTCGCCCGTCATATAAATATTCATGACATATTCATCATAGTGGTTCTTTTCATCTCATTTAATTAAATTGATAAGTATTTATAATAAGAACATACTTTAGTCGCCTAGTGAGTGGCGATTTCTTTTTGTAGTGTAAATGGACTGTAAAACACAAATCACTGCCTCACACTTTCGAATGACAATTCGCTAACATTAATTGATTGCAACGCGGATGAAGGTAGGTTTAGGTCAGGTGACTTGATGTGACCTGTTTCGACTTTTGACTAAGATTCGAAACTTATGGAGGACAAATAACGTAAAATTCGTCACCAGGAATTACTCAAATGACTAGAATTTCACATCGACCCTATCATGTGAAAGGCCTAACCTTAAAATTGGTTAAAGGAGGGGTGCCGCAAGCACAACATTGAGCATTATTTGTTAGAAAATAATTATCGAGCCAAAATTGCGACACTATATAGAATAAAACATCATCGGCTACTAGTCACAAAAACGAATACAAACTGCCATCGATCAACAAGCAATTTTTAAACTTCGCGGCGATCGAAAATCCCGGTGTCGATGACGCCTTGATTATTGGTGCTCAAAGTTGCGCATATGCATGTTATAACTGTGTTTTCATCGCCTCCGGGACTTTTTATCCCCGCGAATTTTAAAAATTGCATGTTGAAGGATGGCAGTTTTTAGTGTGGTGTTTTGTTTTATATAATTGCAAAAGTTGAGCTCGATAGTTATTTTTCTAACATGTAATGCACAATGTTGTGCTTGCGGGACCCTCTTTTAACCAATTTTAAGGTTAGGCCTTTCACATGATAGGGTCGATGTGAAATACTGGTCAATTGAGTAATTCCTGGTGACGAACTTTACGTTATTTGTCCTCCACAAGTTTCGAATCTTAGTCAAAAGTCGAAACAGGTCACATCAAGTCACAAGTCAAATCAAAACGCCATGGATTATAGTGCTGTGGAGTATGCTCGACCATTTATGCAAAGTATTTACTCTGCCGTCGTCGTAACTCTTATAGCAAATCTCATTACTTTTCCTCTAGAGACAAGCGTATAATTTCCGCTGTTCCGCTTTATTACCGATATAGAAGTGTATGTCTACGCAGATAGTCGACTCGCCTGCATCATCATACTCGACGGGAACTGTGATTGGTGAATTAATGTCAGCACTGCCGTCCTTTGCTATCTTGTATATTTTGTAGGAATTGGCACCCGAGGTGTAGTCATTATCACACCAATAAATCTCATCTTTAAACACCGACAATCCTTCAGGATTGTTTGTTAATGTAGAACCTGGTAAAGTAATATAAATAAAATTGATGAGGAACTGGCTTGATTTGAACTGACAAACGTACGGTGTACGACATGTGCCATTAATTTCCCCACGATTTATTTTATTTTCCCTACGATTTTTTTATTTTCCCCAAAAAAATTCTATTTTCCCCACGATTCTATTTTTTTCCCACGATTTTTTTATTTCCCCGCGATTTTTTAATTTCCCCACGACAGTAGGAATTTTCCCATGATTTTCTGATTAACCCCACGATTTTCTGATTTTCCCCACGATTTTCTGATTTCCCCCACGATTTTCTGATTTTCCCCACGGTGTTATGAATTTTGTTGGGAAATTAATGGCACATGTCGTACACCGTACAAACGGCTCTTTTTTACAGATCCACTGGCTAGAGCCTGGTTCTGGCCTAATGTACGAGGGCTGGTCAATATGTAATGAAAGTGATCTCGTTATGAGACCCATGATTGATTCTATTGAATGTAATCATTATAATGTATGAACCTTTGTGTTTCAACTGATTCACTTTCGGATTTAAGAACTATGACATCATAGCACTAGCCTAAAAGAAAGTACACTTTTGAACTTTGATTGTTGGTGTGAAACACGTGCTTATAGGATTGCATAACTTGACATTAGAAGTAGGTAAATCCCGATTTTCTGCATAATAATACAATAATAATAATAATACAAAATACTTATATAGCGCCTTACAATAAATTCTCAAAGCGCTTAAATACAAAGAGAAAAGTACAATACATAAAATTCATAAAATACAAACAACAAAATATAAGAGACATACAGGAACTGCGAATCAAAAATACAGTAGTTGACAATAAACTAAACAAGAAGACACTATGTATGGACTTATAAATATGAGTCTTGGGACCCTTTTTAAATTGGCCAAGAGATGACATTGAGCGAATATATGATGGTAAACTGTTCCAAATCTTTGGTGCTATACTCGCAAAGGTTCTGTTACTGTAACATTTTGTGTTTCCTGTAGCCGGGATGCGAAGAAGATTTTGAGTAGAAGAGCGAAGGGTTCTCCCGGGAGTGTATTTAGTTAGGAGTTCTGTGATATATGCTGGTGCCATATTGTTTAATGCGTTGAATGTGAGCAGAGCTATCTTGTATTGTAAGCGTTGCTGAACAGGGAGCCAGTGAAGCTCACAAAGAATCGGCTTCATATGGTCACGCCTTGAGCACCATACACGAGTCGGGCAGCATCATTTTGCACTCGTTGTAACTTTGCAATTTGGTATTCAGGTGGACCATACAAAAGGCTATTGCAGCTGTCAAGTCTTGATGAAACAAAGGCGTAGACAAGTCGCTCAGTTGACTCGCGATCAAGATATTGTATTTTATATACTTGTTGTATTTTTATAATACTTAAACTGTGTATATACTTTAATTGTATCTTTTTAATATTTTATAATGTTGTTATTTGTATTGTGTACGGCGCTTTGATCTTTTTTGGAAAAGCGCCTTATAAATGCTCTGTAATAATAATAATAATAATATTTGATGAGCTTTCCGATCTTGTAAATGGCAAAAGAAGCCACGCGAACAATGCTTGATACATGACCTTTCATTTCCAGGGACTTGTCAATGATAACACCAAGATTTCTAGCTGCACTGGCAATTTCTATGTCAGATTCACCGATTTTAATTTTAGGGAAGGTCAGAGTTTTCACAAATTTGGAACTTACAAATATAGCTTCTGTCTTAGAGTCGTTCAGCATTAGTTTATTGTGTATCGACCAGGCTTTGACATCATGAACACATTGCTCCAGTTTGCCAATAGCTGTTGATATTTCAGAACGATTAAGTACTACGTAGAGCTGGGTATCATCAGCGTAAGTCATATAATTTATACCATGAGCTTCAATGATGTCACCCAAAGGGGCAGTGTACATGGTGAAGAGCTGTGGTCCCAATACAGAACCCTGTGGGACTCCCTCTGTCAGAAAAATATCATCAGACAAAACCTCTTTAATGTTGACTGACTGGACACGTCCACTTAGGTAAGAGAAAAACCACTCAAGGGCGGTACCGGCAATTCCATAGCGATCACGCAAACTTTTGATGAGGATCTGATGGTCAATAGTACAAATGCCGCGGAGTCATCTAACAGAATAAGCGCTGCTTCTTGATGTTTGTCAACTGAGTATAGAAGGTCATTTTGAACTCGTACTATGGAACTTTTGGTACGCAGACTGCTTATGTCCATGAAGGTCGTTGTCCTGCAGATAAGTGGCAAGTTGAGCTGAAGCTGCTCGCTCAATAGTTTTAGCGATGAATTTGAGGTTTGAGATAGGTCTAGAGTTCTTCAGTTATTTCGATCAAGCTTTGGTTTCTTGATCAAGGGAACAACTTGCGCAACTTTCATCATTTCTGGCATACATCCAGAATTTAAAGACGAATTGATGATTCTTGGGATATGCGGAAGTAGAGGATCAAGGCATTTCTTGAGAAGATCAGTTGGAAAAGGATCAAAAGCACATGACTTGTTTGCAGATTTGGTGATGACTTTGTGTACATCATCGGTGGAAACATGACCGAAAGCAGCGAAAGAACTGTTGGTCGATTCAGAAATCTTAACGGAGGAAACAGCAATACATTTCATCAAGCGTGTCGCGCAGCTTTCTAACTTTACCATGGAAGAATGCTGAAAAATCATTTGCTAGAGTTTTTCTGCACTCATGATCAGGTAAAACATGAGCTATAGATGGTTTTGACAGACGGTCAGCAATAATGAAGAGTTGACGATCATTGCATCCTGCAATCTGAGTCCTATGATAGTCACATTTTGCTTGCTCCAACATGTGGCGATACTTGTCACACTGCACCGCGTATATCTGCCTATCGACCTCCAGTCTGGACTTCAACCACCTTCTTTCACACCGGCGTTTTTCACGCTTTTCATGATGTAACGCATCACAAAACCATTTGGCATTTTAGCGGAGAGTCACAGATATTTCTTTCTCAGGTGCATGCTTATCAAGCCAGATTGCCAACCCATTAAATAGGCACCCCAGAGAGTACATTGTGCCACAAGACACGAAATAGAGACAACAGGAAGTAGATAACCTTTTGAAAGAAGGGTACATTGAGACTTCGGATTCTCCATGGGCTAGTCCAATTGTGATGGTGAAGAGGACAGATGGGACTTCGAGGCTTGTGTTGAGTACCATTAACTAAATGCACCCTTCGTAAAAGACGCGCACCAAATTAATCGGATTGACGACACTCTGGATGCATTTTAAGGCGCAATGTATTTTCCCATCCTTGATATGGCAACGAGATTTTGGCAAGTATCCCTCAACGGAGGATGCAAACGACAGCAAACGGCAAGTCGACATTCTTTATAACTCCACAATATGCCCATTGAGGAAGACATTGTGTTTTCTGTTAAACTCCATACAGCTCATAGTGCTCGATAAAGCGCCCAGGAGGAAAACACTGTGTTGTCTTTGGAACTCAATAAAGAGCCCAGTGAGGAAGAAACTGTGTTGTCTTTTGAACTCCACGAAGCGCCCAGTGTGGAAGACACTGTGTTGTCTATTGAACTCCATAGATCGCCCAGTGATAAAGACACTGTGTTGTCTTTTGAATTCCTTTTCATCCACGCGCGTGATTTCAAGGTGCGATTATTGACAACGTTATGAATAAAGTATATATATATCAATATCAATTAACCAGTATACTTACCTGTATAAATAACCTCAGGCGTTGGAAAATCTTCTGTGAGATCCATGGAGTAAATGGAAACCAGATTACTGAAAAATAGCTCTTTTGCTATTTAAAACATAAATAAATTCGGAAAGATTATACAAAATTGCGGAAAAATAAATGTTAGATATATACAGACTGTAATAAAAAAAAAAGTTATACCATTTTTAAAAAAATGTGAAAAATAATTCCAAAGTGATTCTGTTTCAATTTTTAATATCTTGCAAACAATATTTTCTCAGCTTTTGAATAAGCTTTGTTTTATGAAAATCGATTGTCAGGAAGCAGAGCAATGATCAATTGTCTAAAGTAGTCACCTGGGACACTTTGGCTTAATGTCTGTTGGGCTATTGTCATGAATACAGGAATAGAACGCTCTTTGTGAGACAATGGTTCATTTCAAGTGGACAGCCCAAAATCAAACAGATCCTGCTTATTCGGGCAGGAATCGTTGGTGATGGAACTTTTATTGGACATATCTTCATAGATGGGAACATGAATGCTTCAAAACGCTATCTTCATCTGTTTAACAACACGTTGATACCTAAAATGACACATGGAAGATACCTGTTGAACCAGATTGGCTCCATAACTCGTCTGTGTTGGTTTCAGGCATGTCAGGATGGGTAGAAGGAATGTCAGAAGGAATAATAAGCAATTAATGAGCTCTTAATGGTTCCTGCATGATACCCTAATTAGATCAATTAACATTAATTCTGAGTATAGACCTTTAGATCTACATACTGTTTTCCGCCCGTGTCCAAAATAATTAAGAATTGCATTTTTTTCTTCATTTTTTGATTTTTAATTAGGACTCCTTTAAAATTACTTTTATAACTTTCATTTGCTACATTATGACTTTGATGATATCAGATATGATAACGGACAAACAAAATACGATTGTATTATTACCTAGGATTAGCCTTACTTGGGTATAAAATTAATATGTTATAGAATAATGAAATGCCGCCCTTGATATAATGCGTTGCTATTGGTTGCAGGCAGGTTATCCGTGGTTTTCGCTATCTCCAACACGTCTTCATATATTTGAGACCAAATTATTATATATTATATGTTACGTTTTGTTACGTTTTTGTATTTTGTAAATTTGGAAGGTATTTTGCCTAAATACACACACAAAACTATCACTTTTTTCTCGGCCTCATATTAAATAGGTAATTTACCTACATAGGTGGTGGGATATCAAGTTATTTTATGTTATAAACGATGACAAGATGCAAAATATTGGTGACTTTCACAGCCCATTTAGCGGGGTCACGATTGAAAATGTGGATGGGTGCAAATCGCATGTACGACAATTTAAAGCCGCTATGCGTGACCTGCCGGCTGGCTGATGTGGGGTATTGTCTCCTCGATAAGAATATCGCTATTGGTAAATTAAAATCGTGTGTTTATTCGCTTGTATTAAGCAAAATAAAGAACTATTACCTAAATGTAATGCAGTATATATACTATTTTAGCAACACTACTCTATAAAGCATCTGAAAAAAGCTGTGAACACTTCTTTTTTAACAAGGATTTACTAAAAGAATATAGGTCTTTACAAGTGAAAACGCTAAGAAAGCTGTTCCTGGTACTGCTTATTATAGTAAAATACTCAATTTCATTGACCATTACTATCGTTGGTGAACTTTATATGGAATACAAGAGCATGTGAAAATGATGGTGAATTGGGTGACTTTTGCCTTGACAATGCCTATAGTTATATCGAGGGTTGAACACCATAAGGCCGTAACTCAATTTGTGGGCAAATTGATATATTGGTACAAAAATACTCCATATAACCTATATTTTCAGAACCATAAAGAAATAACTCATAAACACTCTTCATTTGACTCAAATTAGAGTTATAAGTTGGGTGCTACAGTGTATTGTAGTGAGTCCCAAATATTTGAAAGTCGATTATCTTAAAATAGCATTTCTTGAGTTACGGCCTTCTGGCGCTCAACCCTGGATATGTAGCACCACAGATGAAGATGAATCATATACCCAGCAGGCCAGAGCCAGACTACAGCAAACTTCCGGAGTACCACTACAAATCTGTCACAGAGAGCACACACCTTAACCGAATGGACTGCATAGGACACCAGATGATTACCAGTACCAGTCAAGGTGGAATTTGAGAAACGCCTTCGGGAAAGGTGAAATCACACTTGAAGACAAACCAGCCATAATAAACTTTTTTGAAAAATTCATTGTATCTGAACAGCTTGTAATCGTTTACCTACAACATTTAGTTAAAGAGGGGGGGGGGGGGGGGGGGGGGGGGGGGGGGGGGGGGGGGGGGGGGGGGGGGGGGGGGTTGAGTCAGATTTGGCCTATGTTATAAAACGATTTTATGCAACTTTCCCGAATAACAACCGATAAGTGTTGTATACCATATTGTAGCCCTGGATGTCTTGTTTTGAAAAACGCTTTCGGTTCTGCTCTGGTTGCCATGGTAACCGAGCAAGGGCTCTGATTGGCTAAACACGGGAACAGTCATAACTCAAAAACCAAATAACCCACTGGGATCATATTGAGGGGATAGATGCATTAGAACAATACGCACAAAATCGTATGTCTCCGGATTTGTTGATTGGTTGCCATGGTAACCAGGCCGCAGCCAATCAGGGTATTATACACCATAGTTTAAAAACGAAAAGGAAATTTAAAGAAAACTCTTCATGATTTTGTTGGTATTGCTTTTCTTAACATCTGTGCAAATTTTCATTACAATCATACATTGCGTTTTTGAGTTATGACTGTTCCCATTTTCCAGATACGCGCTTTCGCTGTTTTGAGATATAGGGCGTTAAAGTTTTGAAACACATGAGGGCGCTTTTGCATATCAGTCAAACATTTAATCAAATTTATTTTTAGTTGGAGATTGAATTATCATAACTTTTAATAAAAGAATCATAAAAATTGAGTGATGCGTTCTCTTTTTATTAATTATTTAGTTAATTTCCTTATATATAGCAGGGTGAAAAACAATAAAATACATAAGAAATTCGTCGTTACAAAATTTCTAACCCCATATTTGTATTACATCCAGACGGCATGCGTCCGTTTCAGTCGGCATCCACTACTCAAAATTTGGAAAAACCATGCATAGTAGTTTACCCCATGTAACAATATTTCACCCCATGTAACAATATTTTCAGAGGTTTTCACGTGATTGTCTTGTTAGGTAAGGGTTGAATTTGGTTTCAAACTTGGTTTTGACTTGTGAGCAATCTATATAAATACATTTTTTTGATACGAGATTCACCATGATTGTCAGCCAATATCCGTGATTCCTTACCATTTCCGGTTGGGTATAATTCCGACATTTGTTTCGTTCCATTTTAGGCCAATGGAATTGGATTGTAAGTTTCCTGTTGGTAGTTTGAAAAACGGGACGAGGTAACTTTTCATTATTTATTATTTGGACTTTTTCATTATTCATTATTAAATTAGAATTGATGTTTTCGAATGGAATTCAAGGCACCCCCACTATACAAACCAGTGTTAAGTACTTGACCCATTGATTAGTATTATATTACACATGAATAACTCTTTTTAAACAATCCAGACCCTTGTCCTGTGATGACGCACCGAATGGAGCCGAAGGAAGGACTATGGGAAAGGATCTTAAGTTAAGAAAAGTCATACGATTTGGTACATGGAATGTGAGAACGCTATCACAGCCTGGCACTCTGGAGCTTCTGACCAGACAGATGGACAGATGCAAAGTGAACATCCTAAGTATTGCTGAAGTACGCTGGTCAGGAAAAGGCCACTTCTCCACAGATGACCACACCATATACTACTCAGGAAATGAGAAAGGAGGGAGCAAAGGTGTAGCTTTCATCACCAGTAAAATCATCTCAAAGTATGTCTTGGGCTACAACCCAGTCAGTGACAGGATCATCTCCATCAGATTCCAAGCTCGGCCTATTAACCTCTCAGTCATTCAAATTTATGCACCAACCTCCGCAGCCTCTAATGAAGATCTGGAATGTTTTTACAGCCAACTGCAGGAAACCCTTGATGGCATTCCGAAGAGAGATATCATCATGATAACAGGTGATTTCAACGCAAAAGTTGGAGAAGGCATTCAAAGCGAAGACGAAACCATGGCCTTGGGCCCGCATGGCTTGGGAAGCAGAAACGAAAGAGGTAGTACACTCGTGGATTTCTGTGTAGCAAACAGACTTACTATCACAAACACAATCTTCCAACAACACCCGAGGCGGAAGTACACTTGGATATCACCAAACGGCATCACAAGAAACCAGATTGACTACATCCTCATTAGCAGTAGGTGGAAGTCTTCTATCAAGATAGCAAAAACCCTGCCAGGGGCAGATATAGGTAGTGACCATCAACTTCTGATTGCTGATTTTCGAATCAAGCTGAAGATGACCAAGGTGCTCCCAAACCCTGCAGATTTGATTTGCAGCATCTTGATGACAAATACAGAGTGGAGACCAGAAATCTGTTTCAAGAACTGATGGTTAGAGATGTGGAAACAACTCCTGATGAACTCTGGCTGGACATCAAAAACTCTATTCTCAGCGCAGCCAAAAAACATGTTCCTAAGAAACATAAGAGAAAGACCACATCATGGCTGTCACATGAAACCATCAACTTAGCAGATGAAAGACGCCAATTGAAGGAAGCTGGTCTGCAAGGCAGTAACCTATACAGAAGACTTTCAAGTGAGGTTCAATTGAATTCTAGGAGAGATAAAAATAAGCATATCCGACAGCAATGCCAAGAACTTGAGGATCACAGTTTTCACAAAAACAGCAGAGAGCTCTTTAGATGTATAAAAAACATCACCTCAAAAACGACAACTAGATTGGCTATCATCAAGGATGAGCAAGGAAAAGTCTTGACTGAGAGTGACGAAATCAAGGATCGTTGGAAAAACTACTGTGAAAATCTGTATGCGTCCCAAGAAGAGACAAATGGCTCACAGGAGTCTCCCCCGCCTCCACTAGGTGAAGATGAGCCTGATATTCTTCTGTCTGAGGTCCAGGAAGCCATCAAGAAGTTAAAAAGTCAAAAGGCACCTGGTCTAGATGATATTCCAAGTGAGCTCCTGAAGCAAGCTGATGATTCTGTAGCAGTTATTATGCAAAAGCTGTGCAACACTGTGTGGAAGTCAAGAGTATGGCCAGAGGATTGGAAGAGATCAGTTTTCCTTACACTTCCAAAGAAAGGGGATGCTAGCGAGTGTAAAAACCATCGTACTATCGCTCTGATACCACATGCAAGCAAAATCCTGCTGCACATCATCAACGAACGTCTCAGACCTCATCTTGAACGTGAACTTCCTGCTGAGCAAGCCGGTTTCCGGAAAGGCCGCGGCACAAGAGATCAGATAGCCAATGTACGTCACATAATGGAAAAATGTTTTGAATTCCAGAGGGAGCTCTTCATGTGCTTCATAGACTACGCTAAGGCCTTTGATTGTGTGAGATATTCTGCATTGTGGACAGCACTGCAAGAAATGGGAATCCCTTACCACCTCGTCCACCTAATTCGCAATCTGTATGACGGTCAAGCTGCCTGTGTGCGCACTGAGAAAGGAAATAGTGATTGGTTTGCTCTAGGTCAGGGAGTCCGTCAAGGGTGCATACTTTCACCAGCACTCTTCAACCTTTATGCAGAGTCTATAATGAGACGTGCATTGGATGATTGGCCAGGGGGCTGTCAGTAGGTGGATACCAAATACACAATCTACGTTATGCCGATGACACCACCCTGTTTGCAACAAATATGGAAGAGATGGCGGAACTCCTGAAGAAAGTCAAGGTGGAGAGTGAGCAGCTTGGCCTACGTCTAAATGTCAGCAAGACCAAGATCATGTCCATAGGCACAGATGGTGTTGGAGAGACTCTCATAATTGATGGTAATGAGGTGGAATCGGTCTCGAAATTCAACTTCCTTGGATCCCTGATCACCAAAGAGGGTGGTTGCAGCCAAGAGATTAGACACCGTTTAGCAATGGCCAGATCAGCAATGATCAACCTAAGCAAGATCTGGGCTGACAGAGGAATAACCAGAGCAACAAAAACCAGGCTAGTCCAAGCCCTTGTATTTCCAATTGCCATGTATGCATGTGAGACGTGGACCCTAACCAAAGCTGACAAAAACAGAATAGCTGCTTTCGAGATGTGGTGTTGGAGGCGTATGCTTCGTATCGTATGGACAATGAGAAGGACCAATGCCAGTATTATTGAAGAAATAGGGGTGTCTAAACGACTTCTTCATGCTATCAACACCCAAATGCTGAGCTACTTCGGCCATATCTCACGTCGCAAGGGTAACAACCTAGAGAAGATGATCATGCAAGGCATGATTGAAGGGAAGCGTAAGAGAGGCAGACCTCGTTCCCGGTGGATTGACCAAATAAAATTGATTACTGGACACCCTCTCCGTGATTGTTACTCCTTTGCTGAAAATCGTTATTTGTGGCGTAGTATCTGTAAGGTCACGAGCTGTCAGTCATGACAGGACCGAACCAACCAACCAACCAAACAATTTAGGAAGTAGTTTATGATGTGTTGTTCAAAATGTCAAAAAAGTCGAGTTACGGGTTTTTTTTATGAAACTCGATATCGAGTTACGTTTTTTCATGAAACTCGATATCGAGTTTGATTTTTATTGAATAAATTAGAGAATAATTGATTTTTTTCTTTGTAGTATATAATTAAGCTTAACTTAGCGTGTTAGTTCGTGTTTAGATTCTATTTTTAACATTGAATGGAATTTGCTTGACATTACTACTTGGTAGCAGTTAGAAGAGAAAAACGTAACTCGATATCGCGTTTGGTTTAGTATATACCATTTTCCATAGAAACACGTGTGAAAAACGCAACTCGATATCGAGTTTGATTTGGTATATACCGTTTACCATAGAAACACGTGTGAAGAAAGTAACTCGATATCGAGTTAGGTTTGGTATATACCCTTTCCATAGAAACACGCGTGAAAAACGTAACTCGATATCGAGTTTGGTTTCGTTTATACCATTTACTATAGAAACACGTGTGAAAAACGAAACTCGTTATCGAGGTTTTTTTTCTTTATGAAACTCGATATCGAGTTTGTTTTTATTGAATACATTGGAAAATAATTGATTTTTTTCTTCTTGGTAGTATATATAATTAAGCTTTACTTAACATGTTAGTTCGTGTTTAGATCCTATTCTTAACATTTTATCGAATGAAAGTTGCTTGACATTACTACTTGGTAGCAGTTAGAAGAGGAAAAACGTAACTCGATATCGAGTTTGGTTTAGTATACCATTTTCCATAGAAACACGTGTGAAAAACGGAACTCGATATCGAGTTTGGTTTGGTATACCATTTACCATAGAAACACGTGTGAAAAACGTAACTCGATATCGAGTTTGGTTTAGTATATACCATTTCCAATAGAAACACGTGTGAAAAACGTAACTCGATATCGAGTTTGGTTTTTTATTGAATGCATTGGAGAATAACTGATTTTTTTTCTTGGTAGTATATATAATTAAGCTTTACTTAGCATGTTAGTTCGTGTTTAGATCCTATTCTTAACATTTTATCGAATGAAAATTGCTTGACATTCTACTTGGTAGCAGTTAGAAGAGAAAAACGTACCTCGATATCGAGTTTGGTTTAATATATACCATTTACCATTGAAACACGTGTGAAAAAAGTAACTTGATATCGAGTTTGGTTTGGTATATACCATTTTCCATAGAAACACGAGTGAAAAACGTAACTCGATATCGAGTTTGGTTTGGTATATACCATTTACCATAGAAACACGTGTGAAAAACTCGATATCGAGTTTGGTTTCTTTCATGAAACTCGATATCGAGTTTGATTTTTTTTTTAAACTCGATATCGAGTTTGGTTTTTTGATGAAACTCGATATCGAGTTACGTTTTTTTCATGAAACTCGATATCGAGTTTGATTTTTTTTATGAAACTCGATATCGAGTTACGTTTTTTCACGAAACTCTATATCGAGTTACGTTTTTTCATGAAACTAGATATCGAGTTTGGTTTAAACCAAACTCGAAACTCGATACTCGAAACTCGAAACTCGAAACACGAAGAATAGCAACACACTCACATGGTTATGTTGACCAAGTAAAGTATGTGGCTGACGACACACCAGTAGATGTCATGTACTTAGATCTGGTCAAAGCTCACCGAAGACTCATACAAGCATGGCTGGCAGACAGAAATATAGAGTTGTAGTGCAAGGATCTTAATCATAAAAAAGCCAAGTCTGGTCTTCATGAATAATAAATTGTTTCAAGAGTTTTGCAGATAACAGATGTCAGACTGATCGGTCGATAATTCCTCCTTCTTTGAAAATTGGTGTGCAGTTTTCCAAATATTTGGTACCTGGCCTTCTTTGAGTGACTTGTTGAAAATCAATGTTGGTAGTTCTGCTTGTTCTGTTGCTAGTTCGTTAAGGGGGCTGTGTACCTTCAGGTACAGCCTCCGTAAAACTGCCGTAACTTCTTCATTATTCATTTAATCTATATAAAAGTATACATTGTTTTGTAGGAAAGGGTTCAATGAATCCAACCATGATCATGAAATTGACCATTTTGGAAAAAAATTATAAAAAACATGTTTTTTGACCCACTTTAGGTTCTGCAAAGATAACTCAAAATATATTGTGTCAAATTTTGTCATACTAGTTTTATTACATTTCTCATACAATTCCCTAGGAATTGTTTGTTTTGTTTTTTGAAAATCTTTATTATTTTTTGAATTATAGACCAAAAAGTGCCAAAAAATGTGATTTTTTTTTTACCTCCAAAATCGTGAAAATCACAATTTTTGGTAAAAAATCACATTTTTGGCACTTTTTGGTCGATAATACAAAAAATAATAAAGATTTTCCACTTGCTACTTGCTTTTTATGGCCTTGACTATTTAGACTTACTACAGGCCTTGTGGTGGTACCTGTATACAGGCTTGCATATCAGCTAACGGTCACCTAAAGTAACATACGCCATTATGCTTAAAACCCTTGACTGCACACTGCACACTGCTGAATGGCATTTCTTGTAGCGCGGATTTCAAAACATTGGTCCCTTAGCGTGAGCATGTCCTCGAAGATTGCTTCTATTGTTTGCGTGCATGGCTGGACAAATATTAGTAGACTTTTGTCAAGTATGTGCACAGTTGTAAAGTTGAATGAAATACATTGTTATTGTAAGAAAAGTTGCAAAATTAATGTATCTAAAGTTTTGATTAAAATTACAGAAAAATACAAATGAAATTGAGAAATGTGGCTTGACCATTTTATTAAGCATACTTTAAGGATTAATTTGAAAGCTTACATAACTTAATTGGGCATACAAAAACTGGTTCAAAATTATTCAATTTAACGCCTAATTAATTGATTAATTACGCGAATAAATTAATTACACAGCAAACATGTTAACGAATGGCTTGACAGATTTGTGTGGCTAACCATAAACATTTTTCTCTGTGATTATAGTGTTTATTGCATGTTTAATTCATGAGAAAATACAAAAACACCATTTGCGGTTTTTAAAAATATACCAAATGTTGGGAGGATAATATTTTAAATACTAAAGGGATATTAAATTATCTGCTCAGACCATTGTTTTGAGCACATATTTACCTTTAATTTGATACCTTGCAAATACATAGTAATACTTAATAATTTCCACGAATTTGGTCATTAATAAAGCTTAATAAAGACAGATTATGGTGTTTTTTTAAAAAGTAAAAATAATTGTTAACTTTTTCTCAAACAGAATTGTTGACAATGATGGAAACTTCATATCCTGTGAATTTGGTATTAATGGCATGTATAGTTTTTGCTGGAAATTACAAAAAGCAAATGTTGAATGTTTTCTTCATAATATGCGAATTATATGCAAATAAGATAAAACTATTTTTTTCTCTATCTCTATGACATTGAATCACCAAGCTGTATTCTATAATATGATAATGTTTCCTTGTCTTACATATGTTATTTTTTGAATTAGAGCGTAATTTCAATTACATGGACTTTTGGTAATTTATGCTCGTTTGCACTGCAGTACAGTAACGCGTCATCCGTATACAGTTCATCCCACAGTAAAAAAGAAACACTGGCAATTATGATTGATTTTATATATATCTTTTTCCCTGGACAATATTCAAGGAATATTTTTGGCATTACGTTCCTCTAAAGATACTCCATCGAATAAAATATACTTGAATCACTATTTTGGTTCACCTTTAAGCCTACAGTGAGCGCAGTATACTGCACGAACGAGTAGCCGAGAGCCATGGCTTCCCTATGGATCCAGGTCCGGAGAGTTCCCGGTTTGACCCACGGTCGGTTCGAGACGATTTATTTGTCGTTTTTTCTTCCAAAATTGTGATACCGGTTAAAAACCTGTTTTGGGGTTATATGAAAATAAATCCTCAGCCGTTAAATGAAAGCTTGGGCCCAGATTTAAACACACACACAGATCACAGAGTACTTGAGCCGGACTCGAGTCGCCTCAGTATTTTGCTGGACTCTGACTCGATCGACTCAGTACACCAGATTTAGAATAAACAGAAGTAAGCTTATTATTCAAATGAGGCAAAATTGTCGGCAGTTTGGATTGCAATTACAATACCTGTAATGCAATGGGTTATTTTAACTTAAGATTTGGTAATAAACAATGTTATTCGTTTTCCAAGATGAATTCCCACCTCATTATTGCACAAAGTCTCACTTCCCTATTCGTCGAAAGTTACAGACTGTTAGTCTGAATCCTTCCCATCTTCACAATTTAGTGTATCTGTGTCGGTGCTCAAAACATGGAGGCCATATAGAGGGATGTGGGGACCCAGTATAACTGTTTTACTATAATTTTTTAATATACCGTAGTTCAGATTTCGGCTTTTACTCGACACAAACCGGCTTCAAACTTCATCCTCATTTGGTAAACAAAAATCTCATCTTTAATTTGGTACCATTTTTAAGTATCAACTCGGATTATTAAGCGAGATATGGTTCAAAGACAAATGCGCATTTACATGATTGTGTACATATGAAATTGTGAAAGGTGTTGACTGATTTAATTAAGTCAACACTTATTCATTGCATAATTCAAGTTCTTTTTTATCTTAATTTATGACACTGGGATAGGGCATGCATTAAAGCCCCCCCCCCCCCCCCCCCCCCCCCACCCTCAGCTCCCACATACACACATAAATGTTTCTTCTTGTTATTGGGAGAGGGGGTAAACCAGGATGGTTTCTTTTTCTTTCCCCCTTTTTTGTCTTTCTAGCTCCTCTCAATTTTTTCTTTAATGTTCAAAAACCCATAAGGTCTGACATTAAATGGGAATGAAAGAAAATTGGACTATCAATAGTCCAGTTTGACATGAGAGCCTGTTATAGATGATGTGACCGTTGTTTACAACAGTAGTCTTTATAAATTGATTAGCGCCTGGTGTGAAGACATACTTGAGGTACTAGTCCATGACTACTGCATACGTACTATTCAAAAGCAAAATTCTCATCACTGAGCGCCAATTTTAAAAGCACCTGCAAATATGGTGCGTACGCATACTGCCGGGCAACCAGTTTTAGTACCTGGTCTCTCATTAGGCTAGGGATGCAGACCATGACTACTGCACTATTCTACACTGTAAGTAATGATAAATCAAGTGTGAATTTAATTTACAAAGCACATTCCCTGTAGGTGCGCAAGCATACCGCCGGGCATTACGTCACAGGTCACATCATCTATAGACTAGTAAACATGGTAAATACAAAATTAAAACAAGGCCGAAATCGGGTTTTCGCTACCTTTAATGTCTTGTTCTCAACATAAATAATGCGGTGGTATTAACAACAATTACCATACTCCTATTGGCCAACATTTAAGCCTACACGGAAAATAATAGAACAAAAATGAGAGGTATTAAAGGTGTATGTTCCGATCACTCTTTTGGGGCTATGATTTTTTTTTCACATCAAGATATTTTGATATCAGAAGAATCCCCATATTTTTCTCATTATGTCATATGGAATCTTAGGGAACCGAAATGTTCCATTTAGAAATTATAGGCTAAAATGTGGTGAATTACTGTCAAAGGTGGTTAACCACCAACCAGTTTGTGTACTACTCAATGGGCAAATATTTTGTTACCTTGTGCTTTTACAAATAGAACCGTTGGAGTTACGCATCTCAAACTTTGGAATGTTACATTTTTAAGGATGACCTTTCATGTAAAATAGAAAACATCGAGTTGAAAATCGGGCCAGCAATCGGAACATCTACCTTTAACTAAATACTTACCACTTCCATTTACAAAAAGTCCGTGTATTTCAACAACATCCTCAGTTGACAATGTCCGAGGGCTGGTACCGTCTGTTTGTATACTATTCAATTCATTAGTATAGGTATAGTATAGAGTCCTGCCATGATAAGTGTGTAATAAAGTGTTGAAATCGTGAGTTAGTACTGTTGAATGTCAATTTATGGTAACAATAAATGATTTTACCTAACATTGTTCAACGGGATGTCCAACTTAAAGGGTTTTGAGATGCTCTCTTTTTAAGAGGGTTTACAAAAATGTCCTACAGATTTTTGACGCCATTTATTCCATCTTACAAATGTAAAACATCAACAGAATATCAATTTTAAAATGACATAAAAACAAAACGAAATAAATTCAATACATGTAAGGAATAATCGCAATGAGTAGGGCCTGTGCAATATATTACGTTTTTGTTTATATAAAATAATTAAAGCAACAAAATATCAATAGAACAACAACGAAATAAAGATAAAAAAAGACATAATAAGGAAGACATTAGTTTGGTCTTCTGAAATATAAAATGACGTCTCAATAATAACTAAATAAAAACAAAGCATAATTGATTCGCCTTTGATGGAAATTGTGAACATGAGCTTAGTAGGTAGTATTTGACTTGGACTTTTAAGCGATTATTTGGCGCAGATAACAACTTAACTACAATCATAGAAAAAAGGTGTTCGAACACTGACCCTAATTGCCATGCTTATTGGACCATAACAGGCACGCTATTTGAGTCACGTGAAAATCGGAACTTGTTTCTGGTAGCCTGAAGTATCCCCTTTACTCGTATCCCTCCCCCTTTCCCCACCGATTAATGTTGTGAGGCCCTGTGGATGGTGGGCAAATGTTGGGATTTAACATTGATCAGGGGGGATGGGGAACACTTTACATTACACCTACAAAGTGTTCGAACACTTTTTTCTAACATTGTAGCAAAACAGCTTCTTTCTCTATAGACTGACAACATTCCATTTAAATGGAATTTGTATTACTTACTCGGTTAGCGGATCGAGGGCAAGCCCCCGGGGTGTGGCGCTACCTCCTTCGGCTAATTGTGTAGGTGGCCCGACAAAGCCTATGTCTACATAGACCAAGCCTTGTCTTTCCTGGGAAGTAATATATACGACGCGATTGACGACATCTACTACCAAACCTCTAGCCGCTACATAAAATGATAAATACAAAATGGGTGGATTGTTTTTCATAATAGAGAAAAATGGAAAATATCATATTAAGCTCGAAAGTTGGATTTTGTATTTACATGATTCTCCTTGTAGCAATGTGGTTTATGGCAAAGTAATGTACATCACCTTTAGCATCCTTTCCAGATTCCTCTTCAGGGATGTTTATGTTTTTGTATTTTCGCCCAGTAATCTGGGCATATAGTTTGGCTTTCTGATGGGTAGGGTGTCGATTACCGGTTAACTCTGGTGGTAAAAATGTACCTTTTTGTGTGGCTAATCATGAATTAAGTGGCAAAAATAGCAAAACATGCCTCTGTTACATCAGAATAATGGTCGAACGAGGAAAAACGATGGGGTATTTCCAGAGTTATCAGAGAGAAAATGTTACTTTTTACCCAATTCTCTCACCAACGATCTATGCTTTGACTGAGTTATCTATAAATAGCTCCACTTAAACCAGTTTTGTATGATCATTTAGAAATCAGGAGGGAGTGTGACGTGACCTCCACACACCATCAATACATACTATAATCGAGGATCTATGGTAAAACCATGGAATACGTAATAGTGGGTTGGTGACATGACCTCAATACATACTACACAGAAAAAAAATACCGAGTCATTTGACTCACTTCGACAATTTTGGAATGATTCATCAATAAGTTGACTCATTTGCTGAGTCAATTGACTCATTTTAAGTGAGTCACATACACATTGACTCACTTATTGCACTAAGTGTATCATAGTTGACTCACGCATAATCTGTTAATGAGTCAAATTTCAAGTGACTCAGTACAGTATTGCCAGATTGACTCACTTGTCAGGGAAAGATGAGTCAAGATCGACTTTTGACTCATTCATAAAAATAATGAGTCAAATACGAAATGAAAGCGAGGCTGTTTTTATTTATAAGATCTGCCATTTTGTTTTGCACATGGACTGGTGACTAAATAGCGTATGTTCATGATGTTAGTAATTGAAGACACAAATTGTGTCATTTCTTTTGGACTTCTTTGTTATTAAACACTGCATAGACTCATAAGTAATATGTGGAATTTCTGGAGCTGATAGAACAGTAACTTGTTTTGCATTTGGCGGTGTTTTTACCTTCAGTAAGCTTACAGTGTTGGACCTTCGTCGTTACACTGCAGTAAGCTTGTGGATGTATTTAACTTCATTATTTGTTGGACTTAGTGCCTGCTTAATAATGGGCAACATACAGTGTCTACAGAAACTAACACTTTTCGGAGATCACCGCCCATGTTTGTGATAGTCTTTAATTGTCACAAAACAATGCTATTCTGTTGACTCATCCAACCTGAGTCAATTGACTCAGTTAAACGTCCAAGTGTCTCAGTACACAGACAAACAAAAGACTCATCAAAATTTTCTGTAAGTTTCATGTGAATAAGTTCAGATAGTTAGTTAACTATCCTATGGAATCTCTCAAATGGGTTTATTGCTTGTTTTTTCCCCTAAATTGTTTGATTTTCCGCAATACTATTGATTCACTGACTGGGCATTTTTCAAATGAAAATGGGCTATTTGAAATACTGATATTTTCTTTTATTCAATTGCTTTTCCTTACTTTTTCCTCTTATGCTACACATTTCAACAAATTACACAGGGTTTAAAGTTATTGTCTTTTGTATCATAAATATGCTAAAAAAATCGGAATTAACCTGCTTCTGATGTCATGTTATGCAATCTTCTTACCACGTGTTTCATTTAAACAATTCAAATTTCCCGCCAAATAATTGATTTAGCAGTGTCCCAAGTGCATTAACTTTAAGCTATGACGTCATAGTTCATACTTAGAAATCCAAAAGTGTATTGTTTGAAAGACAAAGGTTCATACTTTGTATTGATCACACTAACACTCAATAGAATCGTGCATGCATTCCATACCATGATCACTTTCATTACTTAATGCCTGACCCTCGTACTCCCGCATCAAAGGACGATGGAACGCCAAGGGTGGTTGATGATTTCGCACCAAGACCAAACTTGAATAAGTTATTTCATGAAGAAGAAAAATTCTGTACACGACCATGATGCTGTGAGTAGCTTCTCAGAGAAGTACATCACTAAAGAGGAACAGGTGATAGGGTATTTAGAACATCTCAATAATCTCAAACGAATGAAAGCTATGAGGCAGGTGGAGCGAGAGAGGGAACGTGATTTTCGTTATGGGAAACATGAAGATTACAACTGGGAGGAAGAAGTAACAGGTGGCCATTTGCAACGTCTCACTGTACATAACAGGAGATGAACAGATACCTTCAACATCACAATCTCTCCCTGCAGGGAAGTAAAAGGGACAAATTTAGACGCATCACTGCGGATGTGTGCCAAACACTGGCCATAAATGTACGCGATCAAGTTGACATGGATGGACAGGCTGTGGATGGAGAGAATGAGGTGGAAGATGATACAGAAGAAGAAACAATACTTGGGATAAGGAAGGATTGTGACACAGACAGCGAAGATTCAGATGAAAATTTAGAGGAGGATTTAGAGAATGACTTGGAGGAGGAAGAGGCTATGGAGATACAGAGATCTCGATACTCTGGCAGAGTTATCAGAAAAAAACCTACACAGACTATGAAATCTTTTCATCATAGGCCTACATCATACATATCAATTTTGTGATTCACTGGAATCACCAACAATAGTAATAATATGTTTTCCCTTTGGGCTTTTTTGTTTGACTGCACCTAGATGTTCTATGTTGATCAATATCAATAGATAATGTTTCTAATTCTTTAATGAAGTAAATTTCCAGTAGAGATAGAATATTTTTAAAAATGTGAAGTAAAGTTGAAAATGTTACCTCAATGTTTATAAAAGCAATAGGCTAATTTTATTTCAACTTAAATAATACATGTAGACTTTCTTTAAAATAAGCCGTGTATACATTGTTGTGTATTATGGGTTATAACACAAAATACATTTATCAGTTTCTTTGTATATAGTAGTATTTATGAATGAATCACTGTTTTCATTGGTAATATTTCCATCATAAAAATCAAGTACACCCCTACTATACAGTATGTATCAACTCATGTGGATTGTGTGATACTGGGATCAAAACTATTGTTATGCATTTGGCCTCTGATGTTTTCTATTTCACATCACATTGTATATGTATATCCTTTGATAATTTGATAACACATTAAAAATATGAAACATTACTACTTTTAGCATCATGCACTAGTGTTTTGTCTGTATGACATAGGGGGGTCAAAATAAATGTCAGACCCTAAAAGGGGGATCAATAAAAATAACACTTTCTCGAAGGGGGGTCAATTTTTTTGTAATGTCCGGGATGCCAATTTGCCCAACCGCCCACCAAAGTATTTATGAACGCTCCCTTACCTCGAGTTTGAACAGCACCAAGATCGAAACTCTCAACATTATTCCCATCCAGATCACACCGTCGTATCGTAAGTTCATCATTGATCCAATAAATCTTCTTTTCCACCGGATCATAATCTAAATGTATGTAAGTACTAGTAGCACAATCACAACCGTAAACCTTTTGAAACTTCAGCGTCCCGATACTGTCGCCAAACACGGTCTTGTAGATTCTCGGCGGATTATTCATAAGGAGGAATCCTAGGTTTTCTGAAAATGAAACACAAGACAATGAAACACAAGACAATGAAAGTTCTGAATTGCCTGGATTCTGAGTGGCCTGGATTTACAGATTGATGAAGAGTTTTCAAAATGACGACTGATTAAAACCTGTTCTACGGGGTTCGGACCTCTTAGTATATATAGTCCAGGAGCCCAGATGGTTTAATCAGCTGAAAAAGTACAAAATGGTTTGATGGTCAAATAATGCTAGTAAGTCGCCAATTGAAATCAAGTATTTGTACTGCTTCCGGGGCACATCCTGGGGGCCACGTTTTAGGGGGAAATAAAATGCGTTTATTCAGCCGACTATAGGACGATGGTCTGTATCTTTTACTCTTGTTGTCCACCTCCAGGCAGAACATGAAATTATTACTAAAAGATGGCAAATACATCAGGCCAACAAAAACAAAGTTGACTTGCCCTTTCAGGGCCAGAGTCTGGGTCGGACGGTCGGATTTTTTTTTTCTTTCTAAAAATTTAAACAGGGAGATTCTACACAAAAACACGTTTTAAAGATTTTTTTTGGGGGGGGTTTAAGCAAGCAGATACTACTCAAAAACACGTTTTCATCTTTCTTTATTGTTATGTGCTTCTTTCATTTTTTTTTTTTTTTACTTTGAAAAAAAATATCGTAGGCAGGCTCTGTAACGTACATTGGGGAGAGAAACCGTGAGTGCAGTGAGCCCTGATTTTAAGGGATGGGCGATACAATAAAATCGTAAGTATATCTAACCCCTCCCCCCCCCCCCCCCCCCCCCCCCCCCCTGGTGCCGCCACTTTATTTGGGGCGGGGTCTAAAACGACCGTCATAAAGTTATAGCTAGGGGCCTACCAAATTCCACATTGGCTGCAAATTTCAAAAAGGCGGCCTGTTTAAAATTAAAAATAATAAAAATTATATAGGCCTAAATAAATAAATATGGCCGTAATAAATATATAAATAAATAAATAGGCCCTGGGGGATCACTCAGTATACCATAGTGTAGGGGGAAAAAGGGGGGTCAGGTCCTTTGCACCCCCCCCCCCCCCCCCCCCCCCCCCTAGAACATTTGAAAAAGGGCAAAACAAAAAAATTGCCCCCTTAGACGGACACCTCCCCGGGGGATCACTCAGTATACCAGAGTGTAAGCATGCGCGACCAGAAATCGAGAAAAAAGGGTTGAGTTTGCCGCACATCGACGAATGCATCACTGCTACTGGCCATTCTCAAAAAAACTGCTGAAGAAGTCCTTCATAAGAAATGTTATGCATAAAACCATAGACTATAAACGGAGCAAAATGCACCTGACACCGGGCTCGTGTACATAATCAACAGCCTGATGAGTGCAATGAGCCTTGGTTATAGGCTTGGGCGATACTTAATTACCAGTTACTGAGCTATTATTCGCGCGAAAATAATTGCAAGAGCCAGAACGGTTTAATTAAAAAGGCGAGATAAATTGCTGGTTTTAAAACAATTGGTGCCTCGAAAATATCTTTAATAACACCATATATTTTCAAACTAATTTTATCACCTAATAATCACATAAAAACTATGTCAGATAAAACTATGTCAGATAAAAGTGTGTCACTTTACGGAAACACCCTCTTGAAAGCGCTACCAATTGATTTTTAATATGCATGCCTACATCTTTTGGGACGCTTTTGTGGAATTAAAAAGTGCCCGTCCTGTCTGACACTCACCCTGTATGTTCAATATTTGGACTGATTCACTCAATTCTACAAGTTGGATTGAACAATACTGCGCGCGTACACTGTTAAAAAGCTAGCAACTTTTTACCGTCAAATTTACAGTATACTGTAAGAAATGATTCAATAAAAACACTTGAAAATATACATATTTGGGGGGGTTAATACAGAGCTTGGGAATGTGTAGAGCAAGCATGTGCAACCTTTTCCACCACCCGCAGTGATTGTCAAACTTTCCAAAACACGTCCGGATACCCGCTTCTCTTCGTGTAATTTCCTCTTTTTACTCGTTGTTGCTGCTGCAAGAGCCATTATAACCAGTGATTTTAACACGCAATCACAAGATTGTTCCGACCAAAGAAATAATCGCGTAGCGCGCGATTTTCTTTTTACTTTACACTTAATTTTGCTATGGTTGAGGTATATTTCTGCTTTAAACAAGTTTTCTACTAACAAATATTCCATTTTGGGTACACATGCGCGCGCGAAACATTTAGGTCTGTGTACTTTTGACCATCATAATTTCATGATTCCTCTTGTCAAATGAACCGACAGTGCCATTCTCAACCGACACGACAGTCAATATTGGGGGAAAATTTCCCCTTCGCCCCTCCCTCTGGCTACGCCACTGCGTCACCCTACTAATTATAAGGGAGGACACCACTAAATCCATTCGCCATTTGTGTATCCGGTTAAAACGGGCCGCTCAACTTAGTAAGCCTGTTCACCAATGTAGACTTTCTCATTTACATTGCGTAACTGTAAAACGTACAGTTGGTTGTATAAATATACAGGAAAAACCTGTAAAAGTTGTATTTTTACTGTAAAATAGTTGGTATCCTTATGTTGGTTCGTATTGATATCATCTAAAGGGTAACTGTCCCGGGGTGAGGGCACTTGTATACCAAGGTGGATATCAGGCTCACGTATTCCCTCTGAAAATGGACCGTGAACAAGTATTTCTTTCATGCGCCACAGACACCATAAACAAGTATTTTACCATTTAGTCCTACCCTAAACAAGTATTTAAAAATATAGCCATACTTAACAAGTATTCAGCAATTTGTCATACCCTAAACAAGTATTCAACAATTTCTTCCTATAAACAAGTATTCAGCAATTTTTCATACCCTAAACAAGTTTTTAACCGATTTTGTCCTACCCTAAACAAGTATTTAAAAATACAGCCACCTAAACAAGTATTCAGCAATTCTCCATCCCCTAAACGAGCATGATATTTATCTTCGTTTATAAGTGCCCCTGCCCCCCCCCCCCCCCCCCCCCCCCCCTCTCCCGGGTAACAGTAACGTTACAAATTGTCAATATAAACTGCTCACACAAAGTTAGGAAACTTTTTAATCAAGTAAGTGTTCTGAAATGATACCAAATGTGCAATGATGACATGTTGCTGGACTTGGCCACATGAATGAGAATGAAGCAAAGTCACAAATCAAATGTGCCAAAATTACCGTTATCTGTGCTAAACAGTCAATAGGTAATGGCACGGGCTCTCTCAAAATCTGTTAAACGCGGCATATTGAAACTGCAAAACGTATAACGTGTATCAGAAAAATGTACAAGTTGTAGGCCTAAACCTTTCATCACTTACCTTCATGACCTTCCACCTAGAGTCATTGTTAACCCAGTCTTGCAAATACCCCAATGGTTTTCTAAAGAGATGAGGGTTAACTTGTGTGTGTTGTGCTTACTGGTGCAAATCTTTGTGTAAACCATTCATGGTTCTCAAGCATGACCGGTTTGATTATTGATCATTGTGACTTTGCCTCATTCTCATTCATGTGGCCAAGTTCAGCAACATGTAATCATTGCAAATGTGGTATCATTTCAAAGAGGAACACTTCAGCTTTCCATTGATATATAACAGATACAAAGAGGGTAATAAATAATAAAAATATACTTGATTAAAAAAAGTTTCCTAACTTTTTGTGAGCAGTTTAGATTGATTTTTCCGCGGTTACTTTGATTGTCAGTGCAATACGAGGGTCAGTCAATAAATAATGAAAGTGATCATGGTATGGGATGCATGAGTGATTCTATTGACAGATAGGGTAATCAATACAAAGTATGAACCTTTGTCGTTTAAATTATACACTTTTGGATTTCTAGGTATGAACTATGACGTCATAGCATTAGCTTAAAGTTAGTGCACTTTGGACACTGCCTGAAATCTGTCAATATTTGGCTGGATATGTAATAGGTTGAAATATGGGTTGATTGATACCTTTGCGTATATCTCGACAATGCAAGCATAGAAACAGAGAACACTTTGTGAATAGTAAAAACACACAATAATCTCTGTTTAACACACTTGTTTAGATCTGAATTCCTTAATACAAACAAGAAGGGAGTCAAGGGACCATCTCAAATACGTTTTTATTAAGGAAAAATTCGCATCGATAAACCATAGAAAACAACAAAGGATAAAGAACAATGGAGGGATTATATTTGAATAAATTGTTTCGTCTAGCTTCATGGTTTAACCTTGAATATTGGTGAACGAGCCCATGTCCGGTATCGTCTGCGAATTCAATAACATTG
>CM069459.1:3702346-3714846 GCA_035610835.1 Ophiura sarsii | reverse complement strand
TATGGGCAAGGACTGGAATTTTCTTCTGCGCATTTTGACACCTCATGTGTTATAATAGCACTAATATTGATGAAGCAGTGTTCATTTGAATACAAAATGATGCAGATTCCATTGTTGCACTTAACCCTATACCCATGAAATAAAGAATAAGTTCACATACGCAAATGATAAGGATGATAAGCAAGGTTTGTTTTGCTCATGGGCTTTGTTTAATCAAAACAAAAAATGAAATTAAAAAGTATTGTCAAAATTAACCACAAATCCATCAGTATCGTATGTGTCTTCCTCCTACAGGTGTTGGAAACAATTGACGTAGTGAGATGTTCAGATTATGATTTTCTTTTCATTGAGAAAAGGAAGTGGTACACTTTAGATTTAATGTTTTGTTTACGATCTTTTCATATGGGTATAGGGCTAAGTGCAACAATGGAAACTGCATCATTTCGTATTCAAATGGACTCAGCTTCATCAATATTTGTGCTATTGTAACAAATGAGGTATCAAAATGTGCAAGAGAAAATTTCTGTTCTTTCCCATATTTTGAATTTATTTAAGGCCCAAGGAATTAAACACAGGGTGTCTCGAAAAAATTGGTTACTTTCTTTTTGTGTTGTGTTCATGTAGCCGCGCCGTATTGCTTAGTATAGATGAGGTGACCGTTGTTTACATCCAATGTTTATCAACAAACGCAACGGTCGAAGGGACTGGACTGTCGATACACGCTTGAGGGAACAGCATATGACCACAATACTGTCCGCTATGCCGTATTGCCCTTTATAATGCTTTGGCGCGAGTTTTAAAAGCACGGGTCCTAAACAAAACAGGATGCGTGCGCAAACTGCCGGGCAAAGAACAATGGCAACTAGCCACGTTTTGCCCGGTGTGATGTCACCTGTCACCCCATCTATAATATTAAAAACGATAAGATTATCTGCATATTATAATGTCCTTGAAATGAATCAGTGCAGCCATGCATGCAAATGAAGGTTTAGCATAATGGCTCCCATATAAAATTGTACAGAACTTTATTGTTGAGCAGCTTCCCAAGTAGCAGCTATTGCACTTAGTATTCCAAAAACTGTTAATAGGTATCAATAGCAATATCGACTAGCTATAGTCATTTTTGGCCGGTAAATTTGAAGTAACACTAAGGCCTAAAAAAAGTGTTTGATTGGCCTAACATGACAAAAACAAATAGGGTAGGTCGGTCGGGATTTATTTTTTAATCACCTGCTTTGGGGACTTAAAATAACCGAAAATTAAAGCAAACAGTCAGAAACGTTAATACTTAGTTCAATTTTTTTTTTTTTTTTTTTTTTTTTTTTTTTTTTTTTTTCTATTTTTTTTTAAATTTTTAAATTTTTTTTTTTTTTTTTTTTTTTTTTCCTCCCTCAAAATAATAACAAATATTCAGGGTCGGCGATGTTTTTATGGTCGGTCGGGTTAGGCCAATCAAACCTTCTTTTTTTAGGCCTAATTTATGTCACTTGAATGTTCTGCAGCAGTAGTAATTCCATTGAGAAGATCAATAATGTTTGTTAAACGGAATTTGTACCAACACATTCCTTATTCAATTGCAAGTTATGCTCAACTTCCAACCATGCTTGGTCATTGACTATATCTTAACTAAAAAGATGGTCAGAGTTCATGTCCCGAAAATCTTAAATAGAGTTTACTAGTACCCGCAACATGACTGGTAAATGAAACGCAGGCAGTCTTTATACTGATATGCACAGTTGACTGATTGACTATGGTTGTCATTGGTGGCTAGTTGCCTTTTTATGCTAAAATTGTCTATTTTTTTCTTATTTTAGCTAAATTGAATTATTTGGGGGGGGGCAAACAAATATTTGGGTGGGGGGAAATCCCCCCTTGCCCCATGTTGTGCCGCCACTGGATGTTTTCAATTACTATGGTAAGCATTTTTCAATATAATTGTCTTCAAGATACACATACAAACAATTAGAAAACAAATTTAGGAACGAATGGAAAATAAGGTTTTCAGCCAAAAAATAAATTGTTTGTACAGTGCTTATGATTAATTACAATCTGTCTATACCTCTCCCTGGTTGGTTAGGCATTAAGTTGTTGTGGTTTTTGTATGCACTTTTTTTTGACAATACCCTGATCATTGAACCAAAACTTCCAAAGCCTCCGCAGGGTGTTTTTTTCTGACGTAGCATATAGATTGTTCATTTAGGCCTATACAAAAATGTTTGTTGGATTGCCTTTTCACCTCAATTTTATTTTGGGTCGGTAAGTCTCCTTTTTTTTTTTAATTTACCTTGATTTTTTCAAAAATCGAGGTACTCTATCTCTGCCGTTTCTTTCCTCTGCTTCTTCTGGCAATATCTACAAAATGCTTCTTCTCCCACAGTTTACATGCTACAATCACCAGATTTGGTCAGTAGGACCCCCTACCAGACCTTCACTACAGGACCTCACAGTTTGGGGTCGAAGGTCACATGGGGGTAACTAGGGGCCAATTAAGTCAAAAGTAGCCCAATATCGCGGCCAACCCTTGGTATTGGCAACATGTTAATACATCGCAACTGATATTAGAGTCATTACTCAGCTGACAATGTAAGAAAGAACCGTACCAAAAGAACGGAATAGCTCTATGTGTGCAAATTCTGTTGTTTACAGACACATTAAAAGTTTCTATTTGATACTCAACTAGTTCTTGAACATTTTGCGCATCTCCAGAAAGGTGAGTAGGACATAAAAACGAGGGATATGTAGGACTAAATTCTGAACTTTCGTTTCCCTTTGTGTAATACCATGCTCTGTATACCATAATCCAATACAGAATCTACAGTTAAGCCCACAATTATTCATACCCCTTGGAAATTATCAGTTTTTTGCGTTTTTCTCATATCTATACCAGCTGGAGTGTTGGAACTTCCGCTTTACACTAAAGACAATTAGTTTGCAAGTACAAATCAATATATTTGGGCTCAACATTTTTTGCATAACAATAGAATTGAACAAGAATTATGTTTTTATGCCTGTCCAAAATTATTCATACCCCATACCAAGTCTAAGGATTGAGGCCACTTTTTGTGATAATACACATGTTTTTGACATTCCAAACATTCTTTATATTGTGTGATAGGCTTTTATATTGTTATGTAATTATCCCATGATGTGTGCATACAATGTTATTGCATTACAAATGTGTCCTATTGAATGTACAGTGAGGGATATTATAGGACAACACTCTAGCTCTTTGACAGCATGGCGAAGAAGATCAAATAACTTTTTTATGCATATTGTGAATACTCACAAAGAGGGGAAAGGCTACAGAGCTATTTCGAAACAATTCCAAGTGCAAGAATCCACCACACAAAGCATAATTAGGAAGAACAAGACGTTCAACTCACTAAAAAACATTGAAGGATGCAGTCGGAAGCCAGCGGTGTCCCCTTTTTGGCAAGAAAAGTATTGCGAAAGGCCAACAACAATCCACAGATCACCATCAATGCTCTCCTGAACAACCCTGGCAATTATTGGACCAAGATATCATGGCAGACACTCCAGCATATATGGCACATGAGAGGTCTCCATGGAGGCCGACCAAGAAAGACTCTACTCCTTAAAAGAGACGCAGAGAAACTTGTCTTGCATCTTAAGCAACCCCAACACTGAAGACCAAAAACTTGGATCTTTGTCCAGAAGTGCTCTTGCAAATGCTAGATGAGTTTCTCATTGTCTCTTTTCAGGAGTAGAGTCTTTCTTGGTCGGAGTCCATGGAGAACTCTTGTGTACTATGTCTGCTGAAGTGTCTGCCTTAATATCTTGGTCCATGACTCACCAAGGTTGTTCAGGAGAGCATTGACGGTGATATGTGGATTGTTGTTGGCCTTTCACCATACTTTTCTTGTCAAACAAGGGGACACTGTTGGCTTCCGACCGTGTTCATCAGGGTTTGTAACTGATTTGAAGTGATTTTAACTGTCTTGGTCTTCCTAATTATGCTTTTTATGGTGGAATTTGGCACTTGAAATTGCTTCGAAATAGCTTTGTAGCCTTTCCCCTCTTTGTGAGCATTCACAATGAACAAAAAAAGGTCCTCACTGAGTTATTTGATCCCCTTCGCCATGCTGTCAAAGAGCTAGAGTGTTGTCCTATGATATCCCTCACTGTACATTGAATAGGACACATTTGTAATGCATCCACATTGTATGGAATAATTGCATAACAATATAAAAGCCTATCACACAATATAAAGAATGTTTAGAATGTCAAAAACATGTGTATTATCACAAAAAGTGGCATCAATCCTGAGACTTGGTATGGGGTATGAATAATTTTGGACAGGCATAAAAACACAATTCTTGTTCAATTCTATTGTTATGCAAAAAATGTTGAGCCCAAATATATTGATTTGTACTTGCAAACTAATTGTCTTTAGTGTAAAGCGGAAGTTCCAACACTCCAGCTGGTATAGATATGAGAAAAACGCAAAAAACTGATATTTTCCAAGGGGTATGAATAATTGTGGGCTTAACTGTACATACTCGATCGTCGTGTGGTGAAAATTAATTAGATTTGATTTTTCGATTTGAGTCGTTACGAGAAAGTCGACAAATAATTGGCAACACTGTCAGTCGTGCATATAGTCATTCCTCATACAAGAATCGCGCATGCTCATTCGTTCTAAATCCCTTATTTGCCATTTTTGACCTGCGCAGAATAAAAACTTTCCCTACTGCACCGCCGTTTCCAAAGCAACAAAACCAAAACCAACGTGAGGTCAAAGTTCACCCTACATTCTAAAACCAACAGCCGTGTAAAAAAGTCTTCGATTAACAACGAATGATTCTTTAAAAATAAGCCTCAAATTTCGGTATGTAAAATGATTTTTTTAATGTTCAAGACCCAAATAATCTAAATCTATGATGTTTCAAGTACATACAAATGAATTTGTATAGCTATCGTCCGTGAAAGACGGTCCTAAAAAAGAAAATGTCTTTGGATTTCAAAGCACGCAAATGCATGCCGCAAGCGAAGTTGTAGGTTTCCTTTCATAAGATCCGTTACTTGACGGGCTACTTGATCAATAGCTCGTTCTGTGGCATACTGCAGACACGGCTCACATCTGCACATCACAGTAAAGTTGATTTTTTGCTTACGCGGATAATTAATTCATAAACAAAATAATGTTATCAGCTATCGTTTTCATTTAAACTAGACTCAGATAAAGGTTTGAAGGACAATTTACTGTAGTATTTTAAATAACACGACACCTGGCCCCTGTAATATCACTATCAGTACAGGCGCAACCTCCTATTTTTTTTATCTTGTATAGTCAGATTTTGTACAGTACGACAATACTCTACTACAAGAGGAATGTACTACACCATATAGATAGATAGATAGATGTAGTATTGTCTGATACTACACAGTGCACCCCAAACAAATAACCTGATTAAAAGATTACCTAGATTGGTCATTTAATATTTTATTATAAGAATGTAAAAATGTAATGAAACATTTTCTTTAATAAATAGAATAATTCCTTCATCATGTTTATCGAAACTGTCAGCAGCATGCTGTCATCAGACATGCTGTCAGATGCTGTCATACTATACTGACAGGCATGCTGCCAGCGTGCCCATGCTGACAGCATGCCTGACAGCATGCACGCCCTTTAATTTCCTAAACAAGTTATACCCCCCCCCCCCTCCCCCCACCCCCGGTAAAAATAATGAACGGTCCATTACTATTATTCGCATTTTATTCTGCTCCCGATCATTGCAATTCCTGTGTTATTTTCTACTCAAGGAAGACGATGAGAAAAATGTCAAGTCCCACTACCCTATTAATTTCTGCGAAAGCTACTATTATTTTTTTTCAGCGAATAGCAGTCATTTACAATACTCGGGGAAACAAATCAGGTGATATTACAAATTCTTACTATTTCATGAAATCTGCGCATGTTGTTACTGTAAAAGGATCAAGCCACAAAGTCAGAGCAAGATCATATACCATAGACGAGCCCGATGTGCATTGTTTCTAAGAGAAGAAATGGACAAAACATGGCCTTAGGGACCGTTCATAAATATTTAGGTGGGCAGGGCTGGATAATTTCATTTTTGGTATATCAACACTTTTTGACCACCCCCCCCCCCCCCCCCCTCTCGTCACGCCACTAACTTTTTGACCCCCCCCCCCCCTTGCCATGCTACAAACTTTGTTGACCGCCCCCCCCCCCCTGTATTACTGCCTGCAACTGAAACTTTCTTGTCCCCGCTCATTGTTATGAAGTTCAGAGAACATAGATATGGTATCTTTTATGGGATATTTTGATGGACGCATCACATCTAGGAGGGCAGGTTGTAGAATATAGAGTGAATCAGAAATCCCACTTCAATTGCAGGTATCTTTGGTTTTGTGCCATGGTCTTTAATCCCCTGAATAACATATTTATGCACGGATCTCTGTTTTTGAAACCAATTAGGATGCTCACTCCATTTATATATCCGGGCTTTAAATATGTTTTTGCTATTGACATGAATTTGCCCTTCATTCTATTTTAGCTGGGCTAGTACATGATAAAAATTCCATTGAAATGGCCGGAATGGGGGCGATCCAAAAGAAAGAAGCATGTTTTATAACCATTTTCTGAAGCATCTGTTGCATACCAAAATACCAGGGAAATGGTGTATGTATTTTCCATAATTCAAACCCAAAAACAATCAAAACACCGCACTAAAAATAGTACAGTAAACCAATAAAGTTGATTTGTGTGCATGGATTGGGGTGGGGTGGGGGGGGGACCGTCTGAAGAACAATCTAGGTATATATGACATTGTACTTGGTCTAACACGTTTGGTCCAGGAATTGCTATAATACTAATTAAAAGTGGCATTCCGCGATCATGGTTATCCTATCCGTATTAACATTTCATTAAATCAACCCAGGAATTATTATTATAATATAACCCGAAACTCAAACATACACAGCTAACCATCTGTGGTCAAACAAGTTAAGTCATTATGTCTCTCTGTGGGGAGTCTAATAAACATCTCTCTGAATGAATCATCAACCGTCTATGCATCAACTAATCAAATATAGCTTTGACTCCAGCACAGACTGTGGGTACTGTTAAAGTAAACTGCATAGGTGCATGTAATTTACAAAGACTACAAACATTGCGACCCCCACTTATGTTTAGAAAGACCTAAATGTGTAAGTGTTTGCAATCCCATGCTATAAGGGTGGCTTCGCCCCACCACCACCCCCCCCCCCCCCCCAAAAAAAATAGGGCCGTAGACATCTGCGCTATAGCGCGCCAAAAAAGTAGCGATTTTTACGTTGATTTATGAACGTTCCGTAAATAATGTGCATACGTGTAAAGCAGGGGTATGAAACCTTTTTGGCCCCCCTCCCCATAATTATCCAGCCCTCGCCCACCAAAGTATTTATGAACACTCCCTTAAAGATACCCAGAATTTATTTTTGTATATGATTTCACATTTGTATTAATAGAAGTGGGTAAATGAACACGCTTTTTGCAAATCATTTTCAAACGAGTTGATTCTATGGCCATTTTGGGTGCTAAAAACAAATCTGGCAAGTGTTTTTGCCACATATACATTTTTGAGTAGGTTCCGTGGACTTTTATGTTTTGCATGTAAAGTCAATGGTAAAATTGGACAATTGTAAGCACCATTCTGAAAAATAACGTTCTGCTCAAGCTATTTTGTCAGGATATCACAATATCATAATATTGTGCTGAATTGGGAAAAACTCGAATTTTATAAAAATGTTATCAGCGTGTGCAAAGCAGTGAATAGAATAGCCACTATGTCAGTGAGCAGAGTTCAAAAAAGGTCATGAGAAAGCTGACCATGAGCTCATCTCTTAATTCATATGATGTTCATAAAACACCCTATCAAAAGAGATGTGACACAACTGTAATGGTATGCTTTAATCAGTGAACATCTCTGTTATAAGCCTTTTGAAGAAAAAGCAGACACAACAGGAGGGCAGTATTTGGTTTGGGATAAATGGTGGAAAATTCAAGACTTTACCCAAAGCATGCAGCGTAGTAACATCGTATGAATAGAGTTACAAACAATGTCCTTTGTTAATTCTATTCATTTATGCTGACTCAACATAGTGGCTATTACACTTAGGCCTACTGTTTTGCGTCCACTGAAAGCATTTCAGAAAATGGGTTTTTTAAAGTTTTGTTTTTCACAATTCAGCACAATTTTATAATATTTTTCTTTTGCCAATAGTTATTGCCAATATAAAAGCATCTGTATGCGAGAGTTTGACCAAATAATTTGAGCAGAACTTTACATGCAAACCATACCAGATTTTTTTTCAGCAGCCAAAATGGCCACAGAATTTACTGGTTTTCGAATTTTTTTTGTCATTTGCCCACCCCTAGTATTAAGGTCGATCTGCAACACATTTGACACATGTGTTGTTCGCATTAAAATCGAAAGGAGATCCAAGCAAATCATTTTTTTGGCAATATTCACATTGATATGGCTTTTCTTCAGTGTGAGTCTGTATTTGTAATGTCAGCCTAGGCCTACTCCTCCAAGCAAAGCATTTGACTGACAATATTCACATATTGTAAATATTGGCTTGTCTTCAGTATGAGTCTGTATTCAGGTGCAATGTCAGGAGGTTACCCTATAATGAGCAAGCATTTCTTACAATATTCACACTTATGGTGCGTCTCATGTGTAATGAGAGGCTACCCTTCCAGGCAAAGCATTTTTGACAATATTCACATTGATATGGCTTTTTCTTTAGTGTGAGTCTGTATGTGTATACGTCAGGCTACAATTGGGCAACATATTTCTTATGACCGTACGCATATACAATAGGTCGGTTTTTAAAATCAGAAATTATTTGGGGTCACTAGGGGTCAAAATGTTAATTTTCTAACCATATCACTTAAAATGCTTCTTGTCTCAGAGGAAATGGCTCATGAATGTCAGAATTGGTCAAACGATTCCTTGGATCCATATCATGCACATACAGCGGTCTCAGCGATTAAAATTGACGCGTCATGCGGGGTCACTAGAGGTCATTGACCTACACAGTGGTAAAACGTGAGATATGCTCCGATTGGGACTGGGTTTGTTTCATCCTTTCTGATTTGATGAGGCAAGAAAAAAAGTCAACCGTGATTTTGGGGTCAAAGGTCAGGAACAGGTCAGTAGAGGTCATTGAACTTTCTTGCAGACCCCATCTACAAAATGCTTCTTCTCCTACAGTTTACATGCTACAATCACCAGACTTAATCAGTAGGACCCTCTACCAGACCTTCATTACATGATCTCACAGTTTGAGGTCAAAGGTCACAGGGTCACTAGGGGCTAACACGTGATTTTCACTTAAAACGCCCTTGCAATTTAGTGAAATGACCGTCAAAAAGGATCGTCAAAATCAGTTAACATATTCCTTATGATCGTACGCATACATAATAGTTCGGTTTTTAAAATCAAAACATAATATTTGGGGTCACTAAGGGTCAAAATTTTGATTTGCTTACCATATCACTTAAAATGCTTCTTGTCTCAGAGGAAATGGCTAATGAAAGTCAGAATTAATCAAAAGATTCCTTAGGTCCATGCACATACAGCGATTTAAGCGTTTAAAATTGGCGTGTCGTATGGGGTCAAGAGGGGTCATTGAACTTTACATGGGTAAAACTCAAGACATGCTCCAAATTAGATCGGACCTATTTTATCTTGTTTGGTTCGATAAGGCAAGAAAAAAAGTCAATCATCATAACCAGGTCAAAAATCAAGAAGAGGTCACTAGAGATCATTTTCTCATAAAAATCAGAGTACCCTGGTCTCAGACCAGAACTAGATCTAGTTATTTTTAGATTTCAAAGAATGACCAAATCACTCTGGAATACACTGAGGTTTATAATAATCTAACTACATTTTGATATTAAAAAGACGAAGTCTAGTGGCATGGATGAATATTTCTGCGGGGTCACATATGGGTAATTTAGGTGACGAATTTTTTTGATTTCTATAAAAAAAATGTAAACAAATAATTGTTGTTGTTTTTGGGGTTTTTTTAGATTTCAAAGAATGACCAAATCACATTGGAATACGGTCTATAATTTAACTAATATTTGATATTAAAAAGATAAAGTCTGATGGCATGGATAACTATTTCAGAATGGTGTCACATAGGGGTCAATTGAGGTCATTTGGGTGACGAATTTGTAATTTCTAAAATAAGAAATAAATTTTAAAAAGTTGTTGTTGTTGTTGTTGTTGTTGTTTTGGGTTTTTTTAAAAGGCGACTGAGTTTTCCCGATTTTTACGTTCGGTCGGGAAAGGGCAATCCGACAACAACCAAAATTAGGCCTTATCGTCGTGCAGTATTATCAATTACTATTATATAGGGGAATAAGCAATGGGGAATGAATTCACTTGGAAAAGACATCATGCCCACATCACTTGGTCAAATATGTACTACCATTTGATGTTGGAATCTGATTAACCTCTTATAAGCTTCAATGTAAATGGTGTAAACGTTTGTTTGTTTCCGTCGTACTTGAAGGGGCACAAAGTGGTGTTGACATTTAAAGATCAAAAAAATTACTTCAGAATTCAAGATGAACATTAAAAAATCCATTATTGTTGTTTCTACTCATAAAAACACAGCAAAACTTGGTCAAACAATACCATCGCTATTTGAAGAGTTTGTTTTTAAAAGGCGCTAACTCACATTTATTGAATCTGTTCTTAAAACGCCCTCTATGTAAATATGGTACGCGTTATGTATCACGCATACTGCAGGGGGGCACTGCCTGACGTAAAATGCTGATCTTGTAAGATCAGCATTTTTTGAATCGACGCTTTGTTGTACAAAGAGGGCTGTTAATCCTTATTGGTGTAAGTTCATATATACATGTAATATAATTGTACAAATAAACCAATCCCAGTTTTTATCATAATTGAGGGCGCAGCCTCCAACCCATCTGTTAGTGTCCCTTTAACTGACGTTTGGTTTTCAATGCACCTTCGATAAGGCCATGTGTTTTGAACTGACCACCCAAAAAGGGTGGCGGCGTTGCATTTTTTGGTGACGAATCATCCATCTCTCTCTATTAACTCAACAACTACATGTGGTAGAGCTATGGTGTAGGTGTCATTTGAAAGCTTATTTATCTAGCTACATTGTGTGAATAAATCAGGTATTTCTACTTGGCTTTACTGTTTGGCTGAGATATGATTGTTTATATTTCGAAAGTCAGGGGTGGTGGCGGTGGCGGCGGTGGCGGTGGCGTTGTGTACAATCTCTATGGGGAATATAGAAAATGTTCAAATTGCAATAACTCCTCAAGTCTGTATGGTACAAACATGATTTTGCTCTCATGTTATAGATTATTTTATATTCTATAAGTTTTCGTTCGAACAAACGTGTCAACTATTACATAACAATTGTAATCACGAATCGATTGCACAGTCCTTAGCTTTTTCCCTATTCACAACACAGTGAACTTGCCCTAATTCATCGGTTTACATACATGACTATAACAACAAAATTATTTAACCGATTATAGCAAAATTATACATTTTTGGAAAGCTCTCAAATAGGGGAATTCAAAAATCTTGCTTAAAATAGGATAGGGTGAATAGCCAAAAAAATATATGTGTAAACTCTAATAAATTTGAAATGTAAACGTTTGTGCTCATTTACTTCCCGATATAGTATATTTCAACAAGTTACCCTTGACAACCATTATGTTCTGATGGGTAAATTGCATGAGGAACTAATATGCCCGGTAAAATGATGATTGGGATAGGAATAACAAAATATTGAGCTTTAATCAAAATATAAAAAATAATCGATATTCTTTGAACATTCTTAATCACAACATGTTACCATTATGTCCTATGAAAATTCCAATCGCATATTTCGATTCCTTGTGAGATTCCCGTTCAGAAAATATATACTTTTTATGGGGTAGAACAAGTAGTGATTGCGATATGCTAATTTGAATCTCAGATGGTGTCAAATGTAAAAATCTGGACATGCAACGGGAAGGGTGGCGAGTTCAAAACACATGGCCATAAAGTAAAAGAGTTACTATATGCAAGTGTACTGTAAATATTTAGCTGAGATAAAGAGCTACAATAACGAAGAATGTTGTATAGTTGGGTAATTTGTTAGCGACATAATGAAGCGAGGGTTTGACTTATTGAATGACCCCCGTTCTTAGCTACAAGGCAAAAACTAAGTCTATCATTTTCATACAAATTAGTCGTGTACAAAGTTTTCAGACCTCTTTTCACTAAAAAATGATCAAATTGATGGCTTAAACCATGCTTAAACCCTTAGGTCAACTCTTACCAGCCAGATCCTTTGGGAATATCTCAAGGTCGAGATTTCTCCATCTTAACTCTATTTCATCTGTCACCAAATGAACAGATGTTAGCCAGTTCACCCAGGGTGAACTGGTCGAAGTAAACCTATTCCTTTAAATTAATTTATATTAAAAT
>CM069459.1:3582899-3702246 GCA_035610835.1 Ophiura sarsii | reverse complement strand
CAATTATGTTAATCAACAACAATTTGAGCTACTAAAATAGAGACAAAATTGTCATTTTCTGAATATGCAAATTAGCAATTTTTTATCCCATCTTGGATTTTTGCCAATTTTTGATACATTGTTTGGAATGTGTTCTAGAAGAAGTTACAAAAAATCATTTCTGTTGCAATTTCGTCACGGTTTAAAAACAGCTCGACTTTGACTTCTGAAATATATAACAGTAAAGGCTCTCGTAGTTATGGTATTACACGCAGCACTCTATAGGTTGAATATAAGGCCAATGAAACTACTCGATTCTGAGTTTCCCCGTCAACTATTTCATTATTCATTATTTGATTACAATTCATTCTTGTACATTTTTTTACATGTTACACAAAGCCAAATCATGGGTTCATGGTTTGACCATCTTTATACAGTTAAGCCCACAATTATTCATACCCTTTGAAAAATATGAGTTGTTTGCGTTTTTCTCATATCTATACCAGCTGTAGTGGTGGAACTTTCGCTTTACACTAAAGACAATTAGTTTGCAAGTACAAATCAATATATTTGGGCTCAACATTTTGTGCATAACAATAGCATTGAACAAGAATTGTGTTTTTATGCCTGTCCAAAATTATTCATACCCCATACCAAATCTGAGGATTGAGGCCATTTTTTGTGATAATACACATGTTTTTGACATTCCAAACATTCTTTAAATTGTGTGATAGTCTTTTATATTGTTAAGCAATTATTCCATGACGTCTGCATACAATGTGGATGCATTAAAATGTGTCCTATTGAATGTACAGTGAAGGATGTTAGAGGACAACACTCTAGCTCTTTGTCAGCATGGCGTAGAAGATCAAATAAATCAGTGAGGACCTTTTTTGTGCCTATTGTAAATGCTCACAAAGAGGGGAAGGCTACAGAGCTATTTCGAAACAATTCCAAGTGCCAGAATCCACCATACAATCCATAATTAGGAAGAAAAAGACTTGAAGGACGAAGTCGGAAGCCAACGGTGTCCCCTTTCATTCTCAAGTTGGTTAAAATTTGGGTTGTGTAAAAATGAATGTGTAATATAAAATTGAATTGCCGCGATAACGGAATTTTAAACAACAGTTGTGTAGACTTTGAAGCACGTGATAAGAATTAACCGATCACAAATTACCCTTGTTGCGACCAAAATTACTGGAAACGAAATGGCGGACGTGTCGGGGTTGCTTGAGCGATACCGGTTTTGGAGAGTTGATCGAAGTATTTGACGGTAAGTAGGCCTATATGTTTTACTTGAAATATTTCAGTACACAGGGGTTGTGTACAATTTTACACAAGTTGTGTAAGGTTTTACTCAACCGGATTAACAGTGTAAAGTGATAACAATTTTGGAAGGAAAAAAATAATTGCTCTATAACCCTAACCCTGGAACATCACACGGATTTGAACCACGGACCTCCAGCACCAAATTCCATCTCCATTCCAGTACTACACCACGGCTGTCAAAGCTACTCGGCTCAGTATATTTCGCCTCGTATATAGCCTGGATCCATTTTATAGCCCAAAACGTGCACGCCCGGTTAGAAAAACAGACTGGCCGTGTTGTTGCCGTATCGTGTAGTACCGTTTAGTACGGGTTAGGGCTAAGTTCTATAACAGTAACGATAACATTAAAGTTATGACCTCTCTCTCATGAATGTAGACTCTAATTTCTAGTGGTGTTCATTTCGTCAACATAATAGTATTACTTAAAGCAAAGAATTGAGACTTACCTTCTTCTTCTTCTCGTGTCCACGGCACGCAGGATCAGATGGTCCTTGTGCGTGGTGGTGACAGGATTAGTTCAGCTTGTACAGGCTTACCAATACATGCAATATGCGACTCCTATATGGGTGCGCTGATAATAACGATCAGAAAAAGGCAAACATTAACTAAACTTTCTAAAATGTCAAACCCCAATAGTGTTCGTTCTTTCGTAAGAAAATCCACGGACCAAGATCTGCTGGAGCACTAGATGAGAATGGCACTCTCAGGCAGATTCATGAAGTAATATTATTGACTAGCATACACAAACGTTACCCGCATGAAAAGGGTGTATCATTAATTTGGTTGTTTTCGTAATAATAATTTCTAAGCATTTTTTCAATTGACAACTGCTATACAATTTACTATATTGCAAGGTCGCGGAGTCGGACAGCAAACAAACAAACACCGAAATCAAATCAACCTGACCTGCCACCCATTTATCAATGAGTCTTTAGTGAAGCGTTGATCAAGCTCACTGCTTCATGAAATCCAAATTCAATGTCTTTAGAGTTCACAACATGTTTCAAAAATGTAAACATTATTTAATGTCATCACCATGTTTGGAACTACCATGAAAAATGCATTATAAAAAGACCAAACATGCCACGTATTGGTTCAGTATTGAGATAAGACTTAAGTATGAAAAGGTTTCTGAAAAGTCTGTTTTTCATATGCCCGGGTAAATATGGTAAAGCTAAATTCCTAAACGATCTTCAGTTTCAGGTTTCACGATGCGCTATGAAGAACCTCTTCTCCGTAAGAAAGGATAGGAACAAACTCGCTGGTGGCATTAGCCAGGAGTTTCAAGTCGATGAAGAGGACATCGAAGATTTCCCCCGCAAGCCTGGTACGGATAAGGATATTCGCAATTTATTTTCCGGAGAAATTGTTCCTCAAATGTTGTCATGAATACAAATCAGTAATTTCAAGCAGTGCTTGAATATGTAGAATACGGTATGTGAGATAAAACATGTCTTTCCTGTCATGAAAATATTTTACAAACTGCAATTTATCATGTTTATAGAGAAATTACTGGTGTTAATTACCTTTTCAACAAATTATAACAAACAATCGATACTGTTGCTCTTCCTATTGGTAAACAGACATTACTCTTGGTAGGTAGACAATCTCTACCTCTACGTGGTAACCAACAGTGTCATCCAAAATTCGGGTGTCTTTACCTAGCAGTCATATTTAAATCGTGTCAATTCTTTTAAAGCAATAATATCAAATACTCATCATCCATTGACTGCATTAGTTTTGATACATTTTGCAGTTGATGTACAAACTGTCAGGGATATTAATAATTATGGGATAAGAAACTCCAGATCTGTGCCTGTAATCAAATTGGTTCATGTACACAGCGCCCCCTTTAACAGTTGCGACATGCCGTCATCAGTTAGAAATGAATATTTAGTACATATTCATTAGTATCGTCACTAACAATTAATGTAGACTGTTCCAGTCCATCGTAAAGAAACCCATTGATTAACTTATTATTTGAGAAAAATAATAAACTATAATGTAAGCGCACTAATATTTGACAATATGACTTGATTGTAGTGGGCATAAGTGTGAAAATATTGTACTTGTACGAGCATTTGCACCGCCAATGCTTTCAAAACCGTGATTTTTTACACATTCCACTCCTCTCTGGATAAGTCTATAACCGGGTTCAGTGTAGTCATTGCGCAACGGACGTACAAAGGGGATTGCACCCGACCTATTCTATGTTCAATTGAATTGGTGCATGACGTTCAATTCATGGCATAAACCTTGTAACCAAATTGGTTTACGATTATCATGATTATCATGACACACATCATGACAGAATGTGTGTTTTCTTTCTGAAAATCTTAAACACAGTATATCAATCCTGCAAAGACGGCAGCTGATGAATAACCTCCTCTCGGTATTGCCAATACTGGTCGCCTGATTCGGAGGAATTTGAGGGATCGTCAAATTTGTAAAGGCATTATGTCCGTCCACAACGAATCTAGTGTAAAGTCACCATTTTTTCAAAATGGAATTTCTGCGCTTGGGTTAAATCTACTTCAAATAAGATTGAACATTAAATGACATGTATATAGTTAATTATTATTTTGTATTATTCCTGAGTTTTCATATCTTTGAAAGGCCATATAGGGACTATACACTGGGTGGATGGTCACATTATTAACAAATCGTCTTCAGGAAAATATCCAAATCATGAACAAACAGAGTCGAAAGTCCGGCAAAGCCTGGGGACTACCCTTTTCACTTGAGCTCTGCTCACGCCACACTCAAAAGTGTGTTATGAAAACACGATAATCGAGTAAACAAACGGATTACACATCACAGGAGTCCATATTTGGGTCCACCAAGACTTCTCCAAAACGGTGCAACAAACGATTGGAACCAGCCCATCACAGCTACAGAATAGCAGCTTGACTCTAATCACTATAATTTGCTGTTGCTATATATTATATTCTCCCATCTAGATATCAAAAGTTGTGCAACAACTAAAATAATGAATTAAACCAATATCATCTTTAGTGGTTTATTAGCTGTGATCGTAATTTCCAGGTGCCCTTCAAATGTATAACCACTGTATCCTAAACAATCTGCGAATAATCCTACCTTGATTTCAGTTAATCTAGGATTGCATCATTAGAATGATGATTGAGGCGGGATGTGTTTTTATTGGTTTATTTAATCTCAGAAAAGAAAAAATGATTTTGGACGATCCCTAAACTAATGGTTTGATTCAGAAATAAATAACATCAAATGAGCCCAATAGGGTGATTGCACGGAGGGTCATTAGTTGAAATCATCCTCCGGAACAACTCATGCATGCATGTATAACAATACAGTGTTTTGCTGATTATTGATCCAAGTGATTTGTATTGTACTACATGTATGCATGAGTTGTTCTGGAGGAGGATTTGAACTAATGACCCTCCATGCAATCGCCCTATCTGTTTGTTATTACACTTTATTTTTAGAAAATGACAGGATTGCTTTTCGTTCGCTATATTTATTGAATTTTGAATACTTTTTTTTTTCTTTTGCAATTTCACTGCGATAAAGAATGTCCTGTAAATCCTGAAGAAAAAAATCCTTTTTTTGTACCAATGTAGGCCTACCTTTTATGTACCAATGTACCTTTTTTATGAAAACACCCCACCCCTACCCCAATTTTCGGAAAACGCCCCCTTTCCCATTGTGTAGAGCTTTTTTCGGGCCGCTCCAACCCCCCCCCCCCCCCCCCCCCCAACCCCGAGATGACTAAAAAATGTGGGGCAACCTTTTACGATTTTTTGGGTACCAATTTTCCAGAAAATACGACCGTCCCCCCTAAAAAAATCCTGCTTACGTGCCTGATTCCGTTCATTCATGGAATTATTAGAAAGTCGTTGTCCTTCCTTCTCTTTCTAATAATTCCACGGTTCATTGAACTAAGAAGGCTTATGTCCTTGAATCATTCCATGCTTGAATCAATTTTCTTATTTCATACACCATCGATCCGATGGTGAATAACAATCACACTTTTCCTAAGTACCGTTAGCCAAGCTGGCGCGTTAATCTCATCCAACTCGTACCAGGGATACTATTAACTTTGGGATAGGAAAGTCGTATACTAACGTACGTAGCGAAAACGGACCCTTTTGCATATTTGAATAAATTATGGTTATCGTCCGGAATGTGTCGGTGACCGGCGTTTAACGCGTTTAACAATGTTTAACCAGGTTTAACGGCAGGTTAAACGGCATGTTAGTCAGCATAGGTTTGGGGGCGCTGTAGATTTACACAGACGACGGTGGCCACGTGAAACCTAAATTTTGAATTCGTAGTGAATAACAAGTAATCGCGAATTTTAAACTATCATTTTGACAAATACATCATAATTAAAAGGATTTTTATCGTTAACCGGGCGATGACTGTTAAAAATAATTCAAAATGGTGCACTCCCGTTGCCAAATTGGGTCGTCTGAGAGACGCGTGGCCAGCGTTGCGTCGTCTGCTACAATCATCACGCCTGATCGGTATAGCGCCCTCAATTCTATGCTGACTAAGTTCGATTTAAAAGTGGACCCTATCGGCAAGCTGAGAGGCAGACCCCTGCTCGTACCATATCAACTATCTAATCTAAATATTCATGAAATGCAAATATTGCAACGCCCCGTCGTACGTCGCTGCCAGACGAAGCCATCCATGATTTGATATTCCGATTTTGTTCTTCATTAAAATTAATTTCAAATAAAGAATTATTGATATTTCATGCCATATAATAGATGATTCTGCCTGTCTTAAACCAAATCCGCGCCAGTGTAATAGAAATTAGCTGTTTTTCAACCATTAATGTGAATAATTTCTGTGCCATAAATGTGTTTCAAAGAGATTGGGATCATCATGTCTAATATCCCCTGGTTGGCTTCGACCATGTTATAGCGCCAACTAGACCAGTTACGACAAACTATTAAGGTCAAGAGAATCGGGGTTTTTATCTACCATGTTACATAGCCCTGAAACTGTGTACATTTGTGTACATGCAAAGATCTAATGAAAACTTGCGAAGCGAAGCAAAATTAAGCTAACTTACAAATGTTCTTATGAAAGTTGCCAGGACCAGTGTTGTAGGACTCTGGACTCGGACTCGGACTCGAGTCCCAGTACTCAAAGACTCGAACTCGGACTCGGACCCCAAGGACTCGAGGACTCGGCTTCGAGTCCTCATCGAGTCCGGCAAAATTGAGGTTTTTTAGGTGTTTTATTTTCATTAATTTACCTGAAAAGAGCCTTTGTATTATGAAATCACCTTCAAAAATGGATATTATTCAAATAGATGGATAAATAAGTTGTAATCTTCTTTCAGCCTCAAAAGAAAGATTGTGTTTTGTTAACTCTAGGTTGTTAATGGTGGCTCTGAAAACTGAATTGAACCTCTGGATCTTGAAATCACCTTCATTTTTCATATTTCAAAAACGGATTTATAAAAAAGAGATGGGATTAATAGGTGGTAATCTTCTTTCAATCTCAAAAGAAAGATAAATGTTGTGTTATGTTCACTTTAGATTCTCAATAGTGGCTCTGAAAAGAGCCTTTGGAAATCACCTTCATTTTTCATGTTTAAAAAACATATTTGTTATAAGTATAAGATTGGGTAAATAGGTGGTAATCTTCTTTCAATCTCAAAAGAAAGATCAATGTTATGTTATGCTCATTTGTGAAACATCAAAAACGTAGTTTATATAAAAATCCAAAGGCTCTTTTCAGAGCCACCAATGAGAACATTATCTTACTTTATGAGATTTATGGAGCGTTCATTATTAATGGTGTGTGGGGGTGTGTGTGCTGGGGTGCTGGGGGAATAAGGGGTCATGTGACATTCATATAATGAAAATAGGAAGCTTAGATGTAAATCAAACTATTGAAATGGTGGAGATTAGGGTGATTTCAGAGTGTCAAGCCATTTATTTCTGCCCATCGATCACATTTCTAGGCGATTAGACATGTCTAATAATATTTTTTAATAATGAGGTATAAAGGGTCACAAATCACACAAAAATGTGTAAATATGCTAAATTGTCCGGCTCGCTCAGCTCGCCATTATATTATTTGACATGATATTTATCAGATAGGAGGTCCGCACAAAACAGTCGCCCATGTCTATCTATAATTTGTTGGGACAGTCTAAATATGTCAAGTGAAACAAGGAGGTAGTGGGGGTCTATGAAAAAGACTTCTGCACGGTTTGCAGGGGGTATATTTTAATTTCAGCTGTATAGAGGGATATGTAGTTTTGGTATTCAAGTCTTAAATTTGTCTCAGCTCCCGCCCCTTTCCTCCACCATTAATAATTAACATTCCCTTACATCATACGAGGGGCATTCAGTAAATAATGAAAGTGATCATGGTATGGAATGCATGGGTGATTCTATTGAGGGATAATGTAATCAATACAAAGTATGAACCTTTGTCTTTCAAACAATACACTTTTGGATTTCTAAGTATGAACTATGACGTCATAGCATTAGCTTAAAGTTAGTACACTTGGGACACTGCTAAATCAATTATTTGGCGGGAAATTTGAATTGTTTAAATGAAACACGTGGCAATAAGATTGCATAACATGACATCATAAGCAGGTAAATCCCGATTTTTTTTCGCATAATTATGATACACAAGACAATAACTTTAATCCCTGTGTAATTTGAAATGTGTAGAAAAAGAGGAAAAAGTAAGGAGAAGCAATTGAATGAAAGGTATACAAATATCAGTATTTCGAATAGCCCATTTTCATTGAAAAATGCCCAGTCAGTGAAGCACTAGTATTGCGGAAAATCAAACAATTTAGGGGAAAAACCAAGCAATAAACCTATTTGGGAGATTCCATAGGATAGTTAACTAATTATCTGAACTTATTCACATGAAATTTACAGAAAATATGCGCATGCGCAGACGGCAGATAATTTTGAACTCGGCCAAAAATTGCTAAAATCATGAAATTTACCAGATAAAAGCTTACTGTGCCTTCAAATTCTAATCAGAAATATTGACAAATGCGTTTATCAATGTGTATAATTATTGTGCTAGTCAAAATGAAGATATACATGAATATATCAATCAAAGATGGCTGCCACAACCTCTCTTGTTACTGCTATCTTTGGAGCTACTAGATGTGTACTGTTAAAGTAATCGTCACATAATTTCCATGGTTTGAGGAAATTATATGATCAGCTCCTCTTGAAATGCCCACTATTATTGCTCTACATCCCACAACAATTTACTCAATTATAATCCCTCCATTGTTCTTTATCCTTTGTTGTTTTCTAAGGTTTATTGTTGCGGATTTTGCTTAATAAAAGCGTATTTGAGATGGTCCCTTCTTGTTTGTATTAAGGAATTCGGATCTTAAAAAAATGTGAAACAGAGGTTATTATGTGTTCTAACTATGCACCAATTGTTATCTGTTTCTATGCTTGCATTGCTAAGATACACGCAAATGTTTCAAACAACCCATATTTCAACCTATTACATATCCAGCCAAATATTGACCAATTTCAGGCAGTGTCCCAAGTGTACTTAGTTTACGCTAATGCTATGACGTCATAGTTGATACTTAGAAATCCAAAAGTGTATTGTTTGAAAGACAAAGGTTCATACTTTGTATTGATTACATTATCCCTCAAAAGAATCACCCATGCATTCCATACCATGATCACTTTCATTATTTACTGAATGCCCCTCGTATAACAGTATATCTTCAAAATCAGGCTGTGGACAGGTAATAAATAGTGGGAGAGATGTGTGACTTTGCACAGTGACTTTTTAAAGATGTCTGAAGTGTCACATAACAAAAACAAGTTTCTGGCTCCTTCACTTCTGGGTGATTTCAAGAACTTTTTGATACCCCCTCGTATATGAATCGTTTTTCCAAGAGAATAATATAGTTAATGAACGGATCGGGATAAAACGTGTTATATCCCACCATAATTGAAAACTTTATTAATTTGATTTCTTCTTTAAAGATTTCATCTGAAAAGTCACATTATTTCAAAACCTGTTTAAATAATTATTCAACAAATGAATTGGTTTTTTTCTTGTTTCTAAGAAGGACAATTTGTAAATCCAATTTTGTTTAAAAAGTATTTGTAAGAGGTCGTCCTTATAGCCTAGGGGAGAGCGGGCGTGTACTTGAGGCAGGTTCGCCCACCATGTGATTCTCATCATTGTGGCCACTGGATGAATTTGGCGACCATGCAGTAGTATGTTGCACGCTTCCCACAATAACGTGATGGCAGATCACCGTAACATGTTGTCAAATTATCATCCAAAAAACAGTTTTGCCTCACAAAAGTGAATTTCGTAGAGAAGATTTTAATGTAAGTTATCATTAGGTAGGTATGGGATTGATTGTGGATTTGATGCAGACAACAACCCGTCAATGTATGTGGGACATCCGTGGTATAGGTCAATGTACTTATTGTGCTATATGGGGCACGTTCGCCCTATGATGATAGGGCAGGTTCGCAAATAGAGATTTATATAGTTATTTTGCATCATTTCAAAATTCTCATCTTTCAGCATAATTGTAATTATTGTAACGTGAGGCCCAACACTAATAAAGTAACGCCCATGACTAGAGGAGTTGGCTAAAATGTCGGGTACGCAGTAAGCCCAAGATCTATGTGTCTTGACTCCTGATTAATGTCTATAAAGACACACTATCATACTATTGTAACATGATGTCAGATGTGGGATACCCGACACTTTAGCAATCCCGTCCGTATGATATGATTCCCGTCGCCGTGGATCTACTGTAAAGTCATGAAAAGGGATGATTACATTTTCTTTTCTGTGCCGCCGGACGTTAAATAGTGCAAGTGAAACACATCATATTCACTTTTCGTCGTTTGTGATTTGCGAACAGTTTTGGGAGACGGGCTGCTACTACATAATTGCCTACGGCTGTTTCTACTGTTTGGCGAAGTGACTGATGTATAAACAAATCGGCGAATAAACTGTTTTATATCATGATTGTTTCCGATGGAGAAACTTCTTCCTTACTGATTCCAGTGGAGAAATATAGTGTTTTATGATCATGATTTCCGATGAGAAACTACTGACTGTTTCCAATATTAAATAGAGACAAACTGTTTTAATATCATCATGATTGTTTCCGATGGAGAAACTTTAACTGTTTCCAGTGGAGAAACTACTACTAGTACTACTACATCTTCTTGACGGCTTCAAATAGGACTATTACCTAAGCTGATGTACCATTCAACAAATTGACTGCCTGAGGTAATGTGTTACCATATAACATGCTGTTTGGAACTTCGCAGAGATATTCAACATGCACCATGTTCGGAACCTTACTCACCTTTGCACACCTGTTAGCATGGTTAGAGTGCTGTGTCTCTAATGTTCGGGACCTGTTCACTCGAGACTCGAGAGTGTTAACGTTGCCACATAACATTATGTTCGGTTTGTCGCAGAGACATTCAACATGCATCTTGTTTGGAACTTTTTACTCTTGTTTTCGTGCATATTCTACAATTTGGCTGTGGTGACGGCAAGTCCTTAAAGTCAAGTGCAGCGAAGATAGATGCAGAGCTGAAAAAGCATCTTAATTTCCTGTTAATATCGCTGTTTAAAGATTTGATCTGATATTTTCAAAACCTAAGATATCGTGTCCAAAGCTGTGCCTTTTAGGAATAATACTTACCCATATGGACAATGATATTGTACTTCAACATTTTCATGTGTTGTTGTAAAGGGAAGGATGACGCACAGTACTTAAAATATCACATCCTTTAATACACCTGGTATCTAAAGATTCAAAGTGTATGTGTTTGGCAAGTTTCATCAATCAAAAGTTAATGACCAAAATGAGCCAATTACTTTAATAATTCTTTGCTTTGGGCACATTCATGTATTATGAACTGTTATGAGATGAAGGCTATCGATTTGATAACTATGGATATTGACAACATCTGGAATGGACAATATATATATAAAAAGACTGTTATAGAACTCTAGTTTAATAACATCATTTGCTTTTCTCTCTAAAAGAGAAAGGATGTAACGTGAGGCCCAACACTAATAAAGTAACGCCCATGACTAGAGGGGTTGTCTAAAATGGCGGGTACGCAGTAAGATATATGTGTCTTGACTCCCGATTAATGTCTATAAAGACACATTATCATACTATATTTTAAAATGTGGTATTTCTTATTACTTTTCATTCTGAACGAGTATGTTCCACAAAAATTCCACCATTCCTATATTTTGGACCCTTTAATATTATTTTGAAATGCAATAACGACGCATAATAAATATGTATATGTATTGGATACATGGAACTTTATGTAGCCAATTCTGAGCCTAGGGCGAACTTGCCCCGGCCTATGGGCGAACCTGCACTGAGATCATAGTTGTAGCCAAGATATCATCCTTTCACATAATGTCAATAGGTCCATACAATCATTAACCCTTTCGGATCCGAATTAAATTTAGGGTTCCAATTTAAACCTTTGACCTTTGAGATTGACTCCTATCATAGCAATTCTGCCTCATTTGCAATATACTTGCTCTCTGCTTCAAGCTGTAAAAGACATTTCAAGCTTTAAAATGATACCAAACTTAAGTATATGGGTTGTTCCCTTTTTGAGATAAAGAAAAATTATTTGAATGTTTTTCTAAGTATTTCTTTATTTCCTAGGAACGCTGTGGCGTTCTGTGGATCCGAATTAAGATTGACGTCTCTAGACCACTTCAAATGAAAATGTGGCGAACACTCCCAGCTCTCCCCAACTAATAAAATTAGTCAATATTGAATTAAAGATGAAATATACCTTACCATTATCGTATTCATGTAAACATAAAGATGGCTTTTTCATCACAACTGTCGAAGGCCGGTTCTGAATTTTGCACTGCGGTATGTGGTAGTATAATTTGTAGTGTAGTATAGTACTACACCTACTTTTAGTAGTCATACTCATGGTAGAGACTAGTGTGTAACGATAATTATTCCCATATATAAACATTCTTGGTCTTCCTGTATGTTCCAAAAATCACTTGCTGTCATTCTTATATTATTTTCCTCTAGAAAATAACTATTGTGGTTTCTCATTCATTCATTCAACGCTAGTCATGTGTATACAGTGTACTGCTGAGTGTATAGCCATTGACTCTAATGGCACATGTACAATATAATTGACGCAGGAACCAGCACAGGGGATGAATCTCATATCTGCCCATTTAGACTATGGGCCGTGAGGCCAAAATGTGCTTAGTTTTTGATTTTTGTAGTCCACCTCTGGGCAGAACATAAAATTATTACCAAAAGGTGGCAAATATATCCCTTAACACAAATTCACCTGATCCCACGTTCGTATGTTGCACGTTATGACCCTAGACCTCGATTTAGGGTCAAAGGTCACATGTGTTTCAATGTGAAGTCAAAAACTAAATTTAACATGGTAAAAAAACTATTTAAAAAAATGAGCTATTGACTATGTAAAGTATATTTTATTGTTGGGATAAGTGTTTTAAACAAAAAAGTCAATCACAACTTTGATCGTAGATCAATAGTTTTTGAACTGTGACCTTTTGAAAAAGACAAGTTGGCCAAAATAGACCATTTTTTGTCATATTTTCGCAAAATTGGCACAAAAATGACAATGATTTGTGAAATAATTGGTGGCTCTGAAAAGAGCCGTTCAGTTGGATTGCCGCTTCCACTGAACACGTAGGTTGCCACTGGCCTACTATATATAAATTTGGTTCTAATAGAACCTCCAAAGGACTGCCCCTTGACCAATGGAAATAACGTAGAGACTGCCCTTGTCTACTACAGACTGCAAAAGTCTAATGCACAGTAGTGCGGTCACTGATCTGTAAAGATCGTTTGACGCTGTAACGAACTTGAGCAGAGTATATAATGGTTCATTGCGGACCTGGCTGGAAAAATTACAAGACTGTTATCGATTGGCGGGATTGTAATATTTAATATATGCAATAAAACAAAAGATTGTAATATTTAATATATGCAATAAAACAAAAGATTTTAAAAAACCTACGAAGTCATGAATCTGTCCGTGTAATATCTTGGTTTATGAAAGGAAAATAATCCCCCAAGAAGGGAAAAAGTGTTGCATCCTCTGGCCATGAAAAACAATTGTTGCTTAATGTCACATTATAATTTACTTCATATGATAATTTTGAATTGCATCATTATTGTGACATCCTGTGGGTTCTCAGTAAACACAGTAAAACCTATTGAGCTCAAGCTACAATCTAGAAACACTTCCTAGGCACAGAATCTATATACAACTGGAAGACCTCATTGGTAATGCTACAAAATAGAAGGTATACAACGGAGCTATATTATTCATAAATATTAAATAGGGTGTTGCGAGATGGATAGATAACTGATTTCAGTATATAAACTGTAATAAGTGATAACTACAAATGTGGTATCGTTGGAAAGGAGAACACATCCGCTAATCATTAATATGTTAAATAATATAAGGTTTATCATTAAATATTCGAAAAAGTGTCGATCGATTTCCAAGTTTTCTATGCATTTCTAAACATCTTATCATATGTTATTTTCAGAAAAGTAGAATGTTGCCCCCTAGAGTTTAACTACGTAACCACTTTTATTGGCTTGGTTTGATTTGTGTTTTTTTATTTGAAAAGTTTTCGCTAGAAACAGTTTTCTGACATGGTACGTTACAATGTAACATCTGTCGAAAGACAAAATGAAGTCATTGAAGTTTGGCGCGGTTATATTTTTAAATACAAAGAAAATCGTTAATGTTGGTACATTATATGATCAAGGCTAAATGTTACAACATTTACCATGAGGTGTTTTAGGTGTTTTTTACTTTGAGGTTAATGTACATTGAAGCGGCAATTTTATCTTGATGTGTGCATTCAACCTTTAAATCGATGTTTTGTATAATTATGATGCGTATTTAATCTAGTTTATCGTCCGTAAAATTGAAAGTAATTGAATGAAAAATATGCAAATTGTGACAAGTATTGTAAGCTGACCACTTGATCCTCCATTCCAATGAGATATAACATTTTAAGACATGGAATGATATGAAGTGAGTGTACATAATATGCATGTTTATGTAATCTATTGTGAAACTGACATTGTAAATCAGGCAATATCCACACAAACGTGTTTCAAACATTGCATAATTAATTTAGACGAATGTACCTTAGGATATTTAAATATCGCACAACTGAAATGTTCTGAAGACCCTTTGTTTCTTGACCAGTCACATTTGTGAAGGAAAATACTTGGCTTGTTCATAAATCAAAGTTCCGACTTTCCGAGTCCATTGCCTCTTCTGCTAACATTTTGTAACGTATAGAGTGAAATTCTAGCTTGCTTGCAATTTAAAATAGAAATACTTGATATTATTAGTATGTTTGGGTCTTTGAGCTCCATTGATAATTATGGCCACCGTATTATTACGGTGTTGTAATACAGGCTGAGTTCATAAATGTAATACACGCCTCATGCATAGTTCAATGCACACATCAAGGTCAAAGATCCGTTTCAATCCATGCACACTCTTGTTGATTCACCCTGTTCCCCATTCGGGAATTGTAGGCCTACTCTTTAGACGACTGACCAAAGAAAATGTTCTATGAGGGTTGATCGGTTGCATTTCGTTATTATTTTTTTTTTCAAAATTTGCATAAACATTTAGACTTCATTTTTTGTTTTCAAAGATTTTCAAAATTATCACAAATTCTCAATAAAATTTAAAAGAAAATATGGTCGCAAATACTAAAGTTTCTTTTTAAATCTCTAAATCGAAAAAATCATGGGTCGGTCAGCGCGTAGAACAGAGGCTCGTTCCTTGTGTTAGCTAATAAAGGCATCAAACAAAACCCCTATCTACGGCCCCGACCGACCCATTTTATCGGCATATGATAGCAATATTTATACTTTTTAAATATTGCTGAGATTGTTTTGAAATTTTTTGAATTCAATTTGAATCATCTTGAATATATCAAACATTCCTGAATATTTACCATCATTCACTGAACGCCCGACCGACCCTACCTAAGCCTCCCGTTTTCCCGTAGAACAGGATTATATTTTCGTACCATAATCGACAAAAGAAGAGTGTCGTGACACAGTCGTTTCGATTTCGATTCTCATCGGAATTGTATTCATTTTTATTCAGATAGTTCGGTATTTATGCTAACTATTGTACATAAATCTTGTCAATAACCCTCAATGGTAAACCTTTCACATGTTATTACTGCGGGCACTACGGTTAACTTTTGAACTTTTTTCGTAACGTGTTATACGCACGTGTTTGTCTTTCAAGAATACATTTCATCCAACAACGTGGCCTGATGTTACTCACAGTATACAGGTCATGTGTTTAAGACAGGTTACATTATTATACAGGTCATGTGTTAAAGCAGTGGTTCCCAAAATCTGGGTCGCGACCCCAGTTGGGTCGCGATGCACGTTTTGTGGGGTCGAGGACTAGCCTAATTTAACAGAATAAAATAAATTATAATGTTGTTTCATAGTAACACACGTGACGTTGTTCTTTGAGGGGTCGCGCTCTGATGCTGGTTTCTGGAATAGAGTCACCACCATAAAAAGGTTGGGAACCACAGTGTTAAAGGTTAAATTATAGGGTGCTAGTGCATTTGGTTTGCTTCAATTATTATCAATCATCGTATCGTTCACCTTCAGTCTGAACATTAGGTGTTGGTTCTGTAAATCTCATTAATAATAACATTTTCATGACAATCTTGACGCCAATTGATTTACTGAACGTAGAGAAGTACGTTAGGACTGCCACTGCCTGGGTTGCCAACGACACCTGAGGTACCCTCGTTGACCATTGTGGACGGTACATTGCTTGCCGAAACGCCTCTTTGACGCAGAAGAGCTGCGGCACCTGAAATACATATAATATAGACGTGTTACGACATGGCATACACAATCTGTAGTCGAGTTGGGTGGATTTAGGTAATTCCGAAGCATCAACTGTTTATTTCATTTGTATGTCAAAAAATTTAAGTCAAAACTACAATACAGTAATCATTTTCATTGTGTTTGAATAATTTACCCATTCCATGCTATAGGATATACACTTGAAATATAAAGTAAACACTTCTCAGTTTTGATCCATCAAAGTTACATCTATATCAATGAATCGTTTTCCAAAAGAATAATATAGTTAATGATTAAACGTGATATATCCCCCCATAATTGAAAACAGGTACAGATCATGAAGCTAGAAGACAGGAGTTACTTCTTGCCAGCATCAATAGGACGATGTTGATCACCGTGGTACTACACAAAAGAGGCTAAATCATTGTTACAACGTGTATTGCACTGACAATCAAAGTTACCGCGGAAAAATCAATCTAGATTGACAAAGCGGCAGTAAGCGGTAGTCCCACTCTTGATGGTCCGACGCTAGCGTGTTTACCTCAATTCTTGTATTGAAAATATCTATTTATCTCAAAGCACTACCAATTTTGGTAAATAACATTATGTTTTTGATATTGCAAATGTGTAAAAACCAGGAAAATACTGTACATATCATAACGAAACTATTGACAGGCGGTTGATTTATATTATAAGATGTGGATCAAAATTTAAATAAAAATAAGTCAATATTCAAAATGATGAACAGTTTATATTTCAACAGAAAAATCGCGCGAATCCGCGCTCACTTAAAAAGGTTTAATACAATTACTTATACACCATATCTGTCTTGTTATAACAGAATAATAAAATAAATAATATAAATTCAATGTAAAATCATTTATTTAGTATAACTTGGCAATATTCTTTTATTTTCAGTTTATTCAGAATACATTGTTCTTGGCACCGCGGAGAGTGAATTTGGGGGAGAGAAAACAATGTTTGAATGTACATTCCGATCCCAAAATGAACCACTTATTATGACAATGTTTAAAATAGGCCACATAATGTATCATAAATTTACTGGATTGAAAATCCAATTAAACTGGCTGGCAACTTCGGCGGTGATTATCATCGCTCAAAGAAGAGGTGTGCGCAATTGATGGGACAATTGCATGATTAGGGTTGCGTAACAAGACCTTTCTCCTTGTCTTCTAGCTTCATGTACAGATACAGACCCTGGATGATCCCCTACTCTTTATGAAGGAGTCTGTGACCTATTTAACGTACTCAGTGATAGCTCTTCCGATGCTCGGGACCACCATTTCTACGTGATTTCCAAACCACGAGTCAATTGAGACTAAGTACCTTGCGTAAGGACAAACATGTCGGCCGTATCGGGGCTAGAACTCACAACCTTTGTATTGTGAGTTATGCGTGCTACTAATATCCACTAGACCAGACATGCTCTCTTTGACTAAAATTTTACATATTACATGATTAAATAAACATAATTGTTAAAAATGCATTTAAAATGAGACTAGGACCGCTGGAGTTGGAAAGTACACTTCAGTGTTGTTGTTGTTGTGTTTGGTTTGTTTTTGGTGTTTTTTTGTTTTTTGTTTTTTTAAGGTGGTGGGGGTATCCATCATTAACAGTTTATCGTATTTGGTTGATAGCGTAAGCTCGTAATTTGCAACATATGAGTTGTCCACTTTACCTCTATAGGGCACACTTTAACCATGACTATTCGTGAACGAGACTATGTGGAATGAGGTGCAACATGGGGACACGCCATCGGCAGACGACAGTTCCACAATTTCACAAAAGGTTTGAAAATTGTCAAATTTATTGAAGGTCATCACCGTATTTGGAATCACCTTGAAAGATGCATTAAAATAAGTACAAACATGCCTAATATTGGATCAGTAATTCTTAAGATAAGACTTAAATTTAACCATGAATTCTCGTGAACGAGGAACGAGGGTATTCCCGTGGACACCTACCTGAAACATGGGGACACGCCATCGATGTTCCACTGATGGTGTTGGTGGCGGTATTGCTAGTATGCCATGTGCTGGTAATGGAGGATCCTGGGGCAAAGATGTTAACGCAGCTGCCATAGTTTGAGAATGAAGAGCGTGCGTCACTGCTTGTTGTTGAGCCTACGCTAATAGCCTATATGTATGTATAAAACGATGGGAAACTTAGTATACAATTGATGCATAATTGGAGACGCTTGAGGGGTAAACATGGAGTTGCTTTCATTTGTTACCGTCTGAGATAAAGTGATGTACTGTTATGTGCCGTTTATCCGAAAAAATAGTCAGGCCTTGAAAGAGCACCCGCCCACCTGCTCATAGCGGGTCACCTTGAAATAGCACCCACCCACCTGCCCATAGCGGGTCACCTTGAAATAGCTCCCGCCCACCTGCCCGTAGCGGGTCACCTTGAAATAGCACCCGCCCACCTGCCCATAGCGGGACACCTTAAAATAGCACCCGCCCACCTTCCCATAGCTGGTCACTTAGCACCCGCCCACCTGCCCATAGCGGGTCACTTTTGTGTCGGACGGACGAAGATACCCAACTGGTGGGTAAAGTTGTTTTTTAACTCACAGTTTAAGGGAGTTACCCTGGCTGGTAGAATTTCTGTCGGGCAGGTATTTTACCTGCATGCAAAAGGTTATATAGGGCATAACAGGGTATAAGGACATAACAGGGTTAGCTCTTTACTTCAGCTTTCATCGTGTGCGGTAACGAACTATAAGTAACCCTGGCGACGGGATGTGTCCAATATCACAGAGTAACTAGTAGCTATACACATGAACATGATGAACATGATGAAGGAACTCATCTAACATGTCTAACCTGAAATGTTACGAATTGAACAGTCTACGGTGAAATACCTTTTATGCTAGTGACGACCCTGGGTATAGCTAGATATGGAATTCTAGACATGGAAATGCGCAATTTGAACAGCGGCCATTTTGGATTTTGGGCCTACAGATTCCTCCCGCAATTTCCCAATGGACACGACTGCTAACTATGTTAATTAATGTTCCTAGAGGACAAAGGACAAATTGACATCTTTTGAAATGCTTTTTGTTGTGGAAAATTTCGATTTTTGCCGTTGAAAATACCGTGTTTTTAAAATAAAAAAATTCACCAACAATTCCAAAATTATTGAGAGGTTCGTTTTCCCGTAAAACAGGTTTTGTTCGTTGCCTAACAGGATGAATCACCGGAGATGACCCAAAGTCAACGAGCTAATATTGGCGTTATAATTCGAGGATCGCTCAATGTATTCAAAGATAGGTACTCTAAACTAACAGGGTGATAATATCACCTACCGATGATACTCTTGCTGGTGAATAATTGCAGGCGTCGGAGTTATCGTTTCCAGCGGCGACTGACATAACAACACCTCTGCTTACGGCACTTGCAACGGCATTGTCCAGTGTAGATGAGGCACCTCCTCCGAGAGACATTGAACCAACACCCATAAGTACAGAGTTAACACCTAGGGGAGAATTATATTATAAATCGTCGATGGTATTATTACATAGTGACGTATGGTTTTGAATTATCGTTTTCTCAATTATTTTAACAAAGGCCAAAAATTGACAATTAATTTGTAATAAATATAATTAAGTGTACCAAAAAATCGAATACATATCTTGTTTCACATAGTGATGTATACACTATACGTCAGTACCGTCACTATGTAATACCACCGAATAAATCATATAGCTCATACAGAGATGGACATTTGTCATCTAATTAAGTAAAAGTGAGTCATGTGATATCAAATACATTTCAGGCGACGAACAAATAGTTATACTGGAAAAAAATTGTCTTTGGGGTGTCGTTCAGTGACAGCGAGATCATAAGAGGAGCCAATGAGGACATACCGTTAACAACATTGGTGGTTGATCCGGATCCAAAACAAGAAAGTACGCGGACAGATTTCAACATACAGCCAGGGGCTACACCATATGTTGCGCCGCCAACGGTGCCTGCACAGTGAGTTCCGTGGCCATTGCAGTCCTCTCCTTTGTTCTGTGGATGAAAGACAAACAGGAATAAAAACCATCAATTGATTTGGCTAGCCTTTTTCATAATTTTAATTATGTTAATTAATTAAATGTCAAATGGTTGTAATTATTTGGACTAAAAATAGAAAAGCAAAAGCAATTGCTTCATTTTGTAGATCAAACATGCTACAAAACTATAAATGTTTCAAGCCAGCTATTATTTATACGTTTAAAGTACTTGATTGAGCTTGATTTCTTACTCGTCTACTCGTCGAGCATATGTTGTTGCTTAAGTTTTTGCTCAATAAGCAATGGCTTGTTTTTTTTATTTATATACCCATATGTTCCGTGTTCACCAAACGGAGATAAAAACAACAACATATGGGGAAAGTGTACTTTAGGTCCCAGAATCTGGACTGTACTGGTATCGCCCGATACCTGAACACCCAGTATCGCTTCGGAACTGATACAAAGTAATTGTTTCAGTATCGGACGATACTGGCACATATAAAATGTTCCCGTATCGGGCGATACTGAAACAAATCACTACTGACAGCATGTGTACCAATATCGCCCGATACTCGAACATTAAAAAGTTATGTAATACTGGAACACAATTTGGTGTTCCAGTATCGATACTCGAACAGTAAAATCCAGTGTTGGTAGATACTGGTATACCTGCAGACCTATACTAAACAGGTCAAAAGAAATAAGTCCCCCTGGGAAATGTGAATTTTTCTGTGAAATGTTACACATTTAATGTGCAATAAAGTTTCACCCAACAGTTAACCTTCGCCTTGAAATGCTGCCATAAAAAATGACACTTTCTTGCATAGGGATTTCGGTTTCGGTGCATACCATTGCCTCCGATGAGTAGTAAAACACTAAATACGCACTTAACCTCCCCCTCCTCCATCCCTGTTTTTCTCTCTCCTTCTCCACTACCCCTCCCCCACAATCACCTCCACCCCGACCCTTCCCGCTCTTTGGGTTACTTACACTAGATTGGTAATCCCAGTGGTATGACGCTCTACCACCATAGTCGTTATGTGAGTGGCGGATTCCAGTATCGATGACATACACAGATTGGCCGGATCCAGAACCTGCGAGAGAGTTCATTGGGAAATGAATTATTCATGAAGTTCGATGTGTGGCGAATTAGTCATTATTGTTGCATTCCCTGCTCCCTGAAATGTTTTTAATTGCCTATATTTCGTAAATTCCGTCATAACTCATAGTGTGTTGAACATTAATAAGCTAATGTGTTCATCTTTCCAATGATACCAGATTTTTAGCTATCCAATATTTCAGTGCCCAGCCACTTGCTTGAGAATATGGGGAGGACTGAATCTGAATTTGCCGAAATTATCACTATTTCGTGCTCAAGGGTCAATAGAGCATCAAAAAAACAGGCTGTTCAAAATTGATTAGAACCCATCATTGCCCAAAGTTCATAAGAAAAATCAATTAGATTAGATCCGTTATTGCTTCATTATCTTTGACATTTCTCATGGTGATTCCAAATATGGTGATGAACTTTAATAATTGTGACATTTTTGAAGACATTTATATAGCGCCCAAATCAACAAAAATTGTTCTAAGGCGCTTCAGACAGATACATAAAATTATTTACAATACACTTGAGAAGTTTCCTGAATATATTAATGTTTGCTTGCACTTTGTCGAAAAGGTAAAATGACCATGTCATTTCTGGTTGATAAGTCCGACATTGATGATCTAAAAATATAATGAAAGGGTACCGTATGTCACAGATGATACAAAAAAACGTACCTAATCTCATTGATTTATGAGGATGAAAAAAATCAATGAACTTCGGGCATTTTGGGATTACCTGTACACTGTATTTATACTTCCTTGAACAGACGATAGAGTTGTTCTTTTGAACACCAAATTTGCAATCATTGTCCTCGTTCATGAAAGAAATGTTTAACCATTACTTTCATGGTTTAACCTGAGACGAATACAGGTTCGTTTCCGGTTTAACCATGAAAGTAACAGACGGTTTAACCCTAACCCTAGAACGTGGCAGTAGGGATGGAACGAAGAACAGGGGGAGGGGGTTAAATAAAAAATGGGAAAAATTATGTCCGCCGGCCCGGGAATTGAACACGGGTCGGCCGTGTGACAGGCGAGATATACAACCACTCAGCCACTCAGCCACGGGGAGGGCTTCACAGGCTAAAAAATCGGAGACCATATACATACCCGTATTTTAGTGCTACATGAGATAGAACTTGTGCGCGCGCCGTGTTGTTTCTGTGATACGTAGTAGGGTAAGGGTTAACTTTTAATGTTCAGAAATGTTACTTACATCAGTTATTTATATCCAACGGTTTTTGCGGTGAAATATTTATATTTAACATGCGATATTTTCTTATTTTTTGCTTATCTGACATTTAGATTTGGGTAAATCGTTTCCCAACCATCTGGCCCGGATGATACCTCATAGAGATGGGGGCTTTTTAAATATGTACACTGCACTTACGTGGAGGGGTGTAGTTGTTATCGAGGGGCAGATTTCTCTGGTCAACACGATCAATTCCCCACGATCCCACAGCCTGAGTGTAGAAAACACCATCCTCTTCAACGTACTCGATCTCGTCTAATTTAAGCAGCTAGAAATGTAAATGCGAATTGAAAATAATACATGTACATACATTCAGTGATTAAAAGGAACAATTGGTGAATTCAAAGCAAAATGTTATTAAAAAATGAAAATAAAGTTTAGTATGCAAAAAAGATATCGGACTCACCGATTTTCCACTGAAAAGGTTGTTAATGGTGAAAACACCTAAATTGTACATCTCCACAAGATTGTGTTTGATTTTAAAATCATCCCGGAATTTAGAAAAATAAAAGATATTGAAATTTCTAAGATATTTACTAGCCTCTGAGTGCATATTAATTATAGAGCATTGATCTGAGGCTGAGGAATTGTGCAATAATAATAGTTATATTATATAGACTCGATTCTTTTTTAATAGATTATTTGCAAAACGGGCTCGGCTCTTTTCATTCCAGAATGAGTGAGTAGGACTAAAGCTACAGTCATTATGCTATGGACAAAATTCAAACTACTTCACGCGAGTGTGTTTTGTTGTTGTTCGTGCAGCAGCGTCCAAGGCCATATGCACGACATGCGAGATCAACTATGTGTGCATGTGCGTGATGATATCATGATTGACCTATCAGAATGCGCGGTCATTTTTTTAAAGCGTCTGGTACGCGCTGCCAGGTTTACGGACACGCTCGTACGTATGCACGCATGCACTCGCGCATTGTTGGAATTATGTCCATAGCATAAAGACGCTGACTATATAATGGAGAGGAGAGCATTAAAAAAGGGAGCAGTTTTAAGAAGAATGACGGCGCATTTAAACTTAACCATCCTCATCACTGAACACTACGGGTGCTGGTAGCACGCGCTTCCCCAGTGGCGCGAGCGCGATCAGGCGCGCCGTCAAATAGCGAAGAGAATCTTATGTTGTTTGATCTAGTGGCACGACCCGGGTTAGATCCGCGGCCCTGGTGTAACCCAATACATTTAACCCGATTTTCTTTTGTTTATTTATGAACAATGCAAAATCACAAATTACAAATATGTGTACGACGCATTTAGTAAACTCATGCGATGGCAGTTATCTGGAAGAAAAAAATCACGATCCTAATTCATCGCGTTTGAAAATACAACTACTACCAACAATTAAATATTGTCTAAGCAACGGACTACAACGGGGAATCGCACCCGGCCTATTCTACATTCGATTGAATCGGTGCATGACGCCCAAATCATTGCGTGAACGAACCGTGTTACCAAGCAGCTAATCCATTACGTGTATAATCTCTATTGATTAGACCTAAAAACCAACTTATTATTAATTACACATTTAATATCTAAAAATGTAGCAGCAAAAAACATGTTGAGGTTTTTATTTACTTACACGATCTACAAGTGCATCGGGGAGGTTTACTGCAACGCTGTTAAGGTTGCTCCACTTGTGTTTGAGCTTGCCCTCCAGGAATTGACTTTCAAAAGAGTGTGAGAATCCGTCCAATGATATACCATCCTAGAAGGTAAACATACGGTTAACATATTAAAATTCTTTATTATTATTTATAGTTAATTGGTTTAAAATGTTTTTAAAATATCTTTATAAAAAACTGCAATCCTTCGTATCATTTTAATTTTTAATCTCATTGAAACGAGATACTTGATATTTCGTTCATTAAAAAGTGGAGGTATTATAACTCGGATTTATCATCGGTTTTGAAAAAGGGATTGTATTTAATAACAATTCTTGTAATGTAGGACTTTGAAGAAAAAAGTAGAAAACTCTAAATGGTGACCATATGCGTGACGTGTGAGGGGAGGGCGGTACCATTCTATTAAAAACCTGAGCACCCTCCCCTGCCCGCCATCTGTGAAGTGACCCATGTCACGCCCTTGTCTAAAACCCACCTTCAGCTTGATGATATAGCTCCCAGGGATCTTCGTTGTGGCTTTTTCCAATCGTGCGCCATAGGCCGCTGCGGCCAGCATACATAGAACTACGAACACCTTCATTGTTTATGTCGGAATATCTGGGGGAGAAACAAAACATTTCCATTAGGCCACAAAACAAAAGTTATGTTGTCCTCCACAGCTCTCAGAGAGGAGGGGCGGGCAGGCGGCTTTTTTTTCTTTCTTTTTTCTGATACCAGCGGAAGCTCAAAGTTTAGCCAACGAGAAGTTTAAATCACACTAAGAGTCCCTCATAATATGTTATAAACACTTAGTTTAATATCCAATGCTATTTAAACTGTTAAAAGTTTTAAACAAATCTGAAATAAAGAAGAAACAAATCGGAGCGGCCCTAAATCTGACGAGCGGGCGGTCGAGGACATAACAATAATGTGTTAGTTCCTGTTGTAAGTTGAACATGGGCTATTCACTTTTGATAATTATTATTTCACCATTCCGATTGACTTTCTTAGCGTTTTAAACAAAGCCAATGTTTATCTTTTTCAAATGTTTACACTTATTCTTTTTCTCTTACAATGAAGTTAGACTTATCAGGGGGGGGATCCGAAACTCATAAATCTATATTGACCGTAGTTTTCGTAAAAAAACATCACAGAGCCTTATTAAATCATAAAGAAAGTCTGCTTTCAATTTTGGGAATTTGTCAACATCTCTATTTTCTTCGATGTTCATCATAAAGCTTTCCCTGCTATATTGTGTTCACTTGTGTACAGCTGAAATTGTAGCCGACAACACCGTAGATGGCGTTAACACAGCTTTAAACCATAGAAGTGTATTTACGAACGAGAAACCGAATTTTGATGTTCAACTTTAAATCGCAAAACTATAAAACACTAACAACAAATTACAAATACCCCTGTCAGGTTAGGAATACAGCCTATTTGCATCTAATACAAAATACGATACTTTGCTTTAACAAAACTAGTATTCATATTTAACAGCTTAGCATGATGAACTTAATTTGAAGAAGTTCAGCTTAATTCGGAAGATTTAAAATCACTATCAACAAACTAGAAACACCACTAACCTTTGAAAATACAGACATTTTGCAATTTGCATTTACAAAATACAATACATCGCTTAAACAATTCCCTTCTTTAAATTCGACAGCTTTAAAAGCAGAATGGACTAGATTTGACGAATTTCCACTTTAAAACGTAAAATTGTCTCGACAAACCAAAAAGTACAAATAGGCCTACATGTACGTCAAAGCTCTTATTCTCATGGTCAGTGTAAATCCGAATTCAATTATACCACTTGTCCAGCCCTTTTATAGGAATTCTTAATTTATCCTTAAATTACACACCAGTCCAGCGGCCTGAGGCATACCACTCAGCAGACGTGTTGTAAAAAGTTGTCCCTTGTATTATTCATCTTTTCTGTGTAAAACTGGCATAAAAAAAATCCAAAAAAGGTTGTTTGCCAATGTAGCAGCTATGTACCTGATTTATCTTTGGTTGTAATTGCACTTTATAAAAACACTGACAAACTAAAGAACTAAAGCAGAATGCATCTAATTTGAAGAAATTCTATTTCAAATCACAAAGTTGTAAAAACACTAACTACAAACTAGTAATACCACTAACCTTGTTCTCTTCGTTCTGCCTGGAATATGTAGTCGGTGGAGAATGAGGATGAGGTCTTGCTCCAGTCACCTTATATGCCGTTTCGATGTCAAAAATACACGTGTTAACTCATCTTGTATCACGATTATTGACGTCAATACATGATAAGAATGATTAAAATGTGTATATTATGAACAATTTTGGGGTTATCGAACGGACATAATGTGGGATATATACATGTGTTCAGTGATAAGTAATGTTCTATATTATTCATTGCAAAAGTATCACTTATCAGTCAAATCCGATAAGACAATGTGCGTACTAAGCAAAAAACCCCGACTACAATAATTGCAACCGCAATCATAGAAGAAGAAAAAAATTCGAACACTGAACTTATTCCCAATTTATGCGTGCTTCGCGCGTATGAGTTTCAATGTTTCATTATTCAAGGTGGCTTCCGGAACGTTTTTTCTGGACCATTTTAGTTCAAAAACTAATCTGCTTTTGCTCCCTTCGCGCACAATTTTTCTACAGGTTTTAACATAATAATGGGTCACGAACCATCGTAAATATTCTAAATATTATGTGGGGGACGTTACAAAATTCATACTGGACTAACCTTTAAGTGTTAACAATTCTTTTGCGCGCTTCGCACGTATTAGTTTCAATATTTCAATATTTAAGAAAGATGGCTTTAGGAAAGTTTTGGACCATTTTAGTTTATAAACTGAACATGTTTGCGGTTTTTTACAGGTTTCAACAATTTAATGGGTCTCGAGCCACCTTAAATATTCTTGCTTCAGAATGCAGAATCATTGCCTTGAAATGTCTTAAAGGGAAGCGGTCATGGTGAGGATTCTAACGAACATTGAACAGCGCGCGGCGACTATTTGAATCTAAACAAGTTGGACATTGGCGCAGTCTGTAATTGTTCTACGTATGTTTACAATGCAAGCGGTATTGTGTGCGACTCTACAACAATCTCTTAACCTAATGTGAACGGCGCGCTCAATCAAACATCCTTCATTTGATTGAACGCATTTTCTATCGTGTGATATAAGTGATGTATTAGTTATTAGCTAAGGTTTAGCTGGACCAACAATCGCCGTCAGCGGTTCTTTTCCTCACCATGACCGCTTTCCTTTAAACCCAGATAAATGGGGAACCCGTTTTTCAACATAACCATTTGGGAACCTGTTTTTCAACATAACAATTTCAACCATCTATACTAAAATCAAGAAAAATATCTTTATATGCACACAACTTCTTTCTTACAGATAACAAAATAGCTATCTAGCATTGACATGATTGATAAAAACCAAAATATTGATTGGAAATGAAGTGGTGGCTTTTCAATAAAATATTGGTCAAAAGTAAACACCAGATCGCACCAAATGGGTTCGAAAATTGAAAATAATTTCTCTTATGAGGGAGGCACATCACCCCTCATACTCCCCCCCCCCCCCCTGTCCGATGGTCAGTATTCAAGTATTGGTCCTCAAAACATTTAGGATTCGCGCCTGTTCTGCCCCACCAATAGGGGTGGAATTAGCACCAACCTTTTTTGTTACCCACCTTAAATGTGGTTGAACTATCTAAACATGAAAACAAATGTAAACAAATAATTTAAAATGTCTAATTTAAATTGAAATTAAGGTTGCTGAATTCGGAAGACTTGCACTGTATATAGGTATAGAGAATGTATTGCCTACAAGAACAAATTGCTGTAAACAAAATTGATCACTGACAAGGTGGTTGTTTTAAAGGCATATTATGTGATCTTTTCCAGGGGCGGCCCTCAATCCTCGCAAAAAAATGGAAGCAGATTTCTTGCAGATTTACATTTCTGATCATAAATCATGAATATATTCTGAGTTATAGAGCAATACGATTCCTTATTTCTTCAACATCATGTTTTTTAGAGTAAAGATAGAGTGAAAATAAACTGTTCGCTAGCGAACAATCTATTTTCAACCCCTAAAAATCATGATTTTGAAGTAATTTGAAATCTCTTTGTAACTCAGGATATATTTATGATTTATGATCAGAAATGTAAATCTGCAAAAAAATCTACTTTCTAAAAAAAATCATGGATAGAGGGTGCTCCCTGGAAAAGATCACATAATATGCCTTTAAGTGTCTAAAATGTTTAGTTATACATTAGTTATACATTTCAGCATGTTATTAGGTAATGTTGTGTAGTTTACAGTCCCGTAAACTTACATGTGGTCACATCCTTTAAAATGTGACCTATATTGCTGCCGCGCCATCTAGCAATTTGGTGAAAATCAACTATTTAGGAATATTTTCCAACTTATCATCATATTTTCCAAATATCATCACAAATATAGTTTGTCTAAGTATGTATAATAACCATACATTTCTGAAAATCTACTATACTAAGGATTGCAATGGCATCAATTTTAATCTGATAGTCAGGATAGCCAACAAATCATACAGGGTGAAACGAAAGAGTTTCATGTAAAAAATGTAGATCTGTTATATTTAAGTTCTTAGCCTATAAATCCAACTTAATGATGAGAAAGCAAATATGGTTTGCTCATTCCAAACATAATATGTTCTGTTTCTTTTCAACAAAGCAATGCAAGGGTGTGCAAAATGTAAAACTTATTACGCTAAAAAAGTATAACTTATTATTATGTAGTTATACGTATATTTAGATCAAATACATCAAGACATTGTCAGAGTCTTAAATTTGATGCATGATGGTTATTTAACACTTAAAAGAAATTTAATGTCCCCCATCAAAATGTAGGGGTTATTTTAAAGATTATACAGGGTTGTTTGAATTTAAATTGAAATACCGTCAGTGTGTTATTTAGTTTGTTAGAAATGTCTGTAGAATAGAATAGAATGTAATATGCTAGAAAACTTATAGTCTAGTACATGTATAAACTAGACAGCCCATTCCCTATATTTTATAAATAATAAAACCATACACTTACAGGGTGCATCTGGTTTCCTGGACAGGTTTGAACACTTTTACAATGCGTGATAAGGACATATTATCGTTCTAGTTATTGAGCAAGTTGGCTAATTCAACTTTACTTTATTTGCTTATTACAATAGACAAGCAATAGATACCCATACAATTTGACATGTGTTTTAGTGAAAAAAGTTCTCATGGTGTAGTACTACACAGCGCATGATGTCACGCCTGATTTGTAATTCATAATTTGAACTAATTAGGCCCATATTTATTAACTTATGTATGTTTTAGCATTTTTAAATGAAACATCATATGTCTTAAACAGTCTTTCATGCCATGATCATGTTGAATACAGCTATTAAGCAATACAAATTGGTTAAACTATTTGATACACTATACCCACTGTATAATACTGCCACATCATCACAACATTGATCCTCCCCATCCACCTTTGACTAAGTATGTTTAATTAGCTGTATAACTAATTGGTGTACATATTGTATATTATTATTGGTCTTTCATACAAGCCTAAATTTGGACATCTTCTATGATAAGTTAAATTTAGAAAACAAGTACATGTAACATGTTGCCGACAATGTGCACATTCCCCCTTTTTTTGGGAGCCCAACTTAAAATATGACCAAGTTGAAGGGGGTGGGGCATATTTGTAAGACTGGAGTATGCCCACACATGTTTGCCCTCTCACCACAAAGTTATAAACTTCCTTAGTTTTATATATACTACTACAGACTAATCTATTAACACTTTCCACGCGGCAGGCGGCTGCAGACGACATTCCAGAATTTCACAAAATGTTTAAAAAATGTCAACATTATTGAATTTCATTACCATATTTAGAATCACCATGATAAATGCATTGAAATAAGTACAAACATGCTTAGTACTGGGTCAGTAATCATTAAGATAAACTTTGAAAATGTTGAAAGGTTTCTGAAAAATCAGTTCTGTGTATGTAAAAATAGTAGCCTCGTGGAAAGTGTTAATAGTTACCTGGTGGTCACTAAGGCAGACATACTTCCGTGTCAGAAATATGCCCTATCCCCTCCCCTAGCCCCCTTTCACCCGTAGTGACTATAAAATACACACTATTACCTAATAACATCATGTTTCAATGTATAACTAACAATTGTAGACACTAAAATCACCACTTTGTCAGTGAAACATGTCATTTCAACAATGTTAGCCTGTAGGTCATAAATTCCCTATGCTTTTATACAGTGCAAGTCTTCTGAATTCGGGAACCTTGATTTCCAATCTCAAGGGGCATGTACCTTCTGAACCAACTATTGACTAATGGTATTTATTAGCCAACCTGGATAGGGTAAATCTACATTAGGAACATCGGCTCATAGTACACTATATATAGTGTTTATTGGACAGCCTGGGTAGTGTAAATTTACATTTGGAACATCGGCTCATAATACACTATATGGGGTTTGTAGGACAACCTTGATAGGGCAAATCTACATTAGGAACATCGGGTTATAATATTATACACTATATGGTGTTTATTGGACAACCTGGATAGGGCAAATCTACATTAGGAACATTGGGTTATAATACACTATATGGTGTTTATTGGACAGCCTGGGTAGGGTAAATCTACATTAGGAACATCGGGTTATAATACATCATATGGTGTTTATTGGACAGCCTGGGTAGAGTAAATCTACATTAGGAACACCGGCTCATACTACACTATAATGGTGTTTGTAGAACAACCTGGATAGAGCAAATTTATTTTAGGAACATTGGGTCATAATACACTATATGGTGTTTATACGACAGCCTGGATAGGGCAAATCTACATTAGGAACATCGGGTTATAATACACCATATGGTGTTTATTGGACAGCCTGGGTAGGGCAAATCTACATTAGGAACATCGGCTCATAATACACTATATGGTGTTTATTGGACAGCCTGGGTAGGGTAAATCTACATTAGGAACATCGGCTCATAATACACTATATGGTGTTTATACGACAGCCTGGGTAGAGTAAATCTACATTAGGAACATCGGCTCACAATACACTATATGGTGTTTATTGGACAGCCTGGGTAGGGTAAATCTACATTAGGAACATCGGCTCATAATACACTATATGGTGTTTATTGGACAGCCTGGGTAGGGTAAATCTACATTAGGAACATCGGCTCATAATACACTATATGGTGTTTATTGGACAGACCGGGTAGGGTAAATCTACATTAGGAACATCGGCTCATGTGTTTATTGGACAGCGTGGATAGAGTATATCTACATTAGGAACATCGGCTCATAATACACTATATGGTGTTTATTGGACAGCCTGGGTAGGGTAAATCTACATTAGGATCATCGGCTCATAATACACTATATGGTGTTTATTGGACAGACCGGGTAGGGTAAATCTACATTAGGAACATCGGCTCATAATACACTATATGGTGTTTATTGGACAGACCGGGTAGGGTAAATCTACATTAGGAACATCGGCTCATGGTGTTTATTGGACAGCGTGGATAGAGTATATCTACATTAGGAACATCGGCTCATAATACACTATATGGTGTTTATTGGACAGCCTGGGTAGAGTAAATCTACATTAAGAACATCGGGTCATAATACACTATATGGTGTTTATTGGACAGCCTGGGTAGAGTAAATCTACATTAGGAACATCGGCTCATAATACACTATATGGTGTTTATTGGACAGCCTGGGTAGGTAAATTTACATTAGGAACATCGGCTCACAACACACCATATTGTGTTAATTGAACAGCCTGGGTAGGTAAATCTACATTAGGAACATCGACTCATAATACACTGTATGGTGTTTATTGGACAGCCTGGGTAGTGTAAATTTACATTAGGAACATCTGCTCACAACACACCATATTGTGTTTATTGAACAACCTGGGAAGGTAAATTTACATTAGGAACATCTGCTCAAAATACACCATATGGTGTTTATTGGACAGCCTGGGTAGGGTAAATCTACATTAGGAACATCGGCTCATAATACACTATATGGTGTTTATTGGACAACCTGGATAGGGCAAATCTACATTAGGAACATCGGGTTATAATACACTATATGGTGTTTATTGGACAGCCTGGGTAGAGTAAATCTACATTAGAAACATCGGCTCATAGTACACTATATATAGTGTTTATTGGACAGCCTGGGAAGGGCAAATCTACATTAGGAACATCGGCTCTTAATACACTATTGTTTCCATTATTATCTGTCACTTTATTTATGACAGATTAGTGATTACCTAATCCGGGGATTAACTTTCCTCTTTACGACCCATTACGGATTATCTTAATTCTGGTGATTAACTTTCATCTTCACACCTACGAGGGTCATTCAATAAGTTCTACCTCTTCCCTCATTACATTGCTAATATGATTGTCAGCCTCATGACATTTGTCTTGATTATACCTCTGAATCATAGCTACTAACATATAGTAAATTACATTTTATATCTGTTTTACTTTTGATATGATGAGGTCAAAACCGAAAAAAGATTTTGGACAACGGAAACGGAAAATTACCTTAAAAATAAATATTTTTTTCTGGGATTTGTCCGTATTATAATGTTAGATATAAGCGCATGATTTTAACACTGAAAATGGAAATCAATGAATGATATCTCATAACATTATGGTATTATCATGTATGAATAAGATTGTAAGCTATATTAACTGTTGTAGGCTTGCAAATAATGTACTAAGTAATATATACTCAAATGTATTGCTATGCCTTTGGCATAGTGGAATACTGCTAATCAGTATAATTTTCGTTGTTACAACTCAAGCCACAGTGATGCCCCGTATGTTAAATCTTTAACATAATAGTCACTTTATGAGTTTTCATTATGTGCAACCTTCAGAATAGTCAATCAGGTAGTCAATGATAGTAAATAATCTCTTTGGGAGACTTGTAATCCCTCTATTTAGTCCGGTATATTAAAAATCACTATATTGCTATGCCTTTGGCATAGTGGAATACTGCTAATCAGTATAATTTTCGTTGTTACAACTCAAGCCACAGTGATGCCCCGTATGTTAAATCTTTAACATAATAGTCACTTTATGAGTTTTCATTATGTGCAACCTTCAGAATAGTCAATCAGGTAGTCAATGATAGAAAATAATCTCTTTGGGAGACTTGTAATCCCTCTATTTAGTCCGGTATATTGAAAATCACTTAGTTCTTATGAAAGTCAAATATGCCTATTGCAGGGTTCTCTATAGGGGAGGGTACACTTATGGTTGATCTGGTTCTGTCAGAGGGCATATTGTTTCCAAAGAAATCAGTCACCTTTATTGTATATAGTCTGTTAAAGAGATATCTGACATTTAGAACGGTTATAATTGACCGATAGGTATGTTTTGCCTCTTACAATAGACCCAATGAATAGCAGTGAATGGCAACATTTTTCTGTCTTTCATCCGTTTTAACTGCATCTCCCAAAAAGTACAACCAGTATTTATATCAATTTACAATGAATTTATAGCTGAGGTTCCAAGCTACAATTGTGTGATATTTCATAAGACTGGCTTATATAGTAATAAAGTTATGAGGTAGGAGGTAGAACTTATTGAATGACCCTCGTATTATAGATTTTGTTATTACCACTTACTTGTGTCAATCTGCCATGCTATGATAGGCTGTATGTTTGACTATATTTTATAATTAGATATGCACCAGTCTGATGATTGCCGCCGCCCTGTGTTGTTGGTGGGCATGAATCTTCCAGTTACTATGTATAAATAATTATTAATTTTGTATAATCTTGCAGGGCCTAACACACAGGGTGTACAGTTACTATGTATAAATAATTATTAATTTTGTATAATCTTGCAGGGCCTAACACACAGGGTGTACAACACCAAGGCCCATGCTCCAGTGGTTTTGATTTAATAAGCTCTTGAGTTGCTACCTCAATCACCTATTCATCATAGTACTGTATTGCTACTTGAACATTGTGAAATCAATATATCATAATGGCCATCAATGGTATTATGCTGGGAATGGCTTACTATATAATTCTTGTAAGTCTACTACCTATGGAAATCAATGTGCAATATTATAAAGATGAAGTACAACTTTTTAACCATCTTATTGGGCAGCATTCTTCTTTAACAAACTTTTCAACATCAAATTCAACTGATTCCTGGTCCAAGTTCCTTCCAGGAAACCACAGAGAAAGAAAAACTCTTACTAAGACATATTTCTCAGGCCCTTCTAGATTGACCTATGGTTCCTCATTACTGATCCTGTCATTAATGCATTATGGTGACGTCCATCCACACCCAGGCCCTCAACGTAGTCAAAGGTCAACCGCTTCCAAGACAAATATCAACACATTTGACCAGTTTCAACAGAAACAATTTGATCAGTTTCATCGCAAGGGCATCCATATGATCCATCTCAATGTAAGATCTTTGTTGAAAAAAATACCAGAGATAAATATCATCGCTCAAAAAACCAGAGCAGCAGTAATTGGCATCTCCGAGACATGGCTCGATGATTCCATCACGGACGCTGAAATTGCAATTGGTGGTTACTCTGTGCTCCGCAACGATAGGGATCGTGAGGGTGGAGGAGTCTGCGTGTACATAAGGAACGATTTTGCTTTTAACCCTAGACAAGATTTACATGACAATCGTATAGAGACAATCTGGTTTGATTTATTATTACCAAAGTCTAAACCTATTACCATTGGTGTATGCTATAGACCACCTGATGAGGACATTGAGTTCTGGAGTCACTTTGAAAGTTGTATCTCAAATATAAGATCTGATTGTGAAATCATGATACTAGGTGATATCAATGTTAATTTCTTTGAACAGAACTGTAGTTTATTTAAGAACTATAAAAACATTCTTGACTTATTCAACTTGAAACAATTAATCAAGACCTCTACTCGTGTAACTGATACCAGTAGTACCCTGATTGATCACATTATTTGCAATAATGAAAATAAGATCTATCAGTCAGGAACAGTGTGTATTGGTTTGAGTGATCATCTTCTCATTTACTGTACACGTAAGGTATTGAAAAGCCAAATTGGTCGTAGTCATAATGTTATCAAAATCAGGTCACTAAAGAATTACAGTGTTGAGACTCTGTTGGCAGCATTGTCATCTGCTGATTGGTCTGGTGTGTATTGTAGTAATATAAACCAAGCTTGGAGTCATTTTAGGTCAATCTTTCTGCAGGTCCTTGACATTGTAGCACCTATTAAGCAGATTAGACTGAAAAACAGGTCTGAACCATGGATAAACAATGAGATCCTTGAAAATATCAGGTACAGAGACCACTTATTGTACAAATTCAAAAAAGACCGAACAAAAACTGATCTGTACAAGGAATATTGTCACATGAGAAATAACATTCAGAGGGATGTAAGATCTGCAAAAGCTGAGCACTTTAGTAGTAAAATTGAAGAACACAAAAATGACTCAAAAAAACTTTGGCAACAGTTGAAAACTCTTGGGTATAGTAACAAAACAAAAGGTGAGACCAAAGTAGTTCTTGACATTGATGGTGAAACTTGCTTTGATTCCAACAAAGTTGCAAATTATATCAATCAATTTTATACTTCTGTTGCTTCAACATTGGTTAACAAATTGCCACCTGCCAGTAATAGTTTTGACACTGGGTCTGATGCATTTAAAAACTACTACAAAAGTAAGAATGTCTCCCCAGAGGGTTTTAAGCTATCGCCTGTAACCATTGACTTTGTGTACAAAGAGCTACTCAAGTTGAAGCCCAATAAAAGTACCGGTCTAGATCGTATACCAGCGAAATTCTTAAAAGACGGTGCAGCGGTAATTAAAGATCACATGGCTTTTATCGTTAACTTGTCTATCACCAGCAACACCGTTCCCACTGATATGAAATTTGCTAGAGTAAAGCCTTTATTCAAGAAGAACAGTAGATCCGATGTTGGCAATTATAGACCGGTTAGCATATTGTCCATTGTCTCAAAAATTCTTGAAAAAGCAGTGTATAACCAACTTGAAATGTACCTCTCTGATAATCATTTGATTTATAGCCTGCAATCTGGTTTCAGAGGCTCATACTCTACTGATACATGCCTTATTTACCTCACCGATTATATTAGATCCCAGATGGCTGCTGGTAAATACACAGGTATGGTGCTCTTAGATTTACAGAAGGCATTCGATACAGTAGACCATGACATACTTTGTAACAAATTTCAAGCTATGGGTATTCACATTGACTCTGTTAAATGGTTCAAATCATACTTATCTGACAGAAAACAGATTGTTAATGTAAATCAGGTTGAATCCAAACCCATGAATATATCATGTGGCGTTCCACAGGGTAGTATTTTAGGGCCCCTGCTCTTCTTGTGTTATGTTAACGATATGTCATCAAGCGTTAACTGTAATATTTTGTTATATGCTGACGATAGTGCTCTTTTCACATCAGATAAAGACCCAAAAGTAATTTCTGACACTTTAAGTAGAGAACTTGAGTCGTGTAGACAATGGCTGATCGACAACAAATTGTCATTGCACCTTGGCAAAACAGAGTCTATTCTTTTTGGATCTAAACCTAGACTGAGCAGGGTGGACAAGTTTGAAGTTTCTTGTGACGGAAAAATTATAAATCCTACCAACTCTGTCAAATACCTTGGGATTACTCTCGATGAAAATCTCAGTGGTGAAACTGTTGCAAAATCAGTTGTCAACAAATCTTGTGGTAGATTAAGTTTCTTATACAGACAAGGTCATTTTTTGAACGAAAGATCTCGTAAGACCCTTTGCACCGCCCTTATACAATGCCATTTTGATTATTGTTGCTCTTCATGGTTTTCTTCACTTTCTGCTAAGTTGAAAAATAAGCTGCAAGTTGTGCAAAATAAGTTGATTCGCTTTATTTTGAAGCTGGAGCCCAGGTCCCACATTGGTGATGTAGAATTTAAGAAGCTGGGAATGCTGAAAGTTGAAGATAGAGTTAAACAACTTAAACTCAATCATGTTTTTAAAATATATAATGAAATAGCACCTGAGTACTTGAATTCTCAATTTACCAAATTGTCCAACACTCACAGATACAATACCAGGGGCAGTGCAACAAATTTTCTGGTTCCCAAAGCTAAAGGTCAGCAGTGCAATACATTTTTCTTTACTGGTATTCGGGAATGGAACTTGCTACCAACTCAGGTTAAAACATCCAAAACCCACGGGCAGTTCAAAAAGGCAGTAAAGAGTCACTTTCTATCTTGATTTTTCATCCATTTTTATATGCAGTTGTTTCATAAAAAGTGCAATATTATTTTGTGTGCAAATATATATGATGTTTTTATAATGTGCTGTTTTAATAAGGACCCCAATGGAAATAAGCCCTTTTCAGAGCTTTCTTGGGCTATCCTTGGCATTATATGTTTTCTTGTATTAATATGTTGTGTTAATTTTGTAAGTTTTTAAGATTTGTATATTTGATCTGATGTATTGTATCTCTGTGTCTTGATATGCCAAATAAAACTAAACTAAACTAAACTAAACTGCTTGTTTTTCAATATAAATAAATAATTAAATATAACCCAATATATACTATTGCCGTTTTATTTCAATTTTTATAATTTACAGAAATAAATGCAGGCTATATCTTGCCTCACGTCCCGGTCAACTTTCGACCCCCTAGCCAGTGGCGTAACTAGACTTTTTCATTTGGGGGGGGGGGTGGGGGCAAGAAGGGGCTGTGACTTAAAATAGGGGGGGGCTCCTAAGACAATCCAAGTGCGGCGCCAGCGGCACAATCCGCGCTTGCGCGGACAGGGAGGTGTCTGAGGGGATGTTCCCCAGTGGCGTAGCTAGGTTATTCATATTGGGGGGGGGCGAGGAATGTAAATGAACCGACAAGATATTTTGAGTCAAGAGATGCGCGCATAGCGCGCGAAAATGTTCGACTTTACAGCTATTTTTTGCACGATAAACAAGCTTGTACCAAGAATATTTCATTTTGGGAAGACATATGCGCGCGTAGTGCGTGACAATTTTTCATATGTAACGGGACACGAGGCACGATTATATATAGTGTGTTCAACCTCTCTCACCCTATATAATCTTGCCTCACGTCACGTTACCGTGTTAAATTCAATATTAGGGAGCTTTCTATTTTAACGACGGACGCTTCTACGACGGTAAGATGACACCTCGAGTCATGTGCGCATGCGTCGACTTAGCAATCCGTCGGTCGTCCAATTTCTGGGACCTGCCTTCAGCTTTCAATTTGCACGACGGACGCTTTTATGACGGTAAAACACAAAACGTTGCCGTCGTCACCACGACGGTTGTTAGTCCCTATTTACGTGTTGTAGCTTTTAGAGGACCAACGGATGACAACATTGACGCATGCGCACATGACTCAAAGTGTCATTCAACCGTCCTATATTCATCCGTCGTGCAAATCGAAAGCTCCTTAATACTCAGCCGAAGACAGGTCCCAGAAATTGGACGAACGACGGATTACTAAGTCGACGCATGCGCACATGACTCGATGTGTCATCTTAAGCGTCCGTCGTCCAAATCGAAAGCTCCATAATTACCCATAGAACGGGACGCGAGTCAAGATTTATAATAGGTTTGTAAGTGTTTTATTATCTCGCATTCACAAAGCCGTGTTTTGTAATGTATTACGGGTCGTGTACATCGTCATCTCTGCTAGTTATCTGCTTAGGGGGGGCTGGGGTACCGCGCCATTTTGCAATATTTTGCGAAATCGATCGTGGTTATCACGTGATACGTATCGTGGAAAAATAATGTACACTGTTTTAACGAAATGCACTGTGGGATTGTGTTACCAGCCTAAAATTATAGAGGTCGCAAACTTGCTTATATTGAGCCTAGCTATAACAAGCTAAAAGTGACATCTCTAAATGTATTACCAAAGTGTGAAATTGTTGGACACACTGGTAAAATGGTTTTACAACAAGTTTTGCTATCATATTATCAAACTGAACTCAAGTTAAATCACTCTATATCGAGCAATAATATAATTGTTTACGCATTTTAATTGTTTAGACAAAGTTAAATAAATCAAGGATACATTTATGATAGATAAATAAATTTAAAAAAAACTATAAACGCATGGGCGGCATTTATAATTGATAAAAATTGACATAACAATGATGTTACATTAATATACCATCAAGTTTAAAAAATAGAAAAATAATGGGAAAATTCGAACCCGTGATTTCCGATTGCCAACGACTTGGCCAACCTACGCACGCCACAGAGATTTACGACTGTAATTGTGATAGTTTTATTATTTAACCATGTCCATTTATTTATAACGAACGGATTTTTATTGTGCCATTTTTGCCAAATGTGTGTGTTGCTCTCGCACAAAATGTGTTTGTAATTTGATTATAATTCTTATTTTTAAAAGAACGGTAATTTTTTTTGACATTTTCGAGAGAAAAAAATGGCGTAACCCTGATACGGTAAACGCCAGCAGTGTGGTGTCCGCGTGTGCAAGCATGCAGATGATGCTAAGCAAATCCAGCATATAAAACAAAAAGTGCTCCTAATGGGACTCGAACCCACAACCTCTCGCTCCTCAAGCGCCTATCTTTCCACTACACTAACCGTGCTAATTGAAAAAATTTAACGCAAATAATTTATTTATATCACGGGTCATGGGTTAATGCACTGTGTTAAATTCTACAATCCCGGCCGCCACTCTGTTCAAAGGCACAAAAAAGTTGACTTGTTTTATGCTTTTTTTGCAATCCTGAGGTGTGCAGTTCGATTTTCTTTCTCGAATTGTTTAGAAAACCATCCATTTTAGAACATCTGAAATTTAAAATGAACTGCACACCTGGGAAAGTATGATGCCAAGGGCATATTTTTTGCACGTAAATCCAATACAAGAGTTCTGAAAATCGACAAAAATATGACGTCATAACCATTGCTTCGGGACAAAATGGCGCGGTACCCCCCCCCCCCCCCCCCCCCCCCCCTATTATCTGCTCTTGCTTGCGGTATTCTGCCCTCTCTTGATCAAATTGTGCGATAGGATTTTACGACGGGTATTGATAATATAAGTTAAGAGTAACGGGTTCGCCGTCGGACATGTTTTAAGCTTTCGTCAGGATTAGCTCTGATTTCTTCAAGACCAAATTATTATAATATTACGCAAAACAAAGAGATTGCCACTTCTCTATTGTTATCATCATTTGGGCTGCCCCTTGCCCGATGATTTGAGAGTAGGTACCCTCTCCTACTTGTGAAAGATTGGTGGCTCTGAAAAAGAGCCGTTCAGATGGATTGCCGCTTTTCCACTGAATAGAGACGGTGGCTCTGAAAATAGCTCACACGTAGGTTGCCACTGGCCTACTATATATAAATTGGCTCTAAAAGGACTGCCCCTTGACCCAATGTAAATAACATAGAGACGGTCACTTGTCTACTACAGACTACAAAAAGTATAATGCACAGTAGTGCGGTCACTGATCTGTAAAGATCGTTTGATGCTGTAGGGGAGATGCGGGAGAGTTGAGCCACCGGGAGAGTTGAACCACCCCCTATAACTCGAAAAGTAGTAACTTACTACAATTTATATTGGCATATATTGTTATATAACATCAATACGACATTCTTAGTGTTAAACGCTACTGTCATGTGTGCTCAGTATCAAAGATACCTAAACAAAATCATTTTTTTCACTTTTGAGTGAAAAATAGAAAAATAAATGTTTTGTCTTTTTTCCCATAGCAAGACTTAGAATATAATAGCGGTAATTTGTTTATTGAAGGGGGTATATATGACCATTATTTTAGAGAACTATTGTAACTACCAAAGGTTCTACACCAGACAGGATTGGGGATTATTTACAAAATGGTCACCATGAGGAGAGTTGAGCCATTGGTCATGGGGAGAGTTGAGCATAGGAAAAACATGTAGTAACATTTTGATTTTTGGACTAAAGGTGAAAAATGTATAATAAATGAGAGAAAATGTTATTTTGTGCCATGATAATAACAATTGAGCACCATTATTTACTTTAAGGATTAATAAATCAAAAGTTGAAAAAATATGATTTTGGTTTTTTCACCAGCCATTGACTTATCATGCTGGCTCAACTCTCCTGTAATGGTGGCTCAACTTTACCAATTTTTTTCAAACCTTTTGTATAAATAAGCCTTAACTGCTATCCCAACTGTTATTGTTTCACAACGAAAACAACACTCTAAAGTTAATCTTACACTAATTTTTTACAGGTTTGTACTTTTCTTCCGCATATGGTGACACAAAATATAAAAAATGGCTCAACTCTCCCGCATCTCCCCTAATGAACTTGAGCACGGGATTGATAGGAAATAGAGAGCGCCACATGCAGCTGATATCTTTGCCGTCATTTCTATTGATTGTTGATGATTCATTGATTCTTATCTCTAGAGCTTCACGAACAATCTCTTGATCAGATCATAATATTATAATATAGCTATTTCAAATTGCTTTTATCGTAGGTGGCGTTTACATATGATACGCGAAAACACTGTGATTAATATTCAGTAAGTTAGGGGCCCAAAGTTGACCTCGACCGGGACGTGAGGTAAGACATTGCCAAAATGCATTTGTATAGCTTTAAAATCAAAATCCAATTGATTAAATAAACAACGTAATTTATGCCAAATGCCAAGGGCAAAACAAAAGGTGGCCGACGCGGGGCTTGAACTCAGGATGCTCAGGTCGAAAGATTACAAATCCGATGCTCTATCCGTTAGGCCATCATATCACCTAGCAAAATTCAATGCATAGAAATGTACCAGCTAAGAAACATTAATTACGAAATGACAAAGATTGTTCACAACTCTACCAATTTTTTTATATTAATTTAATCATTTCTCAACAATAACAACAAGATATGTGTTCATATTTTCGTATCAAGATCTCATATACATTTTACAGACATGGGTACAAATACTGATTTTAAATACACATTAAAGTAATTTGATTGATTTTACCACAAAACCAGAATCTCAATCCAAATTTGAAAGTCGTACCGTACCATATTAATTCTCTCATCACACCAATGTATTGTGGTTTCACACCACTAAATAACGTCTGGCCCTACCCCCTTTGAGGCAAAAGTCCAAAACCGGCCCGTTTCTATGCCGAAACGGGAGACCTATTGTAAATTACAGTTTAAAATTAGGGTATTTACTACATGTTATGGCGAAATTAATATAGTGTGAATTTTGACAGACACATCAGCGTTCTTCAGGTCCAAAAAAATTGATGCAATGATGATTTTTTAATATTTTAACAGAGACATTTGTGTTCAGGTCATTTCCGGTATCTGAGGCAATAATCTTAATCAACAATTGCGTGTGACCAGGAAAACTCAACTCGTACTTTTTGAAAAGGCTCTAGCTCAAAATTATGCCGGTTACTCCCCATATATGAGTTGTTGAGTTAGTAGTCATGGCTTTCATCTTTAAGTTGAAACCAAATTTCAAGTTACCAGTTTCTTATAACGTCGAGAAATATCCATTTTAAAATTGTGCATTTCACGTGTAACCCTATGGGAGATGTATTTGGTGGTGTGCAACCCTCTGGGAGTGAGGACAAAACCGTTCCTAGAGAAGTCTCTTAGATGATTTTGGTGTAATTCGGCTTCTTTACCAAAAAAACACCATTTTGTTACGTTCTCCGAACAAAATTGAGGAAAAAAGTGATTTGTTGGTCAACATTTTTAAAAATCAGAATTTTTAGTGGAATTTGATACCAAAAATGAATTATCTGACTCATTTCCTTTCCAAAAATGTATACTTTTATATAATTTATATCACATTAATAGTTAAAAAGTTACAGCGCTTGATACATTTCGTATTATTAGGGATAGCCCCCCCCCCCCCCCCCCCCCCCCCTCTCTACAATTTTTTAAAATGACCTGTAAAATAATCCGATACCATAATTAAGAGTTTAGGCCTACTACCAGGTCAGACGATTTGAGAGATATTTGATCCAGATGTTAGAGATTGCCTAATATGTATAACTAAGGGAGCAGTTCCATTTGTACGCGATAAAAATTGCGCGAATGTTCCGGGCCCCGATGAGTTTTTTATCAGGCCCAGATGAGATTTTTATCGCGTACAGTTGCGCGAAGTAAAGGATTATTTATCGAGTAGCGTATTACCGCTTGTTTAAATATAACGAAAGATAAGTGGTCGGTATGTAAATAGAGCTTCGGGCTATTTATTCTAGTTGTAAGGTACAAATTCAGCATTTCATGTTTTTAGAGATAATGTTATTGATTATGGATGTTTAACGTAAATTGTATTATCCTCGTGTATTTGCTAAACAATGTCCCACTCTATTTGCTAAACATACCCCAGGGATTAGCAGAGGCCTCGTATCGGGCCCCGATGGCTATTTTATCGGGGCCTGATGACTATTTTATCGCGAATCAACTTGAAAAACATCGGGTCCAAAACATATCAGGCCCCGATACAGTCGCGATAAATTTATCGCGTATAAATGGAACTGCTCCCTAAGTGTTGTTTTTCATTGAAAGTGTTATATTCTGCTTTTTACACGAACATAACTTCCCCTCCCGTACCTCTCCAGCTTTCGGAAATGTTCTCAATAACTCTATTTCGTTTGGAATACTTGTGGATCAGCTGGCTTTTTAAGTGTGTAAGTTAGTACAACGAGCGAGTCATTGAATTCTTGTGGATTTTAAGTATATTGTATTATAATATCCTTGGTCATTGACATTAGTATTTTTTTATTCTTATACAGCAATGTTAATCAACAAAAGCAACGGTCGAAGGGACTGGGCTGTCGTTACATGCTTGAGGGAACAGCATAACACCACACCACTGCCCTGTCACTGTCCACTATGCCTTATTGCCCTTTATAATGCTTTGGCGCGAGTTTTAGAAGCACGGGTCCTAAACAAAACAGGATGCGCGCGCACACCGCCGGGCAAAGAACAATGGCAACTGCCGACCAAATGCCCGGCGTGACGTCACATGTCATTCCATCTATACAAAGGTAAATACAACATCGATATGAAATACAAACATTAAATATTAGAATAATAACTGCGAAATAGTATCACTGCATTTATGTTGCTACATATTTATATTACAAAATAGACATCTTTGCGGCGTAATTAAACCCCATTCCAAATAATTTAAAACTTTCCACGCGGCTATTAGTTTTACAATATACAAAACAGATTTTTCAGAAACCTTTAGTAATTTTCAACGTCTACCTCAAGGATTACTGGACCAATACTAATCATTTTTGTACTTAATTCAATCCATTTCACACGGTGATTCAAATATGGTTATGAATTTAACAATTTTGTGACATTTTGGAATGTCGTCTGCAGCCGCCCGCCGCGTGGAAAGTGTTGAGGGCATGAACTACAACTGTAATCAACAGCTATCATTAATATGCTCGTGTAAAATATATATTGAAGGTGAATGCAGATATTATGGTTCGATTCATTTTATAAACACTTTTGTTATGAGTTATGAGAAAGTCCGACGACCTCTATTGAAAATTAATATCCTAGGTATATCATAATATATCAGATTTAGGCACTAATAAATAACAGCCCACGATCGACTGATACATACAGTCCTCAAAAAGTAACTGACCAGGTAATAAATATTGGGATAACTCTAAAGTAAAACTCCTATATAAACATATTTATTTATAAAGTTGTCGAAAAATTTCTTTTCTTTCATTTAAGATATTATACATTACGAATGGCTGATTATTGAGGAAGTTACACTCCCAAATATAAGTTCAGGTACGATTTTCATTTTCACATTTTGCTTTTTTACACGCGGACTCAGACGAACAAATTATTGATTACTGGTTGTGGTAGTGCTAATTCACCGGTTGATGTACAGGTTGTTGGATATTCGGCCGGCCGCATTGTTACGGTTGTTCAATACGGCACACACCCTATACCTGTCATACTCTCCCCGTGTTGAAAACAAAAATGTGAAAATGAAAATCATACTAGACATTACATTTGGGAGTGTAACTTTCTTAACAATTAACCATTCCTAGCGTGCAATATCTCAAATTAAATAAAATTAATTTCTCAATAACTTGTTAGTTTAATATGTTTATGTAGGAGTTATACTCTTAGAGTTATCACCATTTTATTACCTGGTCAGCTACTTGTTATGATGACTGTATATAAGATGTAGGCACTAAAAGATAACAGCCCACTATCGACTGATGCATGTACAGTCCTCAAAAACTAGCTCACCATGTAATAAGTATAATAAGTAGGCTCTTAACTCCAAAACTATAGCTCTAAAGTAAAAATACATAAATTATAAATTTGTAAAAGACATTTTATTGCTTTAATCTGAGATATTACACTTGAACATCGGTTAACAATTAAAAACGCTACACTGAAAATAATGAAACAAAGTGCAGTTTGCATTTGTATTTTGTTCTTCTACACTCAGGATAGTGTGACAGGTACATGTATGTGTATGGGCTGCATTGATCAATTCGTCGCTGTTCTGACATACCGGCACATCACGAACAACAGCGTTTTGAGAAAATCGTGTTTGAATATTTTCCAATTTTTAAAGACTTGTTAGAGAGCATTTACATCAAATGTCACTATCATTGTCAAAGAACACTAATAGATATATACTTATGTTTGTTATGAGCATGTTACAACAACAAATTGCAATTATTAATTAGGAGTAATTATGTCATAAAGTCATGTGCCGGTATGTCAGACAGTAGTTACACGGTGGTCTATGGCAGAATATTGTGATGTGCCGGTATGTCAGAATACAAAATGAGGTTTTCATGCCGGTATTATGTTAAAACCCTGGCATATGACACTAATTAGTGCGGTATCTCATTAATTAATTACCTTTTTGTCTCAATTTTTTTGGAGAATAAAGAGTTTCACTTGTAGATCATAAAATGCAACTTAACTCATTTTGCCCAAAATGGCACATGTGCCGGTATGTCAGAACAGCGACGAATTAAGGCATTCCCAATCTTCATCTTACTATCGACCGGTGAGTTGACACTATCAGTTAATCAATAATCTGCCGAGGGCTGCGTGTAGTAGAACACAAAATAACGTTAAAATGAGAAACGGGCTTTGTTTAGGTTTGGGACACATGGCCGTGTTATATTCAGTCAGTATCTCAAATTAAAGATAAGAAATTTGCTTACAACTTTATAATTTGATATTTTAACGTAGGAGCTATAGTTTTGGAGTTAAGAGCATATAATTGATTAACTGGTAAGTTACTCTTTATGAGGACAGTATAACATGTAGGCGATTGACTGATACATGTACGAGGGGGTATCAACAAGTTGTTGACATCACCCAGAAGTGAAGGAGCTATATCGATGAAATTTTGTCAGTGTAATCACTGGTCTTTAAAAACATTATGGTGCAAAAATGGTCTCATAACTATGTTTACTCTCTTTAGAGGGGGCGCTAGATGCCAAGGCCATGTACATCAATGACGTCTTACAATGGTGCTGTGTACATGATAAATGATTATGGTCCAATAACTGATCCTTGTGGTACGCCTTCCAAAGGTGTATGAGGCTTAGACATTTTGTCATCTACAGATATATATTGAGACCTACGAGTGACAAATGACAAAATTTAAAGCAAATTCTAAGCCTAATATTCTTCTGGAAGGTGTCCCACAAGGATCAGTTATTAGACCATTATAATCAAACATAAATACAGCTCCATTGAAAGACGTCATTGATTTACATGGCATTGGCATCTAGCGCTCCCTGTAAAGAAAGTAAACATACTTATGAGACCATTTTTGCACTATAATGTTTTTAAGGGCCAGTGATTACACTGACAAAATTTCATCGATATAGCTGCTTCCCTTCTGGGTGATGTCAACAACTTTTTGATACCCCTCGTATATACGCTGCAGGTCACATATAGATCTAATGAATGCCGTACTTAGTTTATCAATTAAACATCTTTGCAACCCAACAGTTCAAATCTGATAGCAAAATTGGATCCTGCTTTAGTCAGAGGATAGATGCGCACAATTCGAACAGTGACCGGTTCTTCGAGAAGTACTGTAACCTCTGAGCTGACGTCCGTGTTGGCGTTGAATATCTGAGGATAAAACAAATACAAATACAATTTGTTACACTTTTCCGCTTTGAAATGTAAAGGTTTGGCACATTTTCTGCACACAATCAGTTGCGGCTCCACGGGGGATGGGGGATGGGGACATTTTCCTAGTCACGATCCCACTTGCTCCCCCCCCCCCCCCCCCCCACGTAAGCTCAATCCCCGCCCCATTGTGTCTCCCAAACAATACTAATTTCAGATAGGCTTACCCCTGGCGCCGCCATTGGAAAACATTTCAGAGTACTTTTAAAACTATCATGATCATTTCATGTATTTTGTCAGACAAAATCTTGTTTAATTAAACTTTGTCTTGAGCATAACTATTATTGATCGTATTGACATTGCAAATCGCTTAGCGTTTATAAAAACCTTGTCATAGCACCGAATTATACATACCTTGTCCCCTGCAGCATCTTTAATAAAGGTTTCTGGGTCTGATGCGCTGGATAAGAATGTAGACATTTTCAATGTTGTCACCCAGTCAGGTGTCGCGACTCCCCCATCACCTTGTGTCACCACACCAGTCACATTGGTTTGATAACCGATATCTGCCTGAATCCACTGCGCACTTTGTGTCGTAAACCACGGCCTAATGCCATTGTTAAGTCTTGCATATTTTGTCAATCCAGTACGTGCTGATGCCTGTATGTTCCTATCAGGTATAGATCCATCTTCCATACCAAGTGGATCAAAGCATTCTAAACAAAACAAGAGATTACAAAAAAAGAGAATATGTATTATCATTTATTTAACGAAGAAGAAGTCAAACGAAATACTTTGCTAGAGTCAAAGTGTTACATTCCATTTTACTAGGCATCGCCTTCTACCCCTTTATTTTCATAATAGGCAAAGGTGAAAGCTGGGAATTGTTTTGTATTTATCTATGTTTTCTTCTACAAACATCATTTTGGTTGCCCTTACATGACTTGATGACGAGGGGTCATCAGATCGGACAGCAGAGTATCTCAGTTGTTGAAGAACTTTGGGAAATAGCGCTGGTGAGGTGGCTACCCCTGACCTGAAGCTATTAGGACGAGTAGCATTCCGGTGGGAAAGGAGGCATGGTCCCCTCTGGAGCTGAAAATGACCTCCTCTATTCCTTGGACTGCAGACGAGAAGTGGTTGTCGTTCTCTTTGACCTATCTGCTGCATTTGACACAATCGATCATAATTTACTCCTAAATCGAATGCATGCTAGATACTGCTCTGAATTGGTTTCAATCATGCCTATCTAATCGTGAACAGTCAGTAGTGGTTGGTCGCAATGTGTCACAAGGAAAACCACTTATATGCGGTTTGCCTCATGGATCAGTTGTTGGTCCTAAGAATTTCAGTATGCATAGCGCTCCACTTGTAGACGTGATCTCAGACCATGGAATAAATATTTCATCTTTCGCTGATGACACACAGCTGTAGGCCTACTGTTCGTTTGATGCATCTGATAGGGCTGAAAAGCTTGAGACTAGAACATTGCCTTTCGGACGTCAAAAACTGGATGCTGGCCCAACAAACTCACAACTAAATGACCAGAAAACAGAAGTTAATTCATATCACCTCTCGATTTACTTTAACCACTCCGGTTGACGCTGTCACCGTCGGGGATTCCGACATTTCGCCCTCCGAAAAGTGTGCAACCTTGGAGTCATCTTTGACTATCACCTAACAATGACTTCTCATGTTATCAAAGTATGTCAGAATGCCACTTACGCACTACGTGCCATCGGACAGGCCACTTACGCCCTACGTGCCATCGGACAGGCCCGTAAATACCTTGACCATGCATCAACAGAAAGTCTTGTTAAAGCGTTTGTTACGTCACGGCTGGACTATTGTAACTGTCTACTCTACAGACTCCCTGACAAACTCGTCTCCAAACTGCAACGAGTTCCAAACTCGGCTGCGAGACTTGTGACTGGTGTTAATAAACGCACGCATATCACCCATCGATCTTCACTGGCTTACAATTAAGAAACGCATTAATTTTAAAATTGTTTTAATTGTATATAAAGCACTCAACAACTCTGCACCAGACTATATAAAGGAGCTTGTTACCCCTTAGTGTATTACTGTAAGGTAAAGGTAAAGGTGGTCGATCCTGTAATACCAGGAGCGGAGTGCCCATCTCTCTTTCAAAGCGATAGGGCCAGACTCACTCCTTTTTATAATGTTGCTGTGTGGGGCTCGCTACACCTCCACCACAGCGAGTCTGTTACCTTCCCAGCACTGAAGAATGCCGGTACCCATTTAAATACACCTGGGTAGAGAGGAGTAATTGCGGTAAAGTGCCTTACTCAAGAGCACAACATGTTGACCACAGCGGGACTCGAACCCACAAACTTTAGATCATGAGTCCAGTGCTCTATCCACTGCGCCACATATTACTGTATACTGCATAACATTTTATACTATAGCCATGATGGCTACTATTGGTGTTTTCCTATGTGCATTCATATTTTGTACATGCTTTTTGTTATTTTGTTAAGCGCTTTGTAATCCTTTCGATGTAAGGCGCTATTCGATTATTATTATTATTATTATAACTATGCATTAAGGACTGTGGCGGGTTGTAATTTATCACTCATCTTTTGAATTATTAAATATAATCGGGGTTTGTTTTCAGATACACTTCAAATTAATGAAACATAATTAATTTGGCTGATACACTTATAATTGAGAGGACGGGTTGTCATGGTTATTTGCACCATGCTTCTATTGATATTGCTTTCCACTTCTTAGAACTGGTATAAACCGCCACCAACATAACACGTATCAAAAACGATGCATTAGTTGTCGCGGTGATTTGCATATGCATATGCGAAGGGCCAATAATGTTAACTGCAACTCAGAGAACATGCATATTACTAGAAACACAAATGAGCAGGGTTAAAAAGGCCAATGAAAGCGACATAAGAATCAGATAAAAGCCCAAATATATAAAGAACAACATCCAAATACAAATAAAATAAAAGATCGGGCTAGGGATTCATCAATCGCGTATCTCGTAGTTGCGTTCACGCTCTTGATAACTTGTTCATTCAATAATTTAATCAGATTATACAGTGTCAAGTTGGTATTCTGATAAAAATCAAACTCACCAATATCATCGCAACCAAGTAACATTCGTAGCTCCTCCACATTATCATTATTAATGAAGATCATAGGGTTGTCCGTATAAAAATGATTCTCAGCCCCTACTGGTGCCTCCAAATTAAGACCGCCAAATAAGATGTCGGTGCATTCGCAACGTAAATCTTTGGCGTATGGCAATACCCAGCGACGTTCATAGCCGTGGTTCGGATCTGGTTGCTGTCCCATAAAGCAAACCATTGCTTTACATGGGTTCACCACCATGATACCTGGAAAAGTACAAACGTGTCATATTTATACTTTTAAGTTTTTAGTTCTCTACCAGGTGCATCAAAGTAGGACTATTTTTAAAAATGTGATTCTATATTATCTGTCAAAATACTAAATCGCAACAAACTTGATGTCATCGTAAATGCTTAAAAGTAAAGCTCATTTTAGTGTTCTTGTTGTCAATGGAATTTTACAATCTGATTTGAAAAGCAATTGATTTGGTAGCATGTTCATGATATTAAGGTGAACACGAAAAGTACATATTGACCTTGAGGCCTCCTTGCAGCCATTTTCTAATGAGGGAGGTATCAATTATCAAATGGCTAAAGGTGTCAGGCGGTCACTTCAGAACCCTGGGCATTCGTTGAGAGAAAACATTTGGTAAAACACTAGCAAAATGCCATAATATGGGGTCTTTAGATGATAGATTTGCAATAATTTTCTAATATAAAGCGGGTTATTTGGGTCAGAGTTTGCACTTTATCGACCATCATTTGTTTTAATGGTACTTTGCTGACCATCATTCGTGTTTTAATGATCCATTAGTGAAGTGTTAAAGAAATAGTTTACAACAATGTACATGATTTTTAAATTTTGAGATTTTGTTTCTGATTTTATATTCAAAAGTTTTCAAAAATGTGTAATTATGAAGAGCGTTTAAAATAAAGTTGAATTTGTACTTTAAATACATTTACAAACAAGATCAATTAATTGCCAAACAAAACCAATATGGAAGCAATAATAGCTGATGTAGGATCCGACCATGTTCATAATAAAGTGTGTTGATATCTTTTTTGATTCATTGTATTGCAAATGGACTCAGTCCATCAAACACCATTTTGTAAGGTTTTTCATGATATGAATAATTGAAGGATTAATCAATTACTAAGGGCAAATATATATATTACACAAAACACTTACTGTCAACTAGTGCCAGCTAAATACCAGCCTAAAGCTATATACCGTGTGTATATAAAAAATAAAAAACGCAACGCACGAGTATTACCCTTATAGCAAATAGCATATCGCTCTACAAATTATATATCCTGTTAGAGCTATGCCTTGGTTATCACATTGTCAAATTACATTATAGCGATATCGATCATAATGTCTCTGCGATTTTACGGATAAAAGTAGACAACCCGAAAACACAACTACCATCGTTCATCCTGCATAATTTCGTGATTTTCTGAGTCATTATTATTTATGCTCATTCCAACAGATAAGGATATCCGCTTAGATAAGTAGAAAGGACTAACCCGAGTGAAATAAGTGCATACATCAAATGAAGGAACCGAGGGTAGTTTCTATTTAATTACTGGATTAGTGGCTGCATGCTAAATGTTTTTTATGTTTATACTTTCCACGCGACTATTAGTTTTACCATCCAAAAATAAATCAATCAAAAACCTTTCGCATTTTTCAAAGTCTATCTATATAAGAATTACTGAACTAATACTAGGCATGTGTACTTATATCAATGCATTTCTCATGGTGATTCCAAATATGGTAATGACATTCAATAACTCTGACATTTCTGAAACATTTTGTGAAATTTTAGAATGTCATCTTCAGACTGTTAAGGTTGGTGTCAACCCTGTTTGGGCCAAATTTATCAAGCACTGTAACTTTTAAATTATAAATGTGATGTACATAAAAGTACACATTTTTTGTAATGAAATGAGTCAGAGAATCCATTTTTGGTATCAAATTTTACTAAAATTAGTGATTTTTACATTTTGGCCCAAAAATCACCTTTTTGGCACCAACATTTTTCAGACAACCTAACAATATCAGTTTTTGATTAAAAATTCCAAAATTTCACCAAAATCATCTAAAGTCAATTATCTAGGAGCGAATTTTTTTTTTTGACTTAAAATTTGTTTGTTTTGAAAATATTGACCAAAAAGTGCCAAAAATGAGATTTTTGAGAAAAAAAACATTTTTTTGGCACTTTTTGGTCAATATTTTCAAAACAAACAAATTTCAAGCCAAAAAAAAAAATTCGCTCCTAGATAATTGATTTTAGATGATTTTGGTGAAATTTTGGAATTTTTAATCAAAAACTGATATTGTTAGGTTGTCTGAAAATGTTTGGCGCCAAAAAGGTGATTTTTGGGCAAAAATGTAAAAATCACTAATTTTAGTAAAATTTGATACCAAAAATGGATTCTCTGACTCATTTCATTACAAAAAATGTATACTTTTATGTACATCACATTTATAAATTAAAAGTTACAGTGCTTGATAAATTTGGCGCCAAACAGGGTTGACACCAACCTTAATAAAGGGGGTTATTTGCAGTGTGTTCCAACTTTCCCGAAAAGATGGTAGATAGGTGATACTTTGTTAACACTTTCCACGCGGCTATTATTTTTACCATAGACAGAACAGATTTTTCAGAAACCTTTCACATTTTCAAAATCTATCTCAAGGATTACTGACCCAAAACTAGGCATGTTTGTACTTATGTCAATGCATTTCCCATGGTGGTTCTAAATATGGTCATGAAATTCAATAATTTTGACATTTTTTAAACATTTTGTGAAATTTTGGAATGTCGTCTGCAGCCGCCTGCCGCGTGGAAGTGTTAACATGTCAGTAATCTATTAATGACTCAACCTCAACGGGCTTTACATAATCTTAAAGTTCACTACTTTTCTTGTTATCAATTTTCATAAGTGGAATGTTACAATCTGTCAAATCAAATGTTATCATTTGTAAAGAAATTTATATATAAAATAAAATAAAAATGATATTATTTTGAAGTTCTGCTTTAAGTTATCAATACTGAAAATGAAATCACCTGTAAATCATATTTGAAAAATGAATCTATCAAATAGACCTACTATTTATTATTATTTAATAATTACAATAGACATTTAAAGACCACCTAAAGACCAATTTTATAACGTCTTTATTGAAATGTTGTGCCATTTCACTTTATGTAAAAAATAGTTATAGAATGGCATATTAGATGCTTAACAAGTATTTTCTAATAATAAAAAAAAACATAATGCGGGTAAAATTAGTTCAAAACAAAAATAAAGACAGTGTACATGAAACAAACTTATTTCTATATCTTGTATGTGATAACAGTGATAATTGCACCAATGTGAAAAAGCCTAGCCCTATTTCACCGTTTTAAATAAGTTGAACAAACTCTACCGAATCTGTTGAAATAATAAAGGAATCACATCAAAAAATAGCTTGCATCTATTATGATAGGAATAGTTATCAATATATTGTATACTATATATTTATTCTGTGACTATACATTTATAATTAATAGATACATCATGGATATCAGATTGATTGAATATAGGTCTGTTGTTGATTCTAAACAAACAAACATTCAGACGTTACGCCTCAACAAACAAACATCCCACCCAACCTAGCAACCAACCAACAAACAAAAAACAAACAACAACAAAAACATACAATCTATACAAGTACTCACATGCCAATGTCACAACACAAACAACCTCTGGATACATGATTTGATGATTTGAGGTAGTCCGTTCCTTTTAAGTGAAACTGTTCCTTTTTAGCGAAAATTCAAAGACGTGCGATGATATCGGTATCTGGTGGATAATGTGCGTCAATGTTGTATTTTCTACGAGCATACACGCATGGTTACAAACAGGGGTGCTCCTTATGTGAGAGGTAGTGTAGCTATTAAGTGGAAAATTGAACCCACCCCACCCCCTCTCTCTGACAATTTCTGAAAAAGGGGTGTTTCACAAGTGGGATATTTTATACAATCTATGTAAGCAGATAGTTAGTTACATTATACGCTATATATGCATGTTCTAGACAAAAACATTATTGACCTTACTGTCATTCAATAACTGATTAAATGTGCATGGATATACTGTAAAAATATCGGGTAATTATGACGGATCTAGTATTCAAAGACGCTGCATTGCCCTTAGCCCCAATATATTTGATATATATTACTAATGAGCTAACATCGAAGCAAGGGGGAACAGGGAAGTGTACCTTCAGGAATAATCTTGTAAGGAAGTGCTGGAACAAAAAGACCTACGTCAGGAATGATCTTTTAAGGAAACGCTGGAACAGAGAAACGTACGTCAGGAATTATCTTTAAAGGAAACGCTGGAACAGAGAAACGTACGTCAGGAATTATCTTTAAAGGAAACGCTGGAACAGAGAAACGTACGTCAGGAATGATCTTTGAAGGAAACGCTGGAACAGAGAAACGTACGTTAGGAATGATCTTTAAAGGAAACGCTGGAACAGAAAAAACGTACGTCAGGAATGATATTTAAAGGAAACGCTGGAACAGAGAAACGTACGTCAGAAATGTTCTTTAAAGGAAACGCTGGAATAGAGAAACGTACGTCAGGAATGATCTTTAAAGAAAACGCTAGAATAGAGAAACGTACGTCAGGAATGATCTTTACAGAAAACGCTAGAACAGGAAAACGTACGTCATCAGATGATCTTTAAAGGGAGCATTTGAACAGGAAAACCCATATTTTACTATTTAAAATAGTATTTGACGAGAGAACATGGAAACACTCAGGGTGTTAGTATCAAATTCGAGAAGAAAATAATGGTTATGTGTGATTAGTTTTAAGTGTTGCTGGAAAGAAAAATAGAGTGATACGTTACGACCAGTAGTAAGCCTAAAACACATAATGCTAACAATTACCAATGATAATTCAAATTCGATGGGCAAAGGATTGATTTATTGCTAACATTTTGGGAACAAATATTAACCGTAACTAGATTTTTCATATTTTCTCACACTGCGTTTTTAGTATAAAAATGACATCACTTGCACTTGCGATCAATTTTCATTTATTCCTTTTAATAATCCCCGCGGGTGCCAAGTTTATGCATTAAACATAATGTTACATTGGATTGCGCATTGGGGATGGTGTTGCAAATACCAGATTGACTATGTCATACGAAATCAGGAATAAAAATGGTCCGTTTGGCGAATCAAATTGCTCAAAAATTTGTTTTAAAAAAATTCGAAAATAAAAAATAATACGGTCGGCACCTAGGTACACGGTCGGTCGGACGTGGACAAACAAACAACTTTTTTGGGGTGGCCTTAGCGGTGATTTTTCTGGATCGGAGCAAAGGGCTCAGGGAACCAGTGTATGCCCAGTGACGGTGTTTTTTCATTGAAGGGAGAGATCCTTGCAAGTAGAGATCGTACACAGCTTGAATGACGAATTGACGCACAACTTTCCACAAACAATGTTCACTATTCTTTCCCTTTTAATAAAAACATTTCCTGTTAAAAATTGGACGAAATCACTAAAACAATCTGCAGAATATCTTGGTATATTATATAGGCTACATTTAGGCGTACTGTCATTGTAAGTCCCTTCTTGAAGATGTCTATTGTAGTAAAAAAAACGCCCCCTCCCCTCCCCTCTGGCCTTAGGTCCATGAATGATCTTTCCCGACTAGAAATCCCCAAAACAAAAAGAGCTTATGGTTTCACACCACTAGATAACGTCTGGCCCTACCCCCTTTGAGGCAAAAGTCCAAAACCGGCCCGTTTCTATGCCGAAACGGGAGACCTATTGTAAATTACAGTTTAAAATTAGGGTATTTACTACAAGTTATGGCAAAATTAATATAGTGTGAATTTTGACAGACACATCAGCGTTCTTCAGGTCCAAAAAAATTGATGCAATGATGATTTTTTAATATTTTAACAGAGACATTTGTGTTCAGGTCATTTCCGGTATCTGACGCAATAATCTTAATCAACAATTGCGTGTGACCAGGAAAACTCAACTCGTACTTTTTGAAAAGGCTCTAGCTCAAAATTATGCCGGTTACCCCCCATATATGAGTTGTTGAGTTAGTAGTCATGGCTTTCATCTTCAAGTTGAAACCAAATTTCAAGTTACCAGTTTCTTATAACGTCGAGAAATATCCATTTTAAAAGTGTGCATTTTACGTGTAACCCTATGGGAGATGTATTTAGTGGTGTGCAACCTATACAGAGGGTCAAGGCGCTTTGACCTTCACCCCTGCATTGCTGTCTAAACTGACTTGCCGGCAATGATAACTAGACTTCTAGTTAAAATTGGTTCTAACACATATTATTACGGCCCGTACACTTCGTTCTCTTAGTATACACATCTGTTTCATCATGAAAGATCCGTCCGTTTGGTTAAATAAGCTACAATTTGACTAATTAAAGTCATTATCTAGTTTTGTATTTATTTATTTTTTATTTATTTTTTTTTTAAAGAAGAAAACCGTATATTCCCTGCCCAAAAAGTTAATTTGAAAAAATATTATGTTTGATTAATGATTTTCTTTTCTAGATATCGACGATTATGTAAATTTTTCTCCATAGAACTGTGTATAAATGCTCATTTTCTCCATCCCACTGTCTTTTAATGCAAGACCCTGCGACATTAAGACTTCTCGGACACGTGCCATAGACGTAAATGATTACTTTAAACGATTTAAAGTTTATCATGTTTATTTATCGAAATGGCCAAAATATGAGGGTCTAAATTTCGCTAATAGGAACAAAATTTGGAGAAAAACTTTTTTTCTTAAATATCAAAAATATAATATTAAACGAATTACGCTCTAGTGAGAAGAAAAAAAGATTTGAATACAAGTTTTGCATACTTCCATAAACTCCCCTCTCAGAACGGCGCGGGGTCTAACATGATCTAAATTGTATTTAAAAAGACATATTTGAAGCAAGAGTTGAACGTAAGCGGTGGGGGGCATAGGGTATATGGGGGGATAGGGCATGGGGGGTGGGGGTAAATTGATTAAGCTGTGTCTACTGAATAGGTCAACCTCACAGAATGTCCTTGTAATTTCAATACTTCCATGCAAAATGTTTTACAACAAGTGATTAGCATAGTGCCGTATGCCTTTTTGACGAGGATCATGGTAACCAAAATCTACTTTTCTACTGACATAGCCAATATGAAGTCGTATATTTGATCAAAAATCATAACTACGCATTATGTAAAGTGCAAAAGATTAAGAAAATGAGGCAATAATAAAAAAAAGTGTCTCCTATAGGTTTCACACCACTAAATAACGTCTGGCCCTACCCCCTTTGAGGCAAAAGTCCAAAACCGGCCCGTTTCTATGCCGAAACGGGAGACCTATTGTAAATTACAGTTTAAAATTAGGGTATTTACTACAAGTTATGGCGAAATTAATATAGTGTGAATTTTGACAGACACATCAGCGTTCTTCAGGTCCAAAAAAATTGATGCAATGATGATTTTTTAATATTTTAACAGATACATTTGTGTTCAGGTCATTTCCGGTATCTGACGCAATAATCTTAATCAACAATTGCGTGTGACCAGGAAAACTCAACTCGTACTTTTTGAAAAGGCTCTAGCTCAAAATTATGCCGGTTACCCCCCATATATGAGTTGTTGAGTTAGTAGTCATGGCTTTCATCTTCAAGTTGAAACCAAATTTCAAGTTACCAGTTTCTTATAACGTCGAGAAATATCCATTTTAAAAGTGTGCATTTTACGTGTAACCCTATGGGAGATGTATTTAGTGGTGTGCAACCTTATGGGGATAGATCATTTTCGGCTTATGGTCCTAAGATGTGGAACAGCTTACCAAATAATGTACGCGATGCTCCCAATGTGAAAGCTTTTAAAAAGCTCTTAAAAACCTACCTTTTCCCAAATTAATTGCTAGTCATTGTGCATATTTTTGGTTTCTTAATTGTATATTAATATATCTGTTTTTATCATAATTGCTGATGTAATAAGTAGTTATCATGTGTCATTATTTTGTTGCATGCTGTAACTATATTGTATTTTAGATTGTGTTTTAATGTACAGCGCATTGGTCCATGGGAAATGCGCTTTATAAGTATCTTGAAATAATAATAAATAAAAAAATCTGCTTACGGGCCAGATTGTATACATTCATTTGGAAATCACATCATACCATTAACTAATTAAAGTAAATAGAAAGAAAATAGCCAAGCTTCCACACACAAAAAAAAAAATATCAATTCAATTTTGTAAGGTTTAATAAAATGAAATATCATTATTTGGCATTTTCTCACTTTTCTTATAAACTCCTCATTTTTTTTAGGAAATTTGATATATCGTGATATATTCATATTATTTTTCATACCAATGAAATGCTGATGTGTTTCCCTTTCCAACGATACCTCATGCGTAGCAATCCCTTGTTTTAGTGTGTGGCCATCTGCTTCAACTTAGCTTCATTCATGTGTGGAACACTTTAAAACTACGCGCTTTTTGGTGAATATGTTGTAATTATTGTAGCGTGCAATTAATCATTGTCTTGAAAACTTCATTAAGCATGAAGATTGAAGATGTGTGTCTACTCTTTATGATCAATGTGGAAATTGACCAATTTTTTGAAAATAAGTATTTTTCCTGAATAGGACTCACCTGTAAAGTAACCGAAGTCAACTTATATGATTTTTTTTTAGATGGAACCAAGCAGATACTGAAGTAATTTCTGTAAGGCATAGAATTGTATATGGTTTCTTTTTTAAAAACACGAAGAAAAACAACAGCTGATATAAACTGCTCAAAAAAAAATCGGAAATTTGTTTTAAATCGCCGTTTAAAAAAAAGAATGTAGCAATCCTTTGTTTTAGTGCTTGTGAATGTGGGGTGGTCTCATTCAAAATGTGCCAAATTCACCGCTATTTCGTGCTCAAAAGAACAATCCAATGAACTGTGTTACGTTGACAGCTACACTGTAAAAACAGTGTTTAACTTTAAACCCTTTAAAACAACTGTCGTTTTTCAAGTACCCTGCTCAAACGAATATTTCAATACGCAAAAACTTGTTAAACAGGTTAAGAACCCTATAGTTTTAAATGGTTAAACAACATTTTTGCTGTGTTGTAGAGAGATGCTCTATTGACTTTTAGGACAAAATTGTGATGATGTTGGTATTCAAATTAAGACCGCCCCATATTCCCTAGCACATGGCTAAACTTGTAACAAATATTTGCTGCACATTTGGCATCGATGGAAAGATGAACACATCTGCTTTCAGGTGACATTTGTTTGTTTGTTTGTTTGTTTGTTTACACGGTCGGTCCGTACAGACACACGCTTGGGTCCTGAAGGGGCCAGACTCAAGCAAATTGCTCGGACCAGGCTTAAAAAGCCTATATAAGCATGCTGGTTGAATTATTATTAAAAACAGCCACTCCCAACAAATATGCAGCACAATATGAACATGTCTCAGAGATCAGCCATTTGCTGGAGAATAGGAGGACCTCTCAATCTGAATGAGCCAAAATCATCACTATTTTTTCCACAAAAGTCAAAAGGGCGAAATCTCTCTACAACACAGCAAGAAAGTTGTTTTTAAACTGTTAATACAGTTTTAAACAATGAGTGTTCCTCAACTATTCTGCTTAAACAAGTTTTGCATATTTAAATATTCGTTTGGTATACCTGAACAGCAAACAGTTGTTCAACAGTTTTAAACAGCGTTTTTAACACTTCATTAAACAGTAAACAGAGTTGTTCTTTTGAGCACGAAAAGTGGTGAATTTGGCACATTTTGAATGAGACTTCCCCACATTCACAAGCACTGAAACAAAGGATTGCTACACATTTTTTTTTAAACGGCGATTTAAAACAAATTTCTGATTTTTTTTGTTGTTGAGCAGTTTATATCAGCTGTTGTTTTTCTTCGTGTTTTTAAAAAAGAAACCGTATACAATTCTATGCCTTACAGAAATTACTTCAGTTTGGCTGTATTTATGGGTATTAGGAGCCCTTGTTGCATACCCAGACCTATATGCAATATCGTATTATAATGGTCAGCTATAGCTGTGCATTTTTCCTCTTTGTATATGGATAGTTTACAACACTGGTAACATTTGTAGCAAATGTTAGGTCCATCATGGGCCTATAATGAGAGTCATATTTCAGGCATTCTGGTCCATCACATCCTTATCGATCAGCTATCAGTTACAAATGCACTGCAAAATAAATGAAAAAGAAGATGAAATGTTATTCAAAAGTATTCAAATCTAAGTTTCGACTTTATTCTCTTACAGGAATTCTATTAAAACATATTCTTATAATAGTGGGTGTGGTTTAAGATGTCAGCAGGCAATTTGATTGGTTTTTGGCTGATTTTCAGCCGACACGCCCATACATTATGAGACAATGGTGTATAGTTTGGGGCGGGGTTTAATTCATTCGAAAAATAATACCTTCAGCGCGTATGATGTTTTATTCTCTAATTATTTATGCTTTAGTTCGTGTCTATCATGTTTTTCACCAATAACGAGATTATTTTGGGCTAGCACAATTGACTATGCACAATTTTTAGAATGTTATAAAATAACAGCATAGGTTTTGGTCACATTTTCAGGTTTGCTAAAGTGCACTTTACGTGTTCTAAAGCTGTTACTTTATAGCACATTCTATAATAAAATGCCAAATTTTTGAAAACTGTTTTCTGTATCTGAGCAGCTACATCCATTCCCCATTAAAGCAATATTATGTGATCTTTCACAAGAAATTTTACGCATATTTTTCTCTCTCTTATAATGAAGTTTGACTTATCTGGACTCATACATCTACTTTTACTATATTTGTCCGTAAAAAAACCATCACAGAACTTTACTAAATAATAATTTTCATCATAAAGCATTCCGTAGGGGTGTGTTAGGGTGTTTACAGTTGTGGTCGTAACCGGAAAGACTGTTAATGGCGTTAACACGGTGTCAAACCATGGAATTCTATTTACGAACGAATAAACCACTCAGAAAATAAAATGTCCTGGTAGCAAGGCAACTCATTTTCAAAATCTGATTTTGAAGTAATTAGGAAACGTATTGCTCTGTAACTTATAAGATATTTTAGTTTCATATTTATATATGTAATTTGACACACACAAAAAGCATTTCTAGAAACAAATCACAGATAGAGGGCGTTCCATATGCCAATACAGGTGAACTGGTGCAATACATTAAGGTTCCTCTCCAGGTTTACATTTGAGAAATAAGTTTTCACCATTTTAAAGTGTGTTTTTTTCCCTGAAGAGGGTAAACAAAGCATATTACATTTTGCTTCAGGAAAAAATCATGATAAAATAAAATAAAACCATCACATCACGTTACCCTTTCAAAGGCACACTCAATCGTTTGGTATAGTGAAGCACTTGAGGGTTCGTGTCCCGCTGTGGTCAACATGTTTGTTTTGTAAGGCACTTTACCGCAATTACTTTTTTCCACCCAGGTGTAAAATGGGTAGCTGTTTGGGGATAATCACAATCTAAGTGTCTGATAGGAATACGCGCCATTGTCAGAATTTGTAAGATAGGCAGCAATAACCTAAGTGAAGCGAACTGATTCTGATATATCCTTTACTGAGCAGCGGAATAAATGTAAAGCGCTTTGAGCATACTTAATTTGATAAAGCGCTATATAAAAACTAACATTTATTTATATTTATCTTTCTACAAAATAGATATTGTGTGCTGTTTGTAACGCGTTCCCATATAGTCACTCGAAGACAGAAGGAAAGAGCATGATGCAGAGGTGTTTTATAAATCAATTACTTTGTAAAAACACTTTCCACGCGGCTATTAGTTTTACGTTTTACCATATAAAACAGATTTGTCAGAAACATTTCCCAATTGTCAAAGTCTATCTCAATGATTACTGAACCAATACTAGGAATTTTTAAAGGGTATTCTATTATTTTAAAGGAAAACAAGATGCAGAAAAAATGCTTCAAAATAACTGCTGAATGTAAATACCTTTTAAATCATCAAGAGTTATGAGACTGATGGTATTATTGTAAAGCTTTCCATAACTTACCAATAATATCCAGACAAAAAGCCAAGGAAAAAAGAAGATGGAGATACAGCAATGGAGACAGTGGTTTATTGGCTCCCTGTAAGGAACAAATATCGGACAATATCAATAGAGAGTGATGGAAATACCCACATGAGTTTCCACCCGGGGTTGACTATAGGAACTGACACTTTGTGGACTTAGAATATTTCTAACCATAGATGATTACCTAACCCAACTTTTACAAAAATAAATAAATCAGTTGAAAAAGTGGTCCTAATGGGAATCGAACTATGGACCTCTACATTGTAAAGCATATAAGTCAACCACTATTATTACGGAATAAAGCTTTACTATTGGTATATCAGGACATACAATATTATTAATAGAGCTGCGACACACATGATCGTCAACCCCGGGAGGAAAGTCATGCGGGTATTTCCACTACTGCATATAAATATGGAGATTGCTTGTTTGTTTGTTTGTTAGTTTGTTTGTTTAATTGTTTGTTTGGGTTTACATACAGGAGCTACATTGTAGAAACAATATGTAATAAGCTACAAGTGGGGCGAATTTCCAGCTTGTGGAGGCTTTCAGAGTGGAAGATGTATTAAATGGCCTCTTAGAGGGGGTAAAACAATCATAAATGTGTATGGGTGTATTTTCCACAGGGTATGTTCGTATTTTATATTTGACTTTATGTATTGTCATGATTGTAGGAGTATTCCATAGACTTTTAAATCTGTGGGGTATTCCCGCAGTGCAGCTCATGTATAAATATGTGTTTTGTTGGGGTGTTGGGGTGTTTGTTTGTTTTGGGTTGTTTTGGTGTTTTGGGGTTGTTTGTTTGATTGTTTTTGGGTGTTTGTTTGTTTTGGGGTGTTTGTTTGTTTGACCTGTCCGTCCGTGTGCACACATGCCTTGGTATGAGCATGCATGGATATCGACTGACATGAAGCGTACAGTGGTATAATACCATGAAGATGATATTGTTTTGAAATCGCCCTGGAATGGTTCGAAAACTATCTCACCCACCGCACTCAATCAACCACCCGGGAAGTCACTGTAAGGAGTTCCACAGGGATCCATCTTAGGACCCTCCTACTACGGTGCTAAGCTTTGTAACGCTCTCCCCAACACACTCACAAATATCACAAACAAACAATAATTTAAAAGGCAGCTTAAAAAACGTTACATTTCTACTTATAATACACACATCACACACACTAATCTTTCTCTAAGTAATACATAACTTTGTTCGCTCCTCTTCCTTTCTTCTCATCTTCCTTTATTTTCATTCCTTCCTCTCTCCTTCCTCTTGAAGTACATAATTAATGACTTACTTAATATTTGGCAACTTTTGTCCCCTCTCATGTTCATGTGTTCTGTCTTGTTCTCTTTTTGTTTCTGTGTCTTTGTCATGTATTGTTTTTGTGCTGTTCTGTTTGATCTTGTTTCGTGTTTTTTCTGTTCTCCTGTCCTTAAATTTCTCTAATTGCTATCATTCTATTTTTTGTGTTTAGGGTCCCCATTACATAAGCCCATCTATCAGGGTTTCCACTGGGGCTCCTAGCCTCTCTTTCATATTGTATTATTATTTGTATATATTAATTTTGCTGATTGCAATATTGTCTCAAATTTAGTAGTTTATCATTGCTTTTGGTATGAAAACAGCATTGATATCTTATATAGATATTGTTATTGTCTTACGAAGATAGCAGAGTGTTGTCCCGTAGCAGTATTGATGTATGTAGATAGAAGTACTATCTTATGGAGATCAGATAGTTGTAAGCAAATAGCAATGAGAAGATATCAGTGCTATGTTTTGAAGATATCAGTGCTGTGTTTTGAAGATAGCAGTGCTGTGTTATGAAGATATCAGTGCTATGTTATGAAGATATCAGTGCTGTGTTATGAAGATAGCAGTGCTGTCGCCAGAGGATGATGTCTTATGAAGATATCAGTGGTGTTTGTATTAGATAAAGGACGAGTAGTAGACCATCAGCAATAATAATGGGCGCCCGGCAAGCCTCTTTTTCAGGCGAGGCCGTAGGCCGAGCCTGCAAAAGAGGCGCGCCGGCGACCATTATTATTGCTGATGGTCTACTATGAGTGTTTTATCTTTCATACACCGTATTATGAAGATAGCTGTGCTGTCTCCAGAAGATAGCAATGTCTTATAGAGATAGCAGTGCTGTGTTATGTAGATATTAGTGCTGTCTTATGAAGATACACTATAGTGCTGTCTTATGAATATAGCAGTGCTGTCTTATGAAGATAATGCTGCCTTATACAGATAGCGGAGTACTGTCTTATGAAGATATCTGTGTTATGAATATAGCAGTGCTGTCTTATGAAGATAGTGCTGCCTTATAAATATAGCGGAGTGCTATCTTATGAAGATAGCAGTGTCGTTTGATAAAGAAAGCAGGCTGCATTATGTCATATAAAGAATATATATCTTATGAATATTAGTGCTTTCTTCATGTTCTTATAGGAAAAAACCCAAGACTTTCTTTTACAAATAGTAGTTCAAACACCCAACAAACACCCCAACAAACACCCAAACTAACAAACAATCAAACAAACAAACACCCCCCCCCAAAAAAAAAGCCACAAACAAACATCTAAACAAACACACAGATATACACCAAATAAACAAACAAACAAAGAATACACAAACCCTTTTTGTCATGTTTTGAAACAAATACATACTTGGTAACAACTTGTGTGGTGTGGACTTGCGTAGCCATCTGTTGAGTCTGGTTATTCTGTATGGTGATCACCGGTGGTGGGGCTGGTGGTTGAGCGAGGTAGCCCTGCTGTTGAGGTGGGTAGCCCTGTTGAGGTGGATAGCCCTGTTGAGGTGGGTAGCCCTGTTGAGGTGGATAGCCATGTTGAGGTGGATAGCCCTTTTCAGGTGGGTAGCTTTGTTGGGGAGGGTAGCCCTGTTGAGGAGGGAAGCCCTGTTGAGGAGGGAAGCCTTGTTGGGGAGGGAAGCCTTGTTCAGAAGAGCTTCCTGTGGGTTGGTTAGGTAGCTGTCAATAATAAAAGCTAGAGTTACAATAATAAATTAATAATTAACAAATGGTGTGTTAATCACCTACTATAACTCTAACCTAAATTGGAAATCGCCAACAGTATACTATTGAGCTTGCTCAGGACAAATATAAAATAGATATTCAAGTCTGATATAAATTATGCTATGCAATCAAGGGGTGCTATAAGGGGTGATCAAAGGTATACGGCCATGTGTTTTGAACTCACCACCCAAAAAGGGTGGTGGCGTTACATTTTTGGTAACGAATCATCCATCTCTCTCTTTTAACTCAACAACTAAATGTGGTAGAGCAATGGTTGAGGTGTCATTTGAAAGCCTATTTATCTAGCTACATCGTGTGAATAAATCAGGTATTTCTATGACTGTTTGGCTGAGATATGATTGATTATATTGTGAAAGTCAGGGGTGGTGGCGGTGGCGGTGGCGGTGGCGGCGGTGGCGGTGGCGTTGTGTACAATCTCTATGGGGAATATAGACAAAGTTACCAATTCTACGTTCAATTTACAATAACTCCTCATTCCTGTATGGTAGAAACGTGATTTTGCTCTCATTTTATAGATTATTTTATATTCTATAATATTCTGTTTCAACAAACGTGACAACTATTATGTAACAATTGTAATTGTGAATCGATTGCATCGTCCTTGGCTTTTTCCCTATTCGCTACACAGTGAACTTGTCCTTATTCATCGGTTTTACATACATGACTATAGCAAAAAAAGTATTCAACCGATGATAGCAAAGTTATACATTTTTGGAAAGCTCTCAAATAGGGGAATACAAATATGCCGTTTAAATCAGGATAGGATGAATAGCCAAAAAAATATATGTGTAAACTCTAATAAATATGAAATGTAAACGTTTGTGCTCATTCACTTCCTGATATAATATATTTCAACAAGTTACCCTTAACCAACCATTATGTTCTGATGGGTAAATTGCATGAGGAACGAATATGTCCGGTAAAATGATGATTGGGATAGGAATAAAAAAAATATTGAGCTTTAATCAAAATATGAAAAAATCGATATTCTTTGAACATTCTTAATCACAACATGTTACCATAAAGTCATATGCAAATTCCAATAGCATATTTAGATTCCTTGTGAGATTACCGTTCAGAAAATATATACTTTTTATGGGGTAGAACAAGTAGTTATTGCGATATGCTAATTTGAATCTCAGATGGTGTAAAACGTAAAATACTTGACATGCAACGGTAAGGGTGTCGAGTTCAAAACACATGGCCATACACCACCAATGCACTATAGGATATCACGTTTCCTTCTTTCGGTTCAAATTGAGAGGTTTTGATATTCTTTCAATTATATCGATTAATTTGAGGTATTACACATTATTACGAGTGTGTGCAATAGAAATCTACTAAAGATCGCAATGATTTGAAAATGTTGTAGTTTCAAATGACTGAAAACGGCGTATAGTCCGTCACGAGATTTTGAGCGTAAATAAAATGCCCAAATCACGTCATCATTTTCATCGCGTAATCTTGAAAAATTATTCTAGTCAAACACTTCATGCTTAGCTTTTGATATCTTTTGCGTGGAATGTCTTGAAAATAATCCAAGTTTATGAAAGACCTACTTTCCTAAACCTAATTATTTACTGGCCTGGGCTTCTTAATTTGCATAATAATGCGTCAGTGTGTCTTGGTTACCGGGCGCCGGGCCAATCAATGCTTTTGCTCTCATGCCCGCGATGTTTGGCCTTTGTTTTTGTGCAAGCGATAGGCTTTTTGTTTTTTGCCTCTCCTTCTTTACATTCACATTTATTGTCGGCTTCATCGAGACAGGTTGCGATTCTAAAAATAATCTGTGTAAAAGTCATAAGGACATTATGGGAGAACTTAAATTAAAGCCGATTGTTTGACCCCTACTTTGCATGTAGCGTCTATGGGGAGTGCATTGGTGGTGCCCAGTAAGAAAGGGCCCCTTTTAACCAGACTGGTCATGAATCCCATTATGCGCCGATTGGCAAAAGTAATTGCCATTATTTGGCTAATATCTATGACTGAGATGTAAAAGCATAAATAAAGCTAGGCCTATATAGGGTCGTAGATATTGGGTAAGGGGGTACAAAAGGACCCCTTTAATCACACTATGCAACCTGGGGTGTGAAGTTGTGATTCAGGGGTCAGATGTAATGGCAATAAGAAAGGACCCCCTTAAACTGAGACAATATAAAGAAATATAGGCAAATAGTTACATTATTTTGAAACGTTCATCAGTGCTTTATGAGTGATTCCACACCAAACCGGTAATGGCTATACTAGTAGGATGTTATGTAATTTTGCTTTTTTTTGTGCTAAGGATGGTTTTTTTGGTTTTATTGGCTAAAGTAGACCCTCAGGTATTAGAAATCCATTGGTCACATTTTTTTCCATCTGCCGATTGGCCGCCATCTTGGATTTCAAAATGGCCGCCATTTCCAATATAATTTACCCTATAACTTTTGTTATGAGCAACATATGAAGTCAAACTTGGTGGCAAACCGCATATTTTTAATACAAGGGAGTTCACAAGTGCTCTAGCTATGTTACATACATGCATGGCCGCCATCTTGGATTTCAAAATGGCCGCCATTTACAAAAATATATTTTGCCATATAACTTTTGTTCTAAGCAACATATAAAGTTGATTTTGGTGGCAAAATCCATGTTTTCAAGAGTTGTTTACAAGACAAGAGAGTGTATAATAGCTGATCTGTTGTTATATATTAATTGGCTGATAGTAGTAATTATTAGGGTGGTTTAAAACGGGCTGTAAGTAGCGCAACTCCAACCTTCTGCTCTACCACAAATTCTTCCTTTCCTCTATCTCCCATCTTGCTCCTTACTCTGCATGCATCTCCAATGCACCTTTCTCCATGCTTTGCTTTACTATAGGTTGTAGATACAGGAGGCAATTCCATCAGCCCTCCTGTCCCTAATCTTGCAGTTACCCATCTCCACGTCCTCGAAGACAAAGATGCATTGCAATGTAGTGCATGTTAGTCGCGTGCCACCTGGATGGCCAAACCTTGCGGTTAGTGCTAACTGACGGAGCTCGGGGGGGGGGGGGGGGGGGGGGAATGGTTGGTAGTTCTAGGACTATTGGAGTAGTCTGGAGGACTATTGATCATTGCTTTTTAGGTTTCACTTTTTAACCACTGAGACCCGGGTAGAATATACTCATTAGCCTTGGCTGGCAAGTATTCTAGAAGAAGGACAACAAACCATGCTGCAGGAGTTGCGACCGCAGTGATTACAGCAAAACCATGATGGCAAACCAAATCAATACTAGGGTTAAAGTCCCTAAAATAACGTTCTCCTGGAGCAAACTCTGATTTTTCTAAATCAACTGATGACGGCATGCCCCCAAACCCGAGGGAGGAGTAAGCTTGACGGCAGAGCGCGCAATAGGAGACCACTTGCAACTTGCAAGACCAATATTACTATATCTACCATGAATGTGAGAACTATCAGAGAGAGTCGATGCAGGGAGGAGCTGGTAACCTATCTAATTAAATGTCAAATTGACATGAACACTGCATTGTCCATGATGACCCAGTGAAGTATGAGAGCATTATAGGTGGAACTCTGATCACTACCTCAGCAACAAGAAATAAAGCAGGTGCAGCTGTAGGTGGAGTCGGGATACTACTCAATAACAGAGCACTCAGATCATTAGCAAGTATCAAGCCGCATTCTGATCGTACACTCATAGTCAACTTCCATGGTAACCCAGCAACAACTGTAGTGGTGACCTACTGCCCTACAAATGTGGCGGATGAAGACATCGTAGGAGATCATTACAACAGTCTAAAGGGGGCAATATACTCCATTCCAGCACACAACATCTTGCTTGTTGTTGGCGACTTCAATGCTAGGCTTGGAAAGGATGACGCCAAATTCACTTACCATGATGACACAAATAAAAAATGGAGAGTACCTCGCAGACTTGGCTAAAGAGAAAGATCTTATAATCGCAAATACTTACTTCCGCAAGAAAAAAGGCAAGTTGTGGACATATGTCAGCCCAAGCGGCAACAAACTACAGCTGGACTACGTCCTTTTCAGGCGGAAATGGCAAAACAGTGTTCTAAATTCTGAAGCATATAACACCTTTGCTAGTGTGGGATCTGACCATAGAATCGTCTCTGCTCGTATCCGATTAAGCCTCAGAAAGAGTAAAATCATCAAACGGAAAAAGCAATACGACTGGAAGCTACTTACAACTGATAATGATCTACAAGCCAAATATAGCATAGAGGTGCATAATAGGTTTCAACCCCTCCAGGATGAAGTAGAAACTGCATCTGAGAAATATTCCAGATTCATTAAAGCCATCAAATGACGCTCAGGTATCAAGGGCGAGATCACAAATTGAAGAAGCGTATGCAAAATATCAACTAGACACTAATGACGAGGAAAAATTGAGACATTATAAGGAGGCTAAGAAGAGCCTAGGGGAGGCTTATGATCATGTGAAAGAGGAAGACTTTACCAATAAGCTTAGAGAGGTAGAAAATGCCCACATAAACTGCAAGCATGGTAAGAGTTGGAAACTGATCAACAAAATATCAGGAAGATTGACTACAAGAAAAGGACAAATCAAAGGATCCACACAAAAAGGAGAGACTAGATAATTGGTATACTCATTTCAAAAATCTACGTGGGAGCCCACCGCACATAAGTAATGAAGATGAGGAAATTACCCCAGTACTATCAAATCTCAGCATAAAAGAAGGACCCTTTGACTTGGAGGAATATATGATGGCTAAGAAGGCACTTGTAGAGGGGGAAAGCAGTGGGGAAGATGGTATCACACCTGAAATGCTCAAAAGATGTGATTTGGATAATATAATACTGGACTTCTGCAACGATGCCTTGATGAACGGGGAAAAGCCAGACCAATGGTCTATTCTCAACATAATACCAATATCAAAATCAGGTGATCTCAGTTTGGGAGGCCACTACCGTGGAATAAGTCTAAGCTCAACTGTTGCCGAGCTATACAACAAGATGATACTTAACAGAATCAGACCGGAGCTTTACATCCACTTGAGAGCTAATCAAAATGGCTTTCGAGTTGGACGTACCACGGTTGGCCACATTCTTGCCCTCCGAAGAATTATTGAGGGAATTAGATCAAACAACCTGCCAGCCATCATAACCTTTATAGACTTCAAGAAGGCGTTTGACACAATACACGGGGGACGAATGCTGCAAATTCTGAAGGCCCATGGTATACCTGAGCAGCTAACAAATGCGATTGCAGAAATATACATGGACACCAAGACAAAGGTTATATCACCTGATGGGGAAACTGAGGAATTTGAAATACTGGCTGGAGTACTACAAGGTGACACCTTGGCTCCATATCTCTTTGTCATTGTTCTCGACTACACCCTAAGAGAGGCCATAGATGGCAAAGAAGAGGAGCTAGGATTCCGCTTAACAAAAAGAAGCAGCAGACGAATAGGACCAACCACAGTTACTGACCTTGACTTTGCTGACGACATTGCACTGTTGTCTGAAGACGTGTCTCAAGCGCAATCACTACTTAACAGAGTGGAGACTTCGGTGGGTAAAGTTGGGCTCAAAATGAACGCTGTAAAGACAAAGTACATGTCCTTCAACCAGAAGCAAGTACCTGTAATTACCACAAACGAAGGTATGCCCCTTGATCAAGTGGAGGACTTCAAGTACCTTGGAGCCTGGATGAACAGTACTGAAAAGGACATCAAAACACGCAAAACAGCTGCATGGAGAGCTTGTGGCAAACGCAGTCAGTTATGGAAGGCCAAATCACTATCCAGAAAGCTCAAAGAAAGACTGTTCATAGCTACTGTAGAATCAGTCCTCCTCTATGGATGTGAGTCATGGACAGTCACCCCAAAGCTTAGTAAACAGCTGGACGGATGTTACACTAGAATGCTTAGAACCGTGTTCAACATCAACTGGAGACAGCATGCGACAAATAAGGACCTGTACGCGGATCGTAGATCAAGATTTGCAGGACATTGCTTCAGAGGGTCCAATGAGCTGGTCTCCAAAATCATACATTGGGTCCGGGCATTGGGTACCAAAGCATGGAGTTATAAAGCGTGGTAGACCAGCCCTAACCTACATTGACTTACTAAAGCGTAACACAGGATTGTAGGTAGAAGAAATCAAGACAGCTATGTTGGATAGGAAGATTTGGAGAGGAATCGTGGTTCGGGAATATCACCCGCCATAAGTCAAAGTAAGTAAGTCAAGTAATTATGCACATAGGCTAATTTATAGGCCAAATAGGCCTCTAATATTATTAACCATTTTTCTTTCCTTTCCTAGTTTTTGTTTCATTTTGTTTGTTTGTTTGGTTTTGCCTTTGATACATGCAATTGAACAAAACAGCAATTAGGCCTACCCCCTATTATAATACAATAATACCCCTCTACAATATAGAGGGGGTAGCTGCTGTGGATACAAAAGCATACATTGATTGCTCCTGGTATGTCTTCTTGTAATAAGTCCAATGCAATGTGATCAACCTAATGTATCACCAGTGGGGTACTACCGGACAATAAATACTAAGTATATGTTACTGCTAACAATTGAAATTTGTATTGAATTTACAGCTTAATTTATATATAGCAACCATTCATGTCAAATTAATGGATAAAAGATAGAACTGTACACTTAATTGTCAGTAAATAACTCTTGAAAACATGAGCTTTGCCACAAAAATCAACTTCATATGTTGCGTAGAACAAAAGTTATATAGCAAAATATATTTTTTGTAAATGGCGGCCATTTTGAAATCCAAGATGGCGGCCATGCATGTATGTTAGACATAGGAACATAGCTAGAGCCCTTGTGAACTCCCTCGTATTAAAAACATGTGGTTTGCCACCAATTTTGACTTCATAGGTTGCTCATAACAAAAGTTATATGACAAATTCCATTGAAAATGACGGCCATTTTGAAATCCAAGATGGCGGCCATTCCGTGGATGGAAAAAAATGTGACCAATGGATTTCTGATAGCTGAGGGTATACTCTATCCAATGACACCAAAAAAAGCATCCTTAGCACAAAAAAATGCACTAGTTTAAAATCCTACATAACAGCCTACACTATACAATGCAAAATAAAAATATGGCGGACATTATCGGGTCATGGGGTATACCTCCTCACATGCCCTTTTTGCATAACAATAGAATTGTACAAGAACTGTGTTTTTATGCCTGTCCAAAATTATTCATACCCCATACCAACTCTCAGGATTGAGGCCACTTTTTGTGATAATGCACATGTTTTTGACATTCCAAACATTCTTTATATTGTGTGATAGGCTTTTATATTGTTATGTAATTATTCCATGATGTGTGCATACAATGTGGATGCATTAAAAATGTGTCCTACTGAATGTACATTAAGGGATATTATAGGACAACACTCTAGCTCTTTGACAGCATGGCGAAGGAGATCAAATAACTCAGTGAGGACCTTTTTTGTGCATTGTGAATGCTCACAAAGAAGGGAAAGGCTGCAAAGCTATTTCGAAGTAATTTCAAGTGCCAAATTCCACCATATAAAGCATAATTAGGAAGAACAAGACAGTTAAAATCAGTTAAAATCAGTTAAAAACCCTGAAGAACACGGTCGGAAGCCAACAGTGTCCCCTTGTTTCACAAGGAAAGTATAGTGAAAGGCCAACAACAATCCACATATCACCGTCAATGATCTCCTGAACAACCTTGGTGAGTCTTGGACCAAGATATTAAGGCAGACACTCCAGCAGACATAGTACACAAGAGTTCTCCATGGACTCCGACCAAGAAAGACTCTACTCCTGAAAAGAGACAATGAGAAACTCATCTAGCATTTGCAAGAGCACTTCTGGACAAAGATCCAAGTTTTTGGTCTTCAGTGTTGGGGTTGTTTAAGATGCAAGACAAGTTTCTCTGTGTCTCTTTTAAGGAGTAGAGTCTTTCTTGGTCGGCCTCCATGGAGACCTCTCATGTGCCATATATGCTGGAGTGTCTGCCATGATATCTTGGTCCACTAATTGCCAAGGTTGTTCAGGAGAGCATTGATGGTGATCTGTGGATTGTTGTTGGCCTTTCGCAATACTTTTCTTGCCAAACAAGGGGACACCGCTGGCTTCCGACTGCATCTTTCAATGTTTTTTTAGTGAGTTGAACGTCTTGTTCTTCCTAATTATGCTTTGTATGGTGGATTCTTGCACTTGGAATTGTTTCGAAATAGCTCTGTAGCCTTTCCCTCTCTGTGAGCATTCACAATATGCACAAAAAAAGTTATTTGATCTTCTTTGCCATGCTGTCAATGAGCTAGAGTGTTGTCCTATAATATCCCTCACTGTACATTCAATAGGACACATTTGTAATGCATCCACATTATATGCACACTTCATGGAATAATTAAATAACAATATAAAAGCCTATCACACAATATAAAGAATGTTTGGAATGTCAAAAACATGTGTATTATCACAAAAAGTGGCCTCAATCCTGAGAGTTGGTATGGGGTATGAATAATTTTGGACAGGCATAAAAACACAATTCTTGTACAATTCTAAAGTTAGGCAAAAAATGTTGAGCCCAAATATATTGATTTGTACTTGCAAACTAATTGTCTTTAGTGTAAAGCGAAAGTTCCACCACTCCAGCTGGTATAGATATGAGAAAAACGCAAAAAACTCATATTTTCCAAGGGGTATGAATAATTGTGGGCTTAACTGTATAACACCCTATTTGTACAATCTGCCACTCAAATGCCCTCTTTCTGTACATCAGTGCTCAGAAACCGTCGCTCAGAAACCCCACCTCACTTTTTGAAATGTTGCCTGTCACCCAAAAATCCTCTCTTAGATTGTTCCCTATAAAGACTTCATAATTCATAATTAATACATTCAGTGTCAAATTCGATGAGAGTCTGTTACCAAAATATCCCACTATTCCCCAAAAGCAAACATGACTGTTGTTTGGAATGCAATCAATAAATCCACCCCTAGCAACAATATAGATATAATTATATAATGATAGGCCTGATTCCAACCATGTGATAGTTTTTACTATCATTATGGCTAGAAAAGAATGATGTGATATCATGATATAAAACAAATATTGAATGCCTTTTGCTTGTACAATAGTAAAATTATATCACTTGGTCCAATTTGGATTATTCCATTACACTCGGCTTCGCCTCGTGCAATGGAAAAATCCAAATTTGACCTCGTGATATAGTTTTTACTATCACACTCTCAGGCATTCAATATTTGTATACTAGACAATGTCAACAATAAGCATATAAATATACAAATCATATGTATCATCAAAATTCATTATTTGTATTGCCTACTGAGCGACCATATTTATCAGATATTATTATATTATATAACAAAACAATTGGTGTTGACATTTTGTTTTTCAAATTAATTTACTTCAGAATTCAAGATGAACATTAAAAATTACCATTATTGTTGTTTCTACTTACAAATACACAGTAAAACTTGATAAAAACAATACCATCGCTATTATTGAAACTTTTCTTAAAATGCCCTCTATGTAATATGGTTCGCGGTATGTGTCACGCATACTGCAGGGGGGACATTGTTAACGTAAAATGCTGATCAGCATTTTTCGAATCGACGTTTTGTTGTACAAAGAGGGCTGATTTTTTCTTAATCCTTATAGGCATGATAGGTGTAAGTTCATACATGTAATATAATGGTAAAAATATATCAATCCCAGTTTTTATCATAATTGAGGGTGCAGCCTCCAACACATCTCTTAGTGCCCCTTTAAGGCATAATGAACCCTGATTCACTTCGGCAAACTTTGCAGTAGAAATTATAGGAGCACTATTATACCTGTTACTCTCTTAAATCAAAAGATTGAAAAAGTCAATCTTAAAGATTGTGCTGGGAAAGATCTTAAAAGATTGAAAATATTCAATCTAATACTAATAGAATTTAAAATTAAATAAATTTAGCTCCATTAGATTGAACATGTTCAATATTTTGTTTCTTCTTTAGAAAAATTCAAAAAATGCGAAATCACCATTACCAGCATAATGGTATTGCCTAATTGGTTAACTTGAAGAGGGAGAGGTCTTTGTAAAATATTTTTATTTCATGATTCGGGGGGGGGGGGGGGGTAACACAACCCCTTCCTTAAAATGCTCATTGGGATAAAGTAAATATATTCCAAGATGTCAGCATTTTAAATATTTTAACAAAAAGTAATGTAAGAAATAAAGAAAAGAAAAAGAACATTACAGAATTCCTGAAAAGGATGTGCGAGGGGACGAGAAACGACCACTTTTGTTACTTGGTATATGCACAATAATGTGATTTATCTGTGCGCATTATGTGATTCATGATATTCTCAGCTTTTTAATCACCTCTATTTTACACTGTCTTGTTAAGGGGGCTGTCAAGTGTCGTTGTATGAATTTTTCAAGCACTGTAACTTTCAAACTATTTATGTGTTGCACATAAAAGTGTACACTTTTTTTAATGAAATGAGTCAGGGAATCCATTTTTCGTATCAAATTTCACTGAAAATCGTGATTTTTATATTTTTGCCCAAAAATGCCTCTTTTTTTGCCTACATTTTTCAAACAACCTAACAAAATAATGTTTAGGTAAAAAATTCTAAACTTTTACAGAAAGCATCTTAATTCAATTATCTAGGACACGTATTTTTTTGTTTGCCTTAAAAAAAATAGTTTTGAAATTATTGACCAAAAAGTGCTAAAAAAGTGAATTTGAGATTTTTTATCTCAAAATTCACAATTTTAGTACGTTTTGGTCAATAATTTCAGAACTAAAAATTTTAAAGGCAAAAAAAAAAACGTGTCCTAGATAATTGAATTAAGATGCTTTCTGTAAAATTTTAGAATTTTTTACCCGAAAATTATTTTGTTAGATTGTTTGAAAAAAGTTGTCCTAAAAATGGCATTTTTGGGCAAATATATAAAAATCACGATTTTCAGTGAAATTTGATACGAAAAATGGATTAATTGAACCCTTCCTTCAAAAAAGTATACTTTTATATGGATTATATAAATAATGACGAAGTTACGGCAGTTTTACGGAGGCTATTTCTGACACTTGACACCCCCTTAAAGAACACCTTCCACGCGGCTATTTGTTTTACCATTTCAAAACAGATTTTTCAGAAACCTTTCCCAACTTTTAAAGCCTATCTCAAGAATTACTGAACCAATAGTACGAATGTCTGTACTTATTTTAAATCATTTCTCATGTGATTCCAAATATGGTAATGACATTCAATAGTTTGACATTTTGTGAAGTTTGGATCAGGGTTCATTATGCTTACAAATGTTTGTATGGCCTTCAATATATAATATCTGATAAATATGATCGCTCGGTAGGCTATACAAATATTGAATTTTGATGATACATATGATTTGTATATTTAGATGTTTATTGTTGACATTGTCTAGTTATATGATATCTATATTGTTGCTATGGGCGGATTTATTGATTGCATTCCAAACAGTAGTCATGTTTGCTTTTGGAAAATGGGATTTTTTGGTAACAGACTCTCTTCAAATTTGACACTGAATGTATTAATTATGAATTATGAAGGACAATCTAAGAGAGGATTTTGGGTGACAGGCAACATTCCAAAAGTGGGGTGGGGTTTCTGATATTGGTTTGGGTGAGTGGTGTAAAATAAACCCCCTTCCAATATCTAGGATCCTAGTTAAACTGAGATATATTCATAAATGGATGCTTTTTACATATTTATTATAGTTATTATAAGCAAAGTGATGTGAATTACCGCTAGCTGGCAATGTCGCATACTGTGAGTCTGTCATACATATGATATTTCTCAGTTTCTTGGCCTTCTGACCACTTAAAGCAATATTATGTGATCTTTTTCAAATTTGTACACATGTTTTCCTTTAAGGAATTTATCAATATTGTTTCGATTTTCCGTATTTTCAGGGGGGATCTTCTTAGCGCTGCAGTAGGCCTACTTTACCTCAATATTCCTTAGCGCTGCAGTTGTGGCCGTCAATCAAGTCATGAGCGCTGCAGTTATTTTTACGTTGATAAGTCAAGAATGTGGGAAAGGTCCTACACTCTTCCACAGCTCAATCAATCATAAAGTCATAGCGCATTCTGAACTTGAATGGAGCAATGCTAAGTAAGATATTGATGCTACGAGCGTACCTGAACGCTTTCCTATCCTATGGTCAAAGTACACAGATGTCAAATGTGTCCCCAAAATGCAACATTCTTTGCTACAAGCTTATGTTTAGAGTCAAAATGTACCTCGATCGTGCTAAAAATAGGTGTACAGTCGAAGGCGCGCGCATTTCTTCATTCACAAAAGTTGTCGGTTCATTTTCATTTCTCGCCCCCCCCCCCCCCCCCCCCCCCCCCCAATATGTATAACCTAGCTACGCACTGTGAAAAACCATCCATTTCTTATCATTTTGAAAGAATAGATAAAATGTTTCAAAATAAAACTGAAGCAAAGAATGCATTGGTCCACATAGACACTTGTTGACCAACAATGATGACGAGATTTCAGCATGTTCAGGTTCAGTAGTCTGCTTCGTTTAGTAGACCATTTTCCCTTTTTTGCCGAGACGCCGAAGCGTCGCGGCACATTAGAGACGAGATTTCTCAGTATTTAGTTTGCTGAACACCATTGTCGAAGTTTTAGATTGGACGTAACAGCGTAAACATTAAAGCTGTTATCGGTTTTGGCTAATGAAAAGGCTTGTATCAACATGTGTTTGGATAATTTGTTCAAAGACATTCATAGATAAGCGTTTCTAATTGGATGAGTCAATAAGACATCCAAGCCCATTCTAACGTTCAACCAATGCTAATGATTGTATATAATTTCATGAGTCGCGCCTCACGGAGCTGATGGTATATTATTTGTATTAGATTACCGTCGTTCTATTGAAAACAGTGGTTAAGAATTATAAATAATTTGTATCGCATACAAAGAATATGTATACACAAATAGATTGAGATAAACATGATAAACGATCGAAAGACATTGTTATTCAGTACGTAAGACTAAGAGCTCCTAACGTGGTATAACGGCAAGTGATTGGATGCCAGTATCCTTGGTAACAGTTCCAAGGACACCTTGGTATTCATTTCATTTCATGATGAAATACACAATTGGGTGCACAGAGCAGCTTGAGATTTACAACCCACCCTATTAACATGGGCTGGTCCTACTATTAAATCAACATGCCCTCGTCATTGCTCGTGGCGATTTACGAAAATCATAGTAAATAAGTTTGACTGTGTGTATGCATAAACAATTGTTTATGGTGTATGCATGTGTAATCTGAATGATTCCTCATTTGTTCACCCGCCGCCCGATTTCATGTCTTGAAAGAAAAAACTGGATAGATTTTTGTGCCTATTGGTGAGTGTCGATCGGGAACGCCCGGGCGAGATTAGAATAATGAGATTAAAACAGTGGTTCTCAACCTTTTTGCCCACGACCCCTTTTGACATTCCTGGTCAGTACCGTGACCCCCCAAATCAAAAAATTAATAAAAACACAAGCCGGATTCATAAATGAAACTGCTTAGTTTGGATGCGAGCGTAGCGAGTAGGAAATTTTGCAATTTGAACGTTTCTTTGGGTGTTTTTAAGCTTTTTTAAAGCGAAATTTAACACGGTTCCCCAAAACCTATATTTATGAGCCCTTCATGACCCCCTGGAAAACCTCAAACGACCCCCATGGGGGTCACGACCCCCAGGTTGAGAACCCCTGGATTAGAACAATCACTCCGTGTGAAAAATACAAATTGATTTGGTCATGATCCAAACAAGAAAGAGAAGAGGCGACTTTTAATTAGAATATGATTAATCTATTATATACTTTCTTTATTTTGGAACAAGTGGTCACAACCTAATTTATCAACCCATCTTGATTGAATGTAGAAAAAATAAATGAAATAGTTGCATAGATGACAATAATCATTTTGGGACAGCCTGTACTAATAAGCCGATAACAAAACCCTGCGTATTTAATCATTTTACTTATATCATGTACTTTACTTTGTTTATTCATCAACATTGTTGATATAATCAACGGTAAACTAGCAAACATGTAAATAATTCACAGTCATTTGAGGAGCGGGGGGGGGGGGGGGGGGGGGCGTAAATCTAGACTATTTTTAAAATAATAAAACTTGGAATCCTTAATTTGATGTGAACGTCAACAGCATACTAACATAATTACTTTATCGTTATCCCTTGGCGTCTCGGCCAGTTTTTTGGAGACCTTGTTTTTCTTGTCATTGTCACTCTCTGAACCGATATGTACCGATAGAGGGCTCACTCACTGTGACCGCTCCCCATCCTCTGATCTCATCCCGGACTAAATGGGGCGGTTCTCGGATGAGAGCGGTTTTTGAGGGTGTTGTTCGATTGTGTGACAGTGAAATTACAAGCAGACTACATGTTCAGCAGGGCTGTCAACTCTCCCGCATTAGGCGGGAGTCTCCCGCCTAGACACTCTTTCTCCCGCACTCCCGCCTAGCATATATAAACTCCCGCCTCAAAAATAAATAAAGGGGAAGAAGAAAAGGGAAAGAAAAGAAAAGGGAAAGAAAAGAAAAGGGAAAGAAAAGAAAAGAGAAAGAAAAGAAAAGGGAAAGAAGAGAGGAAAGGAAAACAGATGTCAATCGGTATATTGAAAAGGCCTAGTTGCACCCCCACTTGGGATATCAGTGGCGTGTCCAAATGGGGGGTGGGGGGGGGGGGGGTGGCTGATCTAATCCAGCTTGGAGGGGCACCCCTTATAAATGGACAGATAGACTTGGCATGAGCAGTGGCGTGTCCACAGAAGGGGCCATGTACCCCGCGTTCGAGGGAATTAAAGGGTTCATATATTTAATTCTATCAAATTTCAAGGCTTCAGTCCAGGGAATCGAAACCAAATTCTTTACAAATAGTACTATGAATGAGTATGCAACCGAGTACTTATGAACATTTATATTCGTGTGCTATGCGTGCATATATCCAGAAATATCATTCTAAAAGCCCATTTCAAGCCAAAATATACATTAATTATAGCCAGAACTGAGTATAAAATTTGTGCGCTCCGCGCGCATGTTTTCAGGAAACAGGTAACCCGGAACTAAATTCATTCGGGTGGGTTGGGATTATACTTATTCGGAGGAAATTAAGAGGTTTTTAGTAAATTATTCTTTCAACGCGTCAATCGGGGAAATAGAAACCTAATTCGTCTAAAATAGTATGACAAATCATGGTCGGAAAAGAAAGAAATAACGAACCTAAAGAGAGGGGTCATAAATAGGCCTATAGCTTTTTGGGGAACCATTTTTATATTTCGTTCTAAAAACGCTTAGAAAAACCCCAAAGAAACCGTTCAAATATGCAAAAATTTCGGCACGCTACGCTCACATCATATGACTAAACAGTTTCAGTTTTAATAAAACGGGCTGATTTTTTCGCAATTTCTTTTGGGGGTCACGATTCTGACCAAATATGTCTGATTGGGTCGTGGGCCAAAGAGGTTAGGAACCAATGATCTACATTACTTAAATCAAGAAAAAATCATCAGGAAATATGCACAACTTATTTTTTCTCGCATATAGTGAAATAGCTGTCTAACTTAATAGATAAAAAGCCAATATTGATTGGAAATGAAGTGATGGCATTTCAATAGAAAATCGGTCAAAACTACACACCAAATGGGTTCGAGAATTGATTTTTGTCTTCAAATTTTGAGAACGACACATCCCCCCTCTCCGCGTTACCGCCTTCGCACCTCTTTGGTTACTCACAATAGTTACTCAATTTTTAGTTTTTTAACCTTGATTTTGCCCCCCCCCCCCCCCATACAAATACCCTGGCGCCGCCCCTGGCTGTAGCAGTGGCGAAAATCAGGGGAGGCAGGGGGGGGGGGCAAAAAAAACCTATTTGGGCCCCCCCCCCCCCCCCCCCCCCACCCCCCTAAAAAAAAATGGGTTGAGAAAAAAAGGAAATAAGAAAAAATTGAGAAAAAAAGACCGTGGTAATTAGCCAAATAGAAGGCCAAATAGCACATGTAGTACATTTACTGTGCGATTTTTTTTGGACTGCGAAAAAAAATTGACCTCCGCCCCCCCCCCCCCCCCCCCCCCCCCACACACACTTACGTGAAATTCACGAGGTAAGTGACTAGAAAAAAAAATTGGGCAACCTTTTACGAAAATTTTACCCTTGCCCCCCCCCCCCCCCCCCCCCCTTGAAAAAAATCCTAGCTACGCCACTGGGCTGTAGGCCTACCTTTTGGACTGTGCGATTTTTTTTGACCGTGCGATTTTTTTTTTACTCTCCCTCCCAGCAAATCCCAAAAGTTGGTAGCCCTGTGTTCAGAGGGTACTTACTTCTGGAATGTATGCTGGGGGAGTATCATCCACGCGGGCAACCACGATCATACCATCTGCCATGTTGTATATATATCAGATACCTACAATTATGAATATAAAAGAAAAAGTAGGAAATACTACATTAGGCGATGTTAAGCAGATGACATACTATCCAATCGCTCGGAGCGATTTGCCGCTGACGCTCCTTATTTGGTAAATAGCACTCTTTATAAGGAGCGTAAGCGGCAAAACGCGTCGCGCGATTGTGTAGTATGTCATGAGCATTAGCCTGATGATATACTTCTGTCTGGTGTTTTTACTCTATAATAATGGAGTTACACCATGAATATGTACCCAACGTGAGTAAATGAGGCAGTAACTATGAAATAGTTTCATCAGGAATTCAAAAGAACATTATGAATTTTTCGTAGGAAAATTCCAGAATGGAAACTTACTATTTTTCCATAAGGGTTTCAACAACTTGTCTGTTGTCTTCCTCAGTGGATTGTGTTTGATCCAGAGCTAGTGTTTCTAGTCTGTTTTTTGATGATGACGTCATCAGATGCTGATGATGACGTACTCTGGATCAGAGGGTCGTAAAGGTGACTGAGTTGGTAAGCCCCCTCGTCGCCGTTCATAAGGTGCTTGTGTTGATTGTTACCGGCTCTCCTCCTAATCCAGATGGATTCGCGAATCCATCTGGTGTTTCTGGTCTCGTCTCTGGCTATGATTTTTGACTCCTCCCATTGGATGACATGGTTCTCTTTAGCTGCGTGTTCCGCTACCGAGGATTTAACTCCGCACTTTGAGATTCCTTTCTCGCTGCCCGAGTGTAATTGCGAGTGCTCGTTCTAGCAGTTTCAGTTTTATGTTCTTTCTTTCTCGTGCCGAACTTTCTACCTGTTTCGCCAATGTAAGTTTTTGCACAATTGGAACAGGGGATTTCGTACACGACACCCGCCTTATCGTCGTTGTCGAGCTTGTCTTTAGGGTGGACAAGGATTTTCTTAAGGCTGGTGTGAGGTTTTACTGCCGTACTGATATTATGCTTCCTCAGTATGCGCTGAACCGATTCAGTGACACCTTGTATATATGGGAGGGTGACGAAGTTGACCGATTTCTTGTCTGTGACAGTCGTCTTTTTGTTGACTTTGGGTCTCACTTTTGGATTGGACATTTTGAAGAGTACGTCATCATCAGCATCTGATGACGTCATCATCAAAAAACAGACTAGAAACACTAGCTCTGGATCAAACACAATCCACTGAGGAAGACAACAGACAAGTTGTTGAAACCCGTATGGAAAAATAGTAAGTTTCCATTCTGGAATTTTCCTACGAAAAATTCATAAAGAGGCAGTAGCTAATTTGATTTAAGAGCACAAATGTGGGACAAGGTCAAACAAGTCAAATTCAGAACAAGTCTTATTTCTGATCTTTGGCACATCTTGTATCTATCGAAAGACTCAAATTCATGAATATAGAGTTACACTAAATTTTGAGGTATTCAATTTTCATTTACTCAATTGATTTGTTAACAATAACCAAAACTTTAATTGCCCATAACTTGATAATTTGTATTTGATGTTTTGAGACAAAGTGATTTTCAAACATCTGTAATTTTAGTGTAGAATGTGATATAGCATTGACTTTGGTACCAAAATGTCCCCTAACATATATAGGGCCTACATATTATCATGATATCAATAACTCTATATTCATATTTCCCTCGTTAAGCCTCATTTACTCGCATTGAGTCATATATAGGTTTATTCAAAAAATTGAGGTAACCATGAGGATCTAAATATACAGTAGAAGAAATAATTCTCTTCAAAATTACTCATTCGAACAATTCATATATCTCAGGTGTGGTTTACCGGCAACATTTGTGAACAATTCACATACTTTTCGGTTGTATCATAACGTCGCTATTCTCTCAAAACCTTGTATCTCCACCCAGCCCTTCAGCATGCATAAAGTAATACTTCATATGTATGACTTTTATGCGGTCTGCTCTAAACGTTTTTAAGTGACAAAATCACATCTATCAAAACCTTGTAAGTTTTCTTGCCCCGGAACATGTATAAAGCAACTCTTCCTATGCATAACCGTTTGCAGTTTTACTTTATACATGCTGAAGGGCCAGAAAAACATGCAAGGTTTTGAAAGAATAACGACGAAAAAACAAAACATCTCTCTCAAATCTGATATTTGTCATGGAATATGATAAAAATATGGACTTTTTTCTTCTGATACAAAAATCTAAATTTTAATAGAGAATAGTGAATTATTGAATGCAATATGCACCAACAATGCTTCATTGCACTTAACAATAGCAATTCAAATAAAATATAATATATATAGTGCTGTCATGACTATAGACTTTATACTCACAGATGTATGTCTTATTTTCAATTGAAGCCAAAATAATCGTCTATATTTGCCTTTTTAAAACTTTTAAATGTTAGTTGTTTAAGTGTTAACTTGAATTGAGCTGGAAATGCATTACATTTATATGAAAATTACATTTATTTATTCTTATTTATTTATTTATTTATTTATTTGCCCATTGTATTCCCAGCGTAAACTATGTTATATAGCAGCCTACTGGTGGATTGGGGTTAGCACATAATTAGTTAATTAATCTATTGAACATGATATAAAGTCAATTATTAAAAGAGTGTTTGCTCAGTGATAGTAGTCAATAAACATGAGTGATATTAGGTATTTATCTACAAACAGCCTTACATGGCCTACAGTAAAAACTGTACAGTGCGATGGATTCTTTTTTATGTCAGAAGAAACAAATCAGAAAATCCAAAGTTTGAAAAATATGCGAGTTCTAATATGATTTACAGTGGCGAAAATGTGTTGTTGGCACTGATTGACCAGTCCAGTGGTAGCACCAGCATCATCATTTTAGGGGTGTAAAATAGGGGGAAATGGGTGGGAAAATGCGCGTGAATCGCGCGAAAAAAACACGTTGGGGGAAACGTTTGGCCTTTATTGTACAAATTGCCTGAAATTCGCTTACTTACTTCTGAATTAGACACTCTATTACGGTGAGCATTTTATCATGCATAACATAGTGGGGCGGGGAATGATTGCTTAAGCGGGCGATGGCCAAATATTGGGGGATATATCCCCCATCCATCCCCCGGGATTTACGCATATGATGATTTAACAATGGGGGGGGGGGGCTACCCGTGCTGAGTATAGATGAGGTGACCTATGATGTCATGTATTTACAAATGGGACACCCTCTGGGTTTTTTTGTTTTGTGAAATGCGATAGCTTATAGCATTCCTAAGCAAGTTTAAAGACAGTTTTGATAACAATTTGCTGTGACACCACAATCTAGTTAGAAAACCTGATCTGGCCTATGTAAAGTATAGGAACTCTTGCCCGGTGTGTTTTGTCTCAAACCAATAGAGGGCGTCCTAAATGTAAACAACGGTCACCTCATCTATAGAAATACCAAATTCACATGGAAGAGAATTTGAAAGAGGGTAGGGGTGTGTGACTAGGCAGTCTGAAAACAGAGGCTTACTGAACCGACACAACATGAATTGGGGCCCGGTCTTATGGAACTGATGGCATTTAACGGGAGAGTTCGGATTATATATTGCGGAACGACTTATATCAATGAAAGGAGATGCTTATGAGCGGATGACAGGCCGTGAAAAGGGGGTCTTGGTAGCCGCACATACCCGTATGGCCAATATACGTGAGTCCCCCCCCCCCCACCCCCGGGGAAGCTAGTTGACTCAACTCTAATGTGAAATTTGACCAATTAATTATAAACAGTTTTTCACCAAATAACTTCACTTTCAATCTATTAATTTTGTTTTAATTTGGACGGCTCAAATGAATTAAAAATAAACATGTTTTTTTCGAGACACCCTGTGTTTAATTCCTTGGGCCCTAAATAAATTCAAAATATGGGAAAGAACAGAAATTTCTCTTGCGCATTTTGACACCTCGTTTGTTACAATAGCACAAATATTGATGAAGCTGTGTTCATTTGAATACGAAATGATGAAGTTTCCATTGTTGCACTTAGCCCTATACCCGTATGAAAATATCGTAAACAAAACAGTAAATCTAAATTGTACCACTTCCTTTTCTCCATGAAAAGAAAATCATAATCCGAACATCTCACTTCGTCAATTGTAGGAGGAAGACACACACGTATTTTGACAATACTTTTTAATTTAATTTTTTGTTTTGATCAAACAAAGCCCATGAGCAAAAACAACCTTGCTTATCATCCTTATAATTTGCGTATGTGAACTTATTCTTTATTTCATGGGTATCCGTATAGGGTTAATTGCAACAATGGAATCTGCATGATTTTGTATTCAAATGGACACTGCTTCATCAATATTGGTGCTATTGTGACAAACGAGGTGTCAAAATGCGCAAAAAATTCCAGTTCTTGGCTAAATTTATATTTATTTAGGGTTTTAGGAATTAAAGACAGGGTGTCTCGAAAAAAGTGGTTACTTTCTTTTTGTGCGGAGTTTATATAATTACAGTAACACGGTGGTAAATAAATAGAAAATAGCTGATTGTGCCACCCATATTTGCAGCACGTTTTGTAGGACGTTTTGTACCCCCATCCCAAGTTATGTCATCGCTGTGGTTCCACCTAAAGTCTACCCGAGCCCGAGCCAGAACCGGGCATATAGGGACAAGCGTTATGAACTCGCCTCCCAATAGGGTGGTGCTGTTACTTTTTTTTGTTTCATGCTGTCATAATCCTCAATATTTTTAAAACCACAAAGGCTATCTCAACAAATTTGCTATCATTTTAAAGCCCTAATAACAAGCTATCTGCCTGCAAAATGGCATTGGTAGGCCTATAGCTAATACAGACAGGGAGATACGGCTGTTTGAAGTTTGAGGACCAGGGATGGTGCCGGAAGGGGTGCCGCCGGAAGGGGGTGCCGCCTGTACAAACTCAATGGGGATAATCCCATGCTTCGTTCTTTTTACAATAACTAGTCATCCCCTTATGTTACAAACACCATTTTGGTCCCATTTTAAAGGATATTTAGTAGTCTTTAAGTATGTGGTTCAACAGACTTGTCAACTATTTGTAACAACTAATTAATTATGGATAAGACCATGATCATCAGCTTTCTTCCTCTTCGCTACACAGTCAACATGAATAATCAGCCTCAATTTACCGGATTCATAAAAATGACTATAACAGAAAAAGTCTTCAACCTATGATAGCAAAAGTATACATTTTTGGAAAGCTTGTAACTAGAGGAATTCAGAAATCCACTAGCCGGTATAATTACCATACCGACGTAGTAACTTTGACAATTATATATCATCTAATGGGTAATTTCATGAGGAATTCAAATATGTAAAGTAAATAATGATAGGGGTAGGTATAAAAAATATACGGATCTCAAATTAAAAATTACAAAACTCTGATATTTTTCCGAACATTTCCGATCACACCATTTTAGTTCTTGGTCGTACTATAATTTCAATGGCTTATTTGGTTTCCTCATGCAATTTCCCTTCAGAAAATGTATACTTTTACTACCTCAGGGAGGTATACAAACAAATATAAATGTGTAAAGTTAAAATCATGTCGCGAAAGCCAAAATCCGTGTATACATTGTATATAAAACTTGACTTACCTATACAAATGATCTTTTATTCCACTGTCCCGTTAATGAGTCCGTTCGGTTTTACAAATCTCCCTCACACACCCAGATATTCAGAGAAATAAGTTGGTACTAGTATATTATGTGGTATTCAATTCAATAGCCCCTCATCAACAGGCATGCTCATCAATTCAATCCTTGATCACGCAAGAACTGCTAAATGCAATCGCCACTGTGCAAGGATGTTTGTAAAGCATGGAGGGTAGAGTGAACAGCTAAACCACCCGTGTTCATGGTGTTTGCCAATCAAAATCATTCCAGTGCATAAAATGATGTCCACAGTCTACAGTCCACACTCAATCGAGAGGTTGATATCCTTTAATCTGATCTTCGTATGATGATATAATTGATATAGACCGTTGCAAAAAAGTGTTAGCTATATTTATTTGATTTACTTTTTTTCTACCAAAGATAATATATTGTTGAACATTGATTTGAGGTATTGCGCTATCAGCAGTAGATAGTAATTGAAGTAGTGTGCGATCAGAGCATTAGACAGTAATTTAAGTATTTTGCTATCAGCAGTATGTCTCTTGTTCAATGAGATCCAATAGCGTAGCCAGGCGGGGGAAAGGTGGGGGGCACAGTGCCCCCCCCCCCCCCTGAAAAAGAATTTGACCGGGAAAATCGGGAAGGGAAAGAAAGGGAGAAGAGGAGACAAAAAAGAAGGAAAGGGAAAGGGAAAAGGGAAAGGAAACGGACAGAAAGGAGAAAGGAAGACAGGCAAATTAGTTGGAAATTGCAGTTTTTCACGCCGGTATAAGGACGCAACGCCTGTTTGGGTAAATTTCATGATTTTGAAATCCCCACTTTTATTGCTTTACATCCCATAACAATTTACTCAATTATAACCCCACCATTGTTCTTTATCTTTTGTTGTTTTCTATGGTTTATTGTTGCGGATTTTGCTTAATAAATGTGTATTTGAGATGGCCCCTTCTTGTTTGTATTAAGGAATTCAGATCTAAAACAGAGTGTCAAACAGAGATTATTTTATGTTCTAACTACATACATACATACATACATAGAGGCATTTATATAGCGCTGCTACATCGAGATCGTAGCGCTCATCCGAAAGATGTGTGAACAGATACAGACCGGGATGATCCCCTACTCTTTGCGAACGAGTCTGTAACTTTTTTAACGTGCTCGGGTATTGCTCTTCCGATGCACGGGACCACCATTTCTACGTGACTTCCGAACGTGACTTCCGAACTATAACACGTGACTTCCGAACTATAACACATTTCTACGTGACTTCCGAACTATAACACATACAAATATTCCTGTCATTTGATTAGTGGATACTACATGTGACATAAAATAGTTGGACTATTTCCCCTCTATTTCACCGGAGGGAAAGAGTTCCCATCAAAAAGTACTATTTCCCTGTGATGAGGAGCTGCGAGGGAAATGTACCTTTTTATGGGAACTTTTATTTCCTGCTCGCGATCGCGGTAATTGATGGAGGTAAGCTTAGTGACTGACCTTTACATTGAGTAGGCCTATTATAGGCCCTAGGCCTATTATCTTTTGTTTATCAAAGTATTTCAAATGACAGAGATATTTTTATATGTTTATCAAACAAATATTTACTGCTCTATATTCGGGAAATTGTGCCAAATAGGTCCCCTCTGTTGTTGGTGGATGCTATTATGGTATTTTAACACCTAATAATAACACACTCTGGGACGCTTTGTTCTACTAGCTCTGACATGTTGTAACTCTCAAAGTTATCACACTGCGCATGCTCATATCATGCGATCCATATTATAACAACATATATAATCATATAGGTGATATCATGATTAGGCAATCATGCTACATCTATGACTGGACCTACTATTAAAATATAGGTTTTCCCGGCCAATTTGAAAAAAAAATTCAACCAAATTAGCCTTCCAGTATTCAAATTCGCGCTAAATTGAATGATTACCTAAACGTATATTCCTTATATCAGCATTCAATTTCATTTATGTAAATTCTTTTTCATTTTAACATCGACCAATTTTATTGTCAAGTATTTAAATTCATTTTGACGTATTGAATCATCACATATATAAACAATGAATTCACATTCGCTTGTGTGTACGTGCACAAGATTTAATGGTCATAATTACATTTTCATTTTCATTTATACGCATTCAATTTAATATTTTGTAGATTCTATTAAAAACCGATGTGTACAGGGTGACCCAAAAAAAATGTTAACACTCCGGGCACATAAGATATCTTAAAAGGACAGGAACACACGGGTCTAATCTTGATTTATTATGAAAGCTGAGTAAATAAGCTTTCATTTGCATTTTATTGCATTCCAATTGGTTATTTAGAACGGGAGATATGCTTCAGCAAACATGAGGAAGCAAAATCGGCTTGGTCCAATTTGCATTAATTACAACTATGATTACGAACTTGTAAGAATGCCAAAAACATTATTGTTCAGTAATTCAAAAGTAACAATACCATTGCAACATTTAATCATAAGTTAGAATATATCGATTATTGAATATAATTGAATCAATAGTGTGAAAAATATCTTTATTCTTCTTTGGTAATATTTCGGCTTAGGTTTTATTTCAGTGCAATATTAGTTAATTTATTTAATTGGATGGACCATTTCAACAAAGAACATGAAATGTTTCAATTTCAATTTAAAGACTGCTTTACTGACAGCTACCCATTGCACATGAAAAAAGAGTATCTCATGACAAAATACCACAAAATATAATTTATGTGGAATATATTTATTTATGTCTTTTAAACTTGAAAAGAATCGAAAGAATGCGTTGAAAAGAACAAAGAAGAAATTAACTGATGTGTGTGTGTGACTTAATCATGTTGCTTCTTGCTTCGTGCATTTTAAAAGCTTTACTTTCATATTGAGAGGATTGGACCAAGCCGATTTTGCTTCCTCATGCTGCTCATGTTTGCTGAAGCATATCTCCCGTTCTATATAACCAATTGGAACGCAATAAAATGCAAATTAAAGCTTATTTACTCAGCTTTCATAATACATCAGGATTAGACCCGTGTGTTCCTGTCCTTTTAAGATGTCTTATGTGCCCGGAGTGTTAACATTTTTTGGGGTCACCCTGTATGTGTCAATCAGGGCAGTGGCGTAACCAGCGGGGGGGCAGGGGGGCGGGAGCCCCCCCACTTGGAACCCTTGCCCCCCCCCCCCCGCTTGCCCCCCCCCCCCCCCCCAAATGAAATCAAGTACGGCTGTAAATGAAATGTACAAACAAAGTACACACCAAATCCCCCCAATAATGACATCGTGTCGGTTGAGATTGGCACTGTCGGTTCATTTGACGAAAGGAATCATGGAATTATGATGGTCAAAAGTACACATATGAAAAAATTTCGCGCGCTACGCGCGCATATGTCTTCCCAAAATGAAATATTCTTTAGTACAAGCTTGTTTAAAGCCAAAATGTAGCTCAATTGTCCAAAAAATAGCTGTAAAGTCGAAAATTTTCGCGCGCTAAGCGCGCATCTATTCACTCCAAAAATCTTAGGATCCCCCCATTTCAAGTCACTGCCCCTTCTTGCCCCCCCAAATGAAAAAGTCTAGTTACGCCACTGAATCAGGGACAGTCAGACAGTTGACTGTCCCTGGTTTAATCAACCCGCATTTGTCTTAGGCTTTCACAGAAAAGAGGCAAGAAAGGGTTCGGGAACATTTTGATTCATTGTCAAAAGGTTAAAATGTTTATTGAGATGTATAAGGCCGACTCTTGCAGGGGTAGGATCTGGATAGAAGAGGGGGTTCCGGGTGTTTTCCCCTCAAGAGGAATTGACCGGATGTAAAAGACGCGTACAAAAACGTCTTTAGAAGTGAATGGGCACATACAATGTTAAGTGCATGTCACATGGTTTTCATGTAACCCAATTTTCACTAGTTCATAATTATTGTCAGTAGAAGGAGCCTACGGTTGGGGAGGGAAGGAAGTAGTTAATACGAAGTAGCAATAGAGGAAGTGATCAGGAAGCGATAAGGAACTGATAGTGATAAGGAAGGGTATAGTACTGAGCGGATATGACGGTTATCTAGCCTTCGAGAATATCTAGAATTTTGGGAAGCGACGACGAGCTTTCAAAAAATAGAAAAGAGTTTGAATGTAGAGGATTATTACGTAATGGCTACTACCGCAGCAATCAGTAAGATCAATTTCCGGAAGAAAATATCGGATGCGCATGATCGGGATATGAAAGCTCTCTAATTGGCCTAAGCAGGGTGTGTGGCATATTGAATCGTATATAACAGTGAATGGCTTTTTACAGATTCACATTATCATACACCCTCCTGACAAACACCTTCACGCTCGTTTCGAAACAAATTTCAACTATAACCGATGCTAGGAATGGCTGCAGGTAGATCGCACTGCTTTGCAGATGAAGGCGTGAATATGCCAAAAGCTATTGAGGAGCAAGAAGTGCGAAAACTGTTTAAGTATTTGTAATGTATGCCGACCAAATATTTTCGGCGTACAGAACACTCTTGAAGTCTAGGTGTAACGGATGCGTTATAGACCACCCCTCTCAGTCGCAGCATGAATGTGTGGAACCTTTAGATGATCAAGGTATATGTGAGCTGTATGGTGAGGCAGAAGCCCAAGCGTACATGCGTAAACACTACTAGTAATCTTCTATTCATCGAAACCTGCCAAACTTTGTGGCTCAATCATCGATTGATAGTCTTTGATAGCACCTTTCAAGAGTTTCGACAATGGTGGAACAGTACAGATTTTCAGAGACTGGAGAATTTGGAAGACTTATACGTCACGGCATGAGTTGCGGCAGCTGAAGCTTTGTGCGCTGAAGGAAAGACTTACAGAGTGATAGACCGTGAATACAAGGAATTGTAAGCTATTGGCAGAGGTACTTCTACTGGGAAGTACGAAATGATAAAACAACATCCGGACTACCGAGCCACTTTGGACTTGATTTTGAGAAATGATCCATCGGGTGAAGGATTTAAATCTATTTTTGGAAGTATTTTTCACCAAAAAATAATGCCCAAGAAAAACTTGCTACAGAGCTTTGACTTTGCCCGGATACTTACGACGTCTGTTCCAGGATTGAAAAAACAATGATATCATTGTTTTAATCCTGTAACAGACGTCGTAATCAATTAATAAAAGTTTGTGCAAACAGAGTTAAAACATAAAATACGGTATGTCTGTATAGTATATAGTTTAATTTACGAGCCCGAGGATAAAGAGGCGCAAAATATCTTGCGTGATAGGGCCTATATACTACGATGCTAGTCATCCTGCGGCAAGGGGAAGGAAAGGGAAAGAAATGAAAGAAAGGAAGAGAAATAGAGAAGGAAAAGGGAAAGGAAAAGAAAGAAAAGGGAGAAGAGGAAGATAAAAGGGAAAAGGAAAGAGAAAATCTAAGGGATTTACTTAATTCCCATCTAAATGACAACTTTGCCCCTTGCCCGGTTTGATGATGGGCAATTTAGTATAAAAAGGGCAATTTTTTTTCGCGCTACGCGCGCATTTGTCCAGGAATATCATTATAGAAGCCCGTTTGAAAGAAAAATCCACATTATTTAATGGCCACATTCGTGTAGATATGTTGTTAAAATTTCGCGCGCTGCGCGCTCTTCAACTTTAGGATGCAACGTTTGAATGATGCAGTAGCGTAGGCCTATCTGTGGTCTTTTTCAGAAGGGGGGGGGCAAAGGGTATTTTTTTCCCGGTGAACACCATCAACATCGGCGAAGCACCGCTGATGATGCCATCATCATCGACGGCGCGAAGCTCAAGCTTTTTTTTCAAAACAATAGTATTTTGTATAATTTTCAAACCTCAATGACATAATACAGTCCTCAAAATAAGTAACTGACCAGGTAATAAATATATTCTAACTCCAAAACTATTAGCTCCTATACGTCTAATGTGGGTTGATTATAATAATGTGGTTTTATGATATGCTGTGTGATATTAAATCCTTGATTAAGGATCATTGGCACTGCCGTCCGGCACCCAGACGATGGCGGACACGACGAACGGCCGTAAATTTTGAATTTCCGTTGGTTTCAATGCAATAATGGATTTTGATCATATATCCCCCCTATAAAATTCATCACACGTGGGAATTAAATTATTTTATCCTAAAACCACTGGACTTGTATAACCAACTCAAGTGTCAGTCAGTACTTTAGCGTCCCATTAACTATGGGTCGTTCTTTAAAAGCCCCGTCCAAAGATATATTATGGGTCGTTCTTTAATAGTCCTGTCCAAATTGTTAAGGTGTTGGACTGCCCCTTAATATTGCATTTGGGACTGAAGTTCAGTATCATGTGACAGGTCGGCTTAAACATGTTAAATAGATTATGGGTCGTTCTTTAAAAGCACTGCCCAAATTGATGAGGTGCTGGACTGTCCCTTAATATTGCATTGTGGGACAGGTTGGCCGAAATAGATTACGGGTCGTTCTTTTTGCATTGGGACATTATGGGTCGTTCTTTACCCCTTGATATTGCACAGGGACCGAATCTCAGTATCATGTGACAGATTTACCAAACTAGATTATGGGTCGTTCTTTAAAAGCCCCGTCCAAAGATATATTATGGGTCGTTCTTTAATAGTCCCGTCCAAATTGTTAAGGTGTTGGACTGCCCCTTACTATTGCATTGGGACTGAAGTTCTCGTAGATTATGGGTCGTTCTTTAAAAGCCCCGTCCAAAGATATATTATGGGTCGTTCTTTAATAGTCCCGTCCAAATTGTTAAGGTGTTGGACTGCCCCTTAATATTGCATTGGGACTGAAGTTCAGTATCATGTGACAGGTCGGCTTAAATAGATTATGGGTCGTTCTTTAAAAGCCCTGCCCTATTGCACAGGGACCGAATTTCAGTATCATGTGACAGATTTTACAAAATAGATTATGGGTCGTTCTTTAAAAGCCCCGTCCAAAGATATATTATGGGCCGTTCTTTAATAGTCCCGTCCAAATTGTTAAGGTGTTGGACTGCCCCTTAATTGGGACTGAAGTTCAGTATCATGTGACAGGTCGGCTTAAATAGATTATGGGTCGTTCTTTAAAAGCCCTGCCCAAATTGATGAGGTGCTGGACTGTCCCTTAACATATCATGTGGGACAGATTGGCCAAAATAGATTATGGGTCGTTCTTTAAAAGCCCCGTCCAAAGATATATTATGGGTCGTTCTTTAATAGTCCCGTCCAAATTGTTAAGGTGTTGGACTCCCCCTAATATTGCATTGGGACTGAAGTTCAGGCCAAAATAGATTATGGGTCGTTCTTTAAAAGCCCCGTCCAAAGATATATTATGGGTCGTTCTTTAATAGTCCCGTCCAAATTGTTAAGGTGTTGGGCTGCCCCTTAATATTGCATTGGGACTGAAGTTCAGTATCATGTGACAGGTCGGCTTAAATAGATTATGGGTCGTTCTTTAAAAGCCCTGCCCAAATTGATGAGGTGTGGACTGTCCCTTAACATTGCATGTGCTGGGACAGGTTGGCCAAAATAGATTATGGGTCGTTCTTTAAAAGCCCCGTCCAAAGATAGATTATGGGCTGTCCAAATTGTATGTAGAATAACACCGCCCATTCATGAGGCAGCCCCTTAATATTGCATTGTTGGACGCCGCCCCTTATAATTGTTGAGGTGTTGGACTGCCCAAATTGATGAGGTGCTGGACTGTCCCTTACTATTGCATTGTGGGACAGGTTGGCCAAAATATATTATGGGTCGTTCTTTTTGCATTGGAACATTATGGGTCGTTCTTTACCCCTTGATATTATTGCACAAGGGACCGAATTTCAGTATCTATGACACCCTCCAGAGCTATATATAATTATATATGTAGCATACCACCGGGATCGGGAGGAGATCTGACAGCCTGTGGGGGGGGGGGAGGGGGGGTGATGTAGGGGACTTGGGTGAAATAAATACAACAATACGTCGACGACAAACCACAATCATACATGGACACACTGATTAACCATAACATTTATAATTTTATCCACGTAAAATTATTTTCCATAACATTGTAAATTGATTCACTAAAATTAATTGACCCATCATGAACAAACAAAGGTTGATACACTTTGTCCGAAATAAGGAACGCATTGCCCTCTCCCACTAGACAATGTAGATAGGTTGATCCCATGTTATTAAAAGCATAGGTAGGGTCAATATTTATTTACCGGGGAGGGGTAAGAGAAGGGGGAGACCTCTGCTATAGCGTTAACATTAAACATGTCCCAAATCTTATTTAAATTGCGAGCCCGGACGTTGCGAACAGTGTCCAAAGTATGATGGTAAAACAGTAGGTACTAATTGTTTTGAAAAAAAAGATGTTGATTGTTTTGAAAAAAAGATTGAGCTCCGCGCCGTCGATGATGATGGCTTCATCAGCGGTGCTTCGCCGATGTTGATTGTTTTGAAAAAAAGATTGAGCTTCGCGCCGTCGATGATGATGGCATCATCAGCGGTGCTTCGCCGATGTTGATTGTTTTGAAAAAAAAGATTGAGCTTCGCGCCGTCGATGATGATGGCTTCATCAGCGGTGCTTTGCTGATGTTGATTGTTTTGAAAAAAAGATTGAGCTTCGCGCCGTCGATGATGATGGCTTCATCAGCGGTGCTTCGCCGATGTTGATTGTTTTGAAAAAAGGTTGAGCTTCGCGCCGTCGATGATGATTGTTTCACCAGCGGTGCTTTGCTGATGTTAATTGTTTTGAAAAAAAGATTGAGCTTCGCGCCGTCGATGATGATGGCTTCATCAGCGGTGCTTTGCTGATGTTGATTGTTTTGAAAAAAAGATTGAGCTTCGCGCCGTCGATGATGATGGCTTCATCAGCGGTGCTTCGCCGATGTTGATTGTTTTGAAAAAAGGTTGAGCTTCGTGCCGTCGATGATGATTGTTTCACCAGCGGTGCTTTGCTGATGTTAATTGTTTTGAAAAAATGATTGAGCTTCGCGCCGTCGATGATGATGGCTTCATCAGCGGTGCTTCGCTGATGTTGAATGTTTTGAAAAAAGGATTGAGCTTCGCGCTGTCGATGATGATTGTTTCACTAGCGGTTCTTCCTCGCGATGTAGATTTGTTTAGAAAAAGGTTGAGCTTCGCGCCGTCGAAGATGATGGCTTCAACACCGGGACTTCGCCGATGTTGATTGTTTTGAAAAAAGGTTGAGCTTCGCGCCGTCGATGATGATGGCTTCAACACCGGGACTTCGCCGATGTAGATTTGTTTAGAAAAAGGTTGAGCTTCGCGCCGTCGAAGATGATGGCTTCAATACCGGAGCTTCGACGATGTAGATGTTTTTAGAAAAAAGGTTGAGCTTCGCGCCGTCGATGATGATGGTTTCACCACCGGTTCTTCCTCGCGATGCAGATTTATTTAGAAAAAAGGTTGAGCTTCGCGCCGTCGAAGATGATGGCTTCAACACCGGGACTTCGCCGATGTTGATTGTTTTGAAAAAAGGTTGAGCTTATCTATTCTGCCTTGTTCTTAGAAAAATCAGCGCGATATTTTCTCTAAGTGTTGTCTCTAAGTGTTGTCCCTTAGCTCGTTTGTTGAAGATCATTACGGGATACATCACGATCCGCGGCGTCGAAGAAGATTGTTAAAAAAAGGGCAGCTTCGAAATGGTAGGGTATTCTAAAGGTACTCCAAAAAAAGATTGAATAAATAGAATATAAAAAAAACACGCGAATATAGTGTTTTCAAGATTCATGCAGTGCATCCAGAAGGTCGCCCGCGAAATAAACAACTCGCGAAATGACTATGATATCAAAATGCTCGAAAATATCTTTACGCGAAAATATCGGCTTTCTAAGTCAAGGAAAAGCGAGGAAAAAAGATAAATAAAACATGACCCTACCCTGTTTGGATGCTCTGGTGTATTGTAGTAACGCTATTTTTTGATATGGTGCAAAAAGCAAAGCCAGTTTTTTGCTGCTCTGCTCTTGAAAAAAGTTGGTTTTCTTAATTCGCGTCCCTTTTTTATTTCGTAACCAAGCCAGCTATTTTTTTTGTTGGATCCATTACCATGATTACTTGTTGCAATAATGCAATCATGCAAATGACTTTGACTTACACATGTTTCAACAATATTTGATTTTTCAATGACTGGGGGGGGGGGCGATAAAACAAAGTTCTTAAAAGGGAAAGGGGGGATCAAGAAAAAAACCACCCTATTTTTTTTGGGGGGGAGGGGGGGGGGGGGGGGGGATCAACAACAAAAATGATGTCCATGGCTCAATTTTTTTCCAACCGCCCCACCAAAGTATATATAAACACTCCCTAATTATGATTTTGGGTCACATTTTGACCATAATTTACTACTTTTCTAAGGATTTTTGTTTCCCGTGGACAATTGTTGATGGTTAATTACATCAGATATTAAATTTGAGCTATTTTAAAAAGAATGACCCATATCCCATTCATATAACACATCTTGCATTAACAATTGGTCACTGATCATGATCATAAACATAATGCATATAATTGAGAGGGGGATGATTTATATTAGGGAGTGTTCATAAATACCTTGGTGGGAGGTTTGAATAAATGGACGGGGTCCGAAGAAAAAAATGGCACCCAAAAGGGCATCACACAAAAAATTGGGATCACAAACAAATTCAAAATTGTTGCCGCTTCGCGCGCACAAAAAGGGTTACACATTTTGTCTACGCTTCATGCACAAAAGAACCCACATTTTTACAATAACATGCTTCGTGCGTGTACATACCTGGGGGGTCAAGAAAAAAATCACCATAAAAGGGGGATAAAGAAAAAAATTAACGGTGTTTGGGGGTGGGATAAAAAAATGTCCGAGGCTCAAAAATGTCCAACCGCCCACCAAAGTATTTATGAACACTCACTTAGATCAGATGGTGCGATTGTCAATTTAGAGGGGTCGCGAAATTTAGGGGGACGCGCAAGTAAGTCCCCTTCCCCTTCCCCTTCTCCCCTCCTCTCCCCCTTCTCCCCTCCCTCTCCCCTCCCTCTCCCCTCCCTCTCCCCCTTCTCCCCCACCCCTCGCACTCTTTTTATAGACTATTTCGAGGGTTTAGTGCAACAAAGTCCTATCTGCAATGGCTGCCATTTATTAGATTGTGTTTTCTCACGGGCATATCTTGAAGTAGGCCTACTCTAGCTCTTAATATATAACATGTGGCAGCTGTTATATTGCCTTTTCACATAACTGAGATGAAAGTGATAAAGTATCTTATCACTTAGTAGCTATAAATAGATACAAATGCTGTAATCTGATTGGTTATTAAGCATTTGGCAACTAAGCAATATAAAAACGTATTGCGTTGTAATTAACATTGCTAACAGGCGATATATCCCGTATTGCGTTGTTGGCAGATTGCTACCAGGACGATATATCCTGTATTGCGTTGTTGGCAGAATAACAACTCTGATTGGTTAAATTGAGATTTGGGTTGATCCATTATTATTTATTTTTATTTTTAGGGGTTATGATGGTGGTGGATGGGGAAAAGGGTGAATGTAAGTGTTGGGTTATGGGTGTGCAAGGGAGGAGGAGAGGGGTTAATAAGATTTCTTTTTGGTGGTTCCCCGTATCATTTAGGTGATTCCCGGTGTTTTGGGTTCCAAGTTATTTAAGCGCTCACTGAGTATATGTCGGGGGTTGGGTAGTATTTGTGGAATAAGGAGGAGGGGTGTTGACAAAATGGCCCTCTTGGGTGGTCCTGAGCATCATTTTGGTGGTTCCCAGTGTTTTGGGTTCCAAGTTGTGTAAGTGCTCAATGAGGATATTTGTAGAGTTGGAATGAGTTGTGCTTAATAAGGTTGACAGAGTGACCCATTATGGTGGCTCCCAGTGTCATTATGGTGGTTCCCTGTGTCATTAAACAACTTGGAACCCCAAACACTGGGAACCACCAAAATAAAACTGGGAACCACCAAAATAACACTGGGAACCAACAAAAAAAGACAATTTATCAACCCCTTCCTAATTCATCATATACCTCCACCCAACATATATTTCTTGAACACTTAAACAACTTGGAACCCCAAACATTGGGAACCACCAAAATAACACTAGGAACCACCAAAAAAAGAGAATTTTTCAACCCCCTCCTTATTCACCATATACCCCCTCCCAACATATATTTCTTAAACACTTAAACAACTTGGAGCCCAAAACACTGGGAACCACCAAAATTACACTGGAACCACCAAAAAGGCATGTTAACCCCCATCCCCTTCCAACCCATAATCCAAAACCTACCGCTACCCTTTCCACCCATCACTACTTCCACCAATCCCTGAAAATGATAATGGATCAACCCAAATCTCTATTTAACCAATCAGAGCTGTTATTCTGCCAACAACGCAATACAGGATATATCGTCCCGGTAGCAATCTGCCAACAACGCAATACAGGATATATCGTCCTGGTAGCACATACATGTACAGGATATATTGGGGATTTCCTAAGTGATAAATTCGTTATCCCCTGTTTGATAACGCAATACGGTCGATACCTATGGTTACCCAACCATAGGTATCTTCCCGTATTGCGTTATCAAACAGTGGATAACTAATAATATCTGCTATAGCTGCCCTGTGTTACTTTAAAGTTTATATCAGGGGTCTGATATAGATAAACCACACATGATAACACAGTGGCGTAGCTAGGATTTGTTTCAGGGGGGGGGGGGGGGGGGGCAAGATTTCTAAAATTTTCGTAAAAGGTTGCCCCAAAAAAAATTCTAGTCACTTTTTACCTCGTGAATTTCACGTAAGTGGGGGAGGGGGTCCAAAAATGTCGCGCAGTAAATGTACTACATTTACAATTTTGCCTTCTATTTGCCTAATAACCTCGGTCTTTTGTCTCAATTTTTTCCTATTTCCTTTTTTTCTCACTTTTTTTTTTTTAGAGGGGTGGGGGCGGGGGCTCAAATTGGATTTTCCCCCTGCCCCCCCCCCCCCCCCCCCCCCCTGAGCTACGCCACTGTGATAACATCTGGCAGTTATTGCAGATGGACCCTTGTTGCACTAAACCCTCTATTTGGTGGGTCATGCCCATTAAGGTGCGATATTACATTTAGCTGCATTAGAAACCTAATAGCCACCAATAGCCTCAGCTATTGCGGATACTAGCTAATGGTACTTGTAGCTGATATTGGATGATATTAGGTAATAAAGGGGGATATTAGATATTAGCTATAGGTAATAAGATATAACCTACTACAATTAACCCGTTAATGCCGTAGCTATTATCAGCTATAGCTAGCTAATATGGTATATTAGTATAGTACTCAAATACATCTAATATCAGCTATTATATATTAGCTATAGCTATAAGATATTAGCTATTACAATGTGCTTATTGTATTAGCTAATATCAGCTACAAACCTACCTATAGCTGATACTAGCTATTACAACATTCTATTATCACAATCATATAAGCTATTGCCTTATAATATAAGCTGATATCGGCTAACTAGAGCGCTAGCTAATATAAGCTACTACCCGCTAATGCGATATGATAGTTCGATTTCTTCTTTATTGTAAACATAGATATACCAGCTATTAGCTATTAGAACAATCTAATATACGCTATTGGAAGCTAATATAAGCTATTGGTAGCTAATATCAGCTATTGATAGCTAATATCGGGTTATGCGCTAATAGTTAGATTTTATTTTATTATAAACCTATCTATAGCTGATATAAGCTATTACAACAATCTATTATAAGCTACGGGTAGCTAATATAAGCTATTGGTAGCCAATATAAGCTATTGGTAGCCAATATACGCTATCGATACCTAATATTGGCTAATAGGATAATGGTACATAGATTCTTACTTTATTCTAAATCTAGCTATAGCTGATATTAGCTATTACAACCTTCTATTATAACAATCATATAAGCTATTGCTATCTAATATAAGCTGATATCGGCTAACTAGAGCGCTAGCTAATATAAGCTACTACCCGCTAATGCGATATGAAAGTTCGATTTCTTCTTTATTGTAAACATAGATATACCAGCTATTAGCTATTACAACAATCTAATATACGCTATTGGAAGCTAATATAAGCTATTGGTAGCTAATATCAGCTATTGATAGCTAATATCGGGTTATGCGCTAATAGTTAGATTTTTATTTTATTATAAACCTAGCTATAGCTGATATAAGCTATTACAACAATCTATTATAAGCTACGGGTAGCTAATATAAGCTATTGGTAGCCAATATAAGCTATTGGTAGCCAATATAAGCTATCGATACCTAATATTGGCTAATAGGATAATGGTACATAGATTCTTACTTTATTCTAAATCTAGCTATAGCTGATATTAGCTATTACAACCTTCTATTATAACAATCATATAAGCTATTGCTATCTAATATAAGCTGATATCGGCTAACTAGAGCGCTAGCTAATATAAGCTACTACCCGCTAATGCGATATGATAGTTCGATTTCTTCTTTATTGTAAACATAGATATACCAGCTATTAGCTATTACAACAATCTAATATACGCTATTGGAAGCTAATATAAGCTATTGGTAGCTAATATCAGCTATTGGTAGCTAATATCAGCTATTGATAGCTAATATCTGGTTATGCGCTAATAGTTAGATTTTTATTTTATTATAAACCTAGCTATAGCTGATATAAGCTATTAATAACAACCTTCTATTATAACAATCATATAAGCTATTGCTATCTAACATAAGCTGATATCGGCTTAATAGAGCGCTAGCTAATATAGCTAATATTCGCTAATATGGTAGTTCGATTTCTTCTTTATTCTAGACATAGATATACCAGCTATTAGCTATTACAACAATCTAATAATACGCTATTGGTAGCTTATATAAGCTATTGGTAGCTAATGTCAGCTATTGATAGCTAAAATCGGGTTATGCGCTAATGGTAGTTATATTTTTACGTTATTATAAACCTAGCTATAGCTGATATTAGCTATTACAACAATATATTATAAGATAAAACATTAACTTGATCGTTTCCCAAACACATCAAGGGTCGTTCTTAAAAAAGCCAATAAAATGTAAAAATGTAAACACCTTTTAACGCTTTCCACGCGGCTATTATTTTTACCATACACAAAAGAGATTTTTCAGAAACCTTTCATAATTTTCAAAGTCTATCTCAAAGATTACTGACCAAACACAAGGCATGTTTGTACTTATTTCAATGCATTTCTCACGGTGATTCCAAATATGGTAATAAAATACAACAATTTTGACAAAATTTTGGAATGTCGTCTGCAGCTACCTGTCGCGTGGAAAGTGTTAAGGTGGTTACATTTGATATAACTTTGGTGTTGGAAGCCAATGACGTTTAAACCGGTATTAAAAGCATGTAAGAGTTTAAACATCACATTGTTGGTGTTTTTAACTTGGTGTTAGAAGCCATAGAAATTTAAACCCTATTTAAGCGTTAAAACATCAAATCGATCCCGGAACACACGATTGGTCGTTCTTTAAAACGTGTAGGTGTAGAAAGCCAATAAAAGTTAAAATTCTTAACCCTAACCCCTTAAATGTACTTTTCCCCCAAAGTACTGAGTGCTAAAAAATGCTAATGGTATTTTTTAGCACTCAGGTCTCTGGCTACTTAGTAATAAAGCATGTTACTTGTGTGTTAGAGAACTGAGTGCTAATTACTGTTACAATGTACTAGTCAGCACAAAGACCAAGTGCTAAAAAATGCTATCACCAGTTAGCATTATTTAGCACTTAGTTTCTAACCTCAATTGAGTCAGTAGCATATTTTAGCACTTGGTGCTGGAGTGGAATAGCCTTTTGTATATTTATATATATACATGTTCCAATGTTTATAGCATTATTTAGCATTTAGTTTTCTGCCCTCAATTGAGTCAGTAGTATATTTTAGCACTTGGTGCTGGAGTATTATTGCACTTGTAATACCCATGTTTATAAAAGTGTTGGTACCCTCTTGGTTTTTTATTTTATAAAAGTGCTTGTTACTCTTTTTTAAATTTGTTTATGTTCTTATGTTTTTAAAAGTGCCGGTACCCTCTTGTTTATTTTTATATAAACTTTCGGCGGGAAATTTGGACAATTTTATAGGCTCATTTTCCCGCCCAAATCAAGGTAAGTTATGTAACCTTTTTTTGCAGGAAATTTTGACAATATTATTGGTTGATTTTCCCACCCCAATCAAGTAATCAGGTAAGTTTTTTTTATTATTAGGATTTACATATAATGTAAAAGCTGAATGCAAACTGCTTATCCACAAAAATAGCCTGTGTAAGTAAATGTAATAAATATAAGAGGACCTGAAGTTTCGATTCATACACAACATATAGAGGGGACAATAGGCAGGAAATGAGATAAAGTTAATGTAACACAATGGGGGGATAAAGTGACAGATGGATGAATGGGGGATGGGTAATCAAACTTGACAGCTAATTGATTAAGGGGATTATGTAACAAAAGGGGAGATACAAATGTAAGAGGCAAATGGGATATAAAACAAAATGGAGAGTAAAATCCATAATGGTGATGACTAATACATAAAGTGTCTTGCTTATTGGTGTAACTTTCCCGCCATATGTAAAATAGGATTACATATGGCGGGAAAGTTGCACCAATAAGAAAATAGGATTACATATGGCGGGAAAGTTGCACCAATAAGCAATACACTTTGATTAAAGTATGTAAATTATAAGTAAGATAACCAATGAGAGAGTAGCTTCAATTAAGATTATGTAAATTACCAGCACACCGGAGGGTATATAAGGAGTTCAAAATTGGGCATCATCCTCTGCTTATTTTAGACAACTTTGTTGTTAAAATTATAAGAGATCCAAAAGCTCAATCTAACCAACTTCAAGTTGTGTTACTGACTTGGAGGAATAAACTCGCAAGAAAAGCTGCTATGGAGGGTAGACCAGTAGCCGGTGGTGGAAAGTCTAAGAAGAGAAAGGAACCTGCATCTGATGAGGTCTTGGCTAGAAGACGCGCTATCATGGCAGGCATGCACAGACCATGGCCAGTGGCCAGCAACGATACATCTGCTGCTGAGAAGAAGAGGGAGAGAGAACTGGGTGAACTCACAACAGCTGATGACACTGAGATGAGTGACTCTCACCGCAAAAGGAAAAAGGAAAAGAAGTCCACATCATCAAAGAAAAAGAAGTCAAAGAAGAACAAAAGAAGTTCCACTGACACAGACAGCCAGACAGAGAGATCGAGGAAGAAAGAGGCAGAAAAGAAAAGGACAGATCGTCCAAGCACATCAACTGGAGGGACAACACCTGCCGGACCAACGTCCAAGAAAAAGACACTCATACCCAAGAAGGATCAGCAGCACTGTATCCAATCCAGAAAAAGGGAAGAGAAAGCAATGATGAGAGAAGCAGCAAGGAGGAGCATTGTAGACCAGGGTAGAGGAAAGCACCGAGCGATAGTGGAAGAGTCAGACGTTGACGATGAACAGATAGACCAGTTTGATGAAAGTGAAGAAGATGCCCAAGAACAAGACTATGACAGCAAAGATGAAGAGGACAATGCATTTCCGGTTGATAGGGAGCAGCTGGTTAATGATGACATTGACAACATGATCACCATGGTGAACCGCTATGAGAGAGGTGAGGACGAGGACGAGGCTGGCGGCTATTTTCCAAATAGTTCCGATATGGACATTGATGTTTCTGAGGCTGACGGCTATTTTCCAAATAGTTCTGATATGGGCAATGATGTTTCTGATGTTGATGAGCAAGAGGATGATGAGGAGCTAAAAGATGATGAGGGGCAAGACAAAGATCCTCCAAGACAGAAGCGTGCTAGAAGACGGAAGGTCAAGGATCCAGCGCCGGATGCTAACCCTGATGGCCCATCTGCACCATTGCCTGCTGGTCAGCAACCAAATGCTTCATGGACAAGGAGGTTAACCAATGTACCAACCCATGACTTCATAGGATGTTCAGATACAACACCACCAGGGCCGACTTTTCCTAGACTGCAACGTCCAGTAGACTATTTTCTCAAGTTTTTTCCACTGGCGCTATTCACATACATAGCCGACATGACGAACATACTCCTGAGTCAGAAGAACCTGAATCCAACCACAACGGAGGAAATCAAAGCATGGTTCGGCATAAGAATGGTCATGGGGCTTTGCGTTCTTGCTGATCAAGATGATTATTGGTCAGACCACCCAGGGTTCAGAAATGCTCTCATCTGCAAGACTATGACCAAGAACCGGTTTCAGCAGATCAGCACCCATTTATGCTGCTCCGATCCAAACAAAGATCCAAAGAAAATGCCTTCAACGACAACCAAAGAGAAACAGGACAAGTTTAACTACATCCGAGCTCACCCTAAATACTACTTCAGAACTATTTGGGATACCGTTTTGACACGATGCAGAGAGAACTACAATTGTTTGAAGAATCTGGCGATTGACGAGGCGATGGTTCCATACCGCGGATTCAAGGCATGGTGCCAGAAGTTCTTCATGCCGTCAAAACCAATCAGAGCGGGGTTCAAAGTATACGCAATGGCGGAGGCTGCCTCTGGGTACCTGTGTAATTTCCAAATTCATGTTCCATCGGCGAAACCAACCAAGTATGCAGATGTGGCATTTAAAGTGGCTTCAACCCATCTGGACAAGTTTCACAGCATATACACGGACAAACTGTACACACATATGGATTTGGCTTCCAACCTTCTTGGAAGAAACACATATCTGACAGGCGCTATCAAGACGAACTCGGCTGGTCTTCCAAACGATTTGTCACACGCCCCAAATAAGAACCCTACCAACCTGAAGGCGGTCCAGGAGATCAAGAAGACCCCGAGAGGTACCTTCTATGTGCGGCAGAAGGGACCGATTACGTACACATTATGGAATGACTCGTCCCTTCTGTCCATCCTTTCATCGGCACATAATGGGTACAGAAATAAAGACGAGGATTTCGTTACCCGACGCTACACCACTGATGGAGCCATAAGACGGGAACCCCAGAGTGTCCCAGCTCCCCCCGCAGTAATCGACTACTGTCGTCACATGGGTGGGGTGGATAGGAACGACCAACTTAGATCCTACCACGCCATCAACAGAAAGGCTCAGCAATGGTGGAAGCAGGTTCTCTATTTCCTGGTGGATTTATCTCGAGTGAACTCCTGGATTTGCTACCAGTATTACCAGAAAAGTGCCGCTGACATGCCCAATAATTCTGATGATGAGGTGGTATCAGATGGAGAGTCGGAACCCAGGGCAAAGAATCTCACACACACGCATTTCACAATGGAGATTGCCAGTCAATTGATCGACGGATATTGCCATGGGCAGAAATCCCCGAGACAGGCTAGAGCAGCTCCAGTGTCCCTCCAGAATTTCAACGGACTGCATTCATCCGAGCACATGGGTTCCCCAAACCCTAAGTCCTGTAGGCAATGCATCGTGGACAAGAAGAAGACGCAAAGTGGAGGATACGTCAGGACTCTCTTTGGCTGCCCTACATGCAACGTTCACCTATGCCCAGTTTCCTGCTTTCCAAGGTAAGCATTCCAAATTTTAAACCTACTTTTGTTGTGCAATCCATTTGCTAGATATTACGGTACTCACTTAATTCATAAATTGTAATTCAAAACTTTACTGAATAAAATTTATAAACATGGAACTAATTGTTTGAATCAATTTCATTTACACAGATTCCATGCTCGCGTCGGGATTCCGGTATAGACAGTGGCAATTACTAATGATGAGACAAGGAACTACAGGTATGTACAAGAAAATGTTTATATTTTGTGAAACATGAACTAAACTAGTAAATGGTTTTATAATTGTGATCTTTTAAATCTTTATATAATTTAATTGACACATTACTTATACTTCGCCTTTTGTTTTGTTTTTCCTACAGGTCCTAGAGGAGAGTTCTACTAGACATTTGAAAGCTAGCTAGCTATTTTGGTATTGTTTATGTTATTTTGCGTTGTCTTATAAGTAAAAGACTTTTTTTTTTGTTTATGAAAAAGAAAAAAAGAAAAAAAAACCAAAAAAAACCAAAAAAAACAAAATACCAAAATAAAAAACCACCTAAAAACAAACAAAATGAAAACAAACTATGATCGAGATAGCCATTCGGGTCAATTAGGACAAAACTAATACTCTTATTTTGTCCAGGAACTGATATGCTAACAGTAAAATTGTATCGTCTGTGGGAGAGAATCAATGTTTTAGTTGGTTTTTATCCTTGATGATTACAAACAAACAAAGACACTATAAATTATACAGCCTATTTGTTGGAGATTACGAAATTTGACACCATTGATTGTATATTTGATGACATTCGTTTCTATATAAACCGTGCTCGTACATAGTATTAGTGTCAGCGCACACACAGAGGAGTTGTATAGTGATGCTTCCCCGCATCAACAATCTCCCCGCCTCACCAAGGCAGCGCTGGCACCCGTGGTACAGTGGATGGAGCTTGGAGTAACTATACATAGGTTCATGGACAAAGCCTGGGGTCCACCATGATTCTCCCCTGAAAGACTCGCCATCCACTCTCAATTTTTTAATTTCCTGCTAAATTTGACACCATTGATTTCATATTTGATGACATGGGTTACTATATATACCATGATAAGTTATAGTATTAGTGTCAGCGCACAAACAGAGGAGTTGTATAGTGATGCTTCCCCGCATCAACAATCTCCCCGCCTCACCAAGGCAGCGCTGGCACCCGTGGTACAGTGGATGGAGCTTGGAGTAACTATACATAGGTTCATGGACAAAGCCTGGGGTCCACCATGATTCTCCCCTGAAAGACTCGCCATCCACTCTCTATTTTTTAATTTCCTGCTAAATTTGACACCATTGATTTCATATTTGATGACATGGGTTACTATATATACCATGATAAGTTATAGTATTAGTGTCAGCGCACAAACAGAGGAGTTGTATAGTGATGCTTCCCCGCATCAACAATCTCCCCGCCTCACCAAGGCAGCGCTGGCACCCGTGGTACAGTGGATGGAGCTTGGAGTAACTATACATAGGTTCATGGACAAAGCCTGGGGTCCACCATGATTCTCCCCTGAAAGACTCGCCATCCACTCTCTATTTTTTAATTTCCTGCTAAATTTGACACCATTGATTTCATATTTGATGACATGGGTTACTATATATACCATGATAAGTTATAGTATTAGTGTCAGCGCACAAACAGAGGAGTTGTATAGTGATGCTTCCCCGCATCAACAATCTCCCCGCCTCACCAAGGCAGCGCTGGCACCCGTGGTACAGTGGATGGAGCTTGGAGTAACTATACATAGGTTCATGGACAATGCCTGGGGTCCGCCATGATTCTTCCCCTGAAAGACTCGCCAGCCACTCTGTATTTTTTTTAATTCCTGCTCATTTTGACACCATTGATTGTATATGTGATGACATTACTATTTTAAATGTAATTAGTTAATGAACCTCATATAAATATACTACGGCAATTTACGGCTGGTACCGGCACATTGTACGACTTGTAAATAAATTATGAAATGTGGTCCATATTCTGTTAATTACAGTATTTGTCTTGTACATTTATATCCCTAGTTGGTCAAATACTAACTGCTAAAAAGTGCTAAACATACTGTCCTTTTCACCCCAAGCACTGAATGCTACATGTAAATAATGCTACCTATCTGTACTCCACTAAAGAACTAAGTGCTAAAAAATGCTACACTCATATCCCTAGTTGGTCAAAAACTAGTCCTTTTCACCCCAAGCACTAAGTGCTAAATAATGCTACCTATCTGTACTGCACTAAAGAACTAAGTGCTAAAAAATGCTACTCTCACTGTGTACTATCATGGCAAAGAACTGAGTGCTAATAAATGTTAATTTAGCATTTTTTAGCACTTTCTACGCGGCCATAGTTTACCATAATTATTATTATTATCGAACAACAGATTTTTCGGAAACCTTTCGTAACAGTTTTCAATGAGGAAAAAATATAAAATAAAGATAGCCCATTAGCAGATAGGTGTAGCTGATATAAGCTATAAGGGGTTGTGATAGCTGATAGCCGCAATAGCTAAGTTTTCAATGAGGGAAAAAATATATAATAAAGATAGGCCTAGCCCATTAGCAGATAGGGGTAGTTAATATAGTGATAGCTGATAGCTCAATAGCTACGTTTTCGAGTGAAAAAATAAAAAATAAAAATACCCTATTAGCAGATAGGGGTAGCTAATATAAGCTAACGGGTTGTGATAGCTGATAGCTCAATAGCTACGTTTTCGAGGGAAAAAATAAAAAATAAAAATACCCTATTAGCAGATAGGGGTAGCTAATATAAGCTAACGGGTTGTGATAGCTGATAGCTCAATAGCTACGTTTTAGAGGGGAAAATATAAAATAAAGATAGCCCATAAGCAGATAGGGGTAGCTAATATAAGCTAACGGGTTGTGATAGCTGATAGCTCAATCGCTAAGTTTTCGAGGGAAAAAAATATAAAATAAAGATAGCCCATTAGCAGATAGGGGTAGCTAATATAAGCTAACGGGTTGTGATAGCTGATAGCTCAATAGCTACGTTTTCCAGGGGGAAAAAATATAAAATAAAGATAGCCCATTAGCAGATAGGGGTAGCTAATATAAGCTAACGGGTTGTGATAGCTGATAGCTCAATAGCTACGTTTTCCAGGGGGAAAAAAATATAAAATCAAGATAGCCCATTAGCAGATAGGGGTAGCTAATATAAGCTAACGGGTTGTGATAGCTGATAGCTCAATAGCTACGTTTTCCAGGGAAAAAATAAAATAAAATCAAGATAGCCCATTAGCAGATAGGGGTAGCTAATATAAGCTAACGCGTTGTGATAGCTGATAGCTCAATAGCTACGATTTCCAGGGGGAAAAAAATATAAAATCAAGATAGCCCATTAGCAGATAGGGGTAGCTAATATAAGCTAACGCGTTGTGATAGCTGATAGCTCAATAGCTACGATTTCGAGGGGAAAAAATATAAAATCAAGATAGCCCATTAGCAGATAGGGGTAGCTAATATAGGCTAACGGGTTGTGATAGCTGATAGCTCAATAGCTACGTTTTCCAGGAAAAAAATATAAAATCAAGATAGCCCATTAGCAGATAGGGGTAGCTAATATAAGCTAAACATTACTTTTGTTAGGGGTACCCCTTTAGCTGATAGCGATAGCTAATATACGATCCCTATACATATACATGTATAATAGTAACAAAAATCTCGTTACATTTAGCAAAAAAGGGCTACTGTTAGAATATATAATATACACATAAATAGCTCCTAATAGCCAAGGCCCTTAAAAAAAACTGTAATACCGCACCTAACTCGTCATGCCCGGGTCATTCCCGTAAATGTTTACAAGGTTACTAATCTATTAATCAAGTAACCCAATAAGGCTCCATTTGGTTGCATCTCGCAGTTGTCATTATTAGTTTTATCATCGAGAAGTGAGCAATTGGGCGCAATACATTTGGGCAACACAGCATGTTGTTGATAACGAGTGGTCAACACACGGGTAGTAGTACGTTACGCATGACGTTGTGTGTGCGAGAGTAATACCCGGTCGGTCCGGTCGGTCACTGTACGAAAATGGAAAGACAAATTCGGCCTATTTGTCGATATTTTACAGCTGCAAAGTTAGCTGGCAGATCACTGTTTAATCAACATGATTTACCTCGACAAGCACTGCATACAAATGTCATCTGTAAAAACAGCTTGACTCGTGCATCATCAATATCATCACATGTCGTAGGTCAACGACAACAACATAGTCATAAACAAACGCAACAAAAACAACGTTTAGCCTACACTACTACAAATACAGCGCTCGATAGCGAAGAACTGCAGGTGGATTTCGCTGAGAGCGTTCCTGGAAAACAACCTAAATATGCTAGTCTTAATTTTAACCGAGCGGACACGGCCTTTGAGAAAAAGACGACCCTGGAACTGTTACGAGCATTCGTAGTGCTCAGTTTGTCTAGTTATGGTTTTATTGTCGACAACAGTACCCAGGTGCGTGTGTCTATAATAAATAATGTGGGGGGTCAAAAACCCTTACAGTAGTACAAAAATATTCTACTATAAAATGATAACATTAATATATTCGGTTTTAAATAATTTAGAAGCCATGATCTTGACATCTTGACTTGACAGGTTGACTTGGCAGGTCATCCATGCATGTATGTATGTGTGTATCACTATCAGTGCATAAATAACATCCACAATATACAATACATGTGGCAATTTTCATTGATTTGACTAGCTGATCTGAATAGATTATCAATCCATTGTTTTCAGTATTTACCATGCATGATTAGGCTTGCTGTTAATAATTCGAATACGTTTATATATTGCGGAAAGGTAGAAATATGATGTAATTGTTTGAATAAGTTCATCTGGATTGTTTGTAGACATAATATAAGTCTCAATAGATAGCTATATACAGTAGGGTATCAGAGTATATCTAGCTCTATATCTTATTCCTAGCTCTCATTATACACGTGAAGTATCACTCAGAGATGGTGCGTTAGTGATTCCTTAAAGGGACACAATGTCATGTTGAATTTTTTTAATTTTAATTAATTTACTTCAGAATTCAAGATGAACAATTTGCCATTATTGTTTTTTCTACTATAACAAAACCCAGCAAAACTTAATTGAAACAATGTTTTAAATATGTTGGAATACCACGTAAAATGCTGATCGGGCCCGATCAGCATTTTTTGAATCGACGTTTCGTTGTACAAAGAGGGCTGATTTTTCTTAATCCTTATAGGTGTAAGTTCATGTAATAAAATTGTAAAAATATACAAATCCCAGTTTTTAGGTCGTCCGTAGGAAGAGACCTTATGGCAGCATCCTTCGTCTGTGTTGTCTGTGTGTCAACAATTTGGTATACTCTTTTTGTTTTGTCCATTTCTTTTCCATACAATGACCAATTGCAATCATTATTATGCAGTTTGAATCTTCCGTCCTATACTTGCAATGCATTGGTAAAGACCTATTATTCTGCAACTTGTGTCACTGAAGTGAACTTGGTGACCAAGTTCACTCATTATTGTGTTTTGAGAATCTTCCGTCCATTCATTTACACAGAGCTTTGAACTCGAGTTAATCAAGTATTGGACTGTTTTTTTAAATAAAAAAATCGGTCATCCGATTTTTTTTACTGTTTCGGACAGTTTGGAATAAGAGCTTTTGATTGGTTCAATGTTTTTGCTGGATTGACCCATACATTTGAAGGGTTTGAAACTGTAATTTTTAGTTAAAACTTTTCATAACTGACGCTGGATAAATAATTGACATATTTGTGTATTTTCTATAAAGAAACAAAATATAATGATTAATATATATTTTAACAAGACAATAGAATGATAATTTTGTTAATTTTGGATGGGAAACATGTTGAAAAAACTATCTTCTTTACTAGTCAATTAGCCCCTACCGTCACTATAATATAACCCCCTATTTAACTCAATGGAACAATCCAAATTAACATCCTGAACTGTAAACAGTAAACAACAAACAAGATGGCCGACACCTGTGGTACATTTTGTGTGGAGCTGAGGTTCCATGAAAAGAGTAAAATACAATAAACATGGACAAGGTAAATTAATGCAAACAGTGTGAATACTCCTTGGCTAAAAATGTTGTACTTTTGGTCTTTTTATAGTGGGTTTAAAACTAGGAGAATTTATATCCTTTTTACTAGCTAGGCCGAAAAAATAAAGCTTCTTATTTTTATTTCCGATTTTTGTGCTGGCCTTTATAAACCTAAATTCCCTCAATATTTCCATGATGTTTACACATTCCAATGAAAAAATCAAATAGCAATGATATAGTTAGTCATTTAAAACATATTTTGAAAGCATTTTTACAGTTTTCTTGTTGAAATTCCAGACGAAAATACACCCTAAATAAGCTTATTTCTCATGTGTGCAGGCCTAGGACTAGGCTCACGATTTACCATTCAAAATGAACCAGTGTCTTATTTATAGATGCATTAGCGTTACTTTTGGGGTATATTCAGTAGCGTAGCCAGTGGGGGGGCCGGGGGGGCGAGTCGCCCCCCCGGACACCTAAAATGGGGACGGCGAACCGGAAAAATGGGGACGAGAAGAAGGGGAGAAAAGAGAGAAAGAAGGGGGAAGGAGAGGAAGAAAGAGAAGAGAAAGGGGGAGGAGAGGGAGAAAGAGAAGGGAAAGGGGAAGGAGAGGGAGAAATAGAAGGGAAAGGGGAAGGAGAGGGGAAAGAGAAGAGAAATGGTGACGAAAATTTGTTCGAGAAATTGGTACTGTGCGATTTTGTTTGACTGTGCGATTTTTTTCGGACTGTGCGATTTTTTTTGACACCTCACCCCCCCCCCCCCCCCCCCCCCCCCCCCCCCCCCCCCCCCCCCCACTTACGTGAAATTCACGAGGTAAGTGACTAGAAAAAAAATTGGGGCAACCTTTTACGAAAAAAATTATTTTAGGGACATAAAAAAAAAATAGGGACGATATTGATGCTTGCCCCCCCGGATGAAAATGCTGGCTACGCTACTGGGTATATTGCAATGTAACACAGATGCAAAACTGCAACAGTCACCCCATTTTGAATTTAAAAGAGAGCCCTAGGTGATGATATGATGCTAGCGTGACCTAGGCCTACATGGCCTAGCCTATACTACATTTTGACAAATGGATGGCAATCCTATTTCATATAAATTAACAAGCATAGATGTCCCATCTTTAATTAGAGACAGATTCTCAAAACATAATAATGTAAATATTGGATTCCTTTTTTCGAGCAATACAGTGAAAATTGGTTTCGCCTTGAAAAAAAATCGGACTCGCCGCCTGCGGCTCATCCAATTTTTTTTCTCAAGGCTTAACCAATTTTCACTGTATCGCCCTCAAGTCATCCAATATTGTACCACACTTGGTCAGTGAACTTGGTCAGTTTGGTTACCTGCATGAGTACAATGCAGTCACAAAATGCAGTTAGACTATTTTTTTTATTTTTTTTGTTGAAATATTTTGATAATTTTTTTAGGAATATTTTTTGGGGATTTTGAAAAAATAAAAATAAAAAAAGAGAAATTTTTGGAATTTGAACAACACAAAAATTGGAATTTTTAAAAAAATAAAAATTAAGGATTTTTTTTTTTTAGGTTTTTTTTTTGTTTTTAATTTTAATTTTTTGAGAATTTTTTGGGGATTTTTAAAAAAATAAATAAAAATTTAAGGATTTTTTTTTTTTTTTTAGGAAAAAAAAAATTCGGATTTTTTTTTTTCAGGATTTTTTTTATTTTTAGGAAACAAAATTAATTGTCTGTTCTTTGGAACAAAAAAATGTTATTGATATTTTTACAATATTATGGGTGATTTTTTTAATTTTTGTTGATTTTTTTGTTGTTGTCAAGTCAGATTCTCACTGCATAATAATGATAAAATCGGACGGATTTTTTCGCATGATACACAAATATATTGGTCTCGCTATGAGTTTTAAAAATATTGTGCTCAACTGCGTCTCGCACAATATTTTTTAAAAACTCATAGCTCGACCAATATCTTTGTGTATCACGCTCAATCCATCCGATTTTATATCAAACTTCGGTCATAGATGCAACATGGAAACCTTCATATGTTAATGAGGTCAAAGGTCACATACCAAGGTCAAAGGTCATCTGAGGTCAATATGTATAATTTAGTACACACTTTTTGTATTGTCCGTTTCTTTTCCATACAATGACCAATTGCAACCATTATTATGCAGTTCGAATCTTCCGTCCTATACTTGCAATGCATTGGTAAAGACCTATTATTCTGCAACTTGTGTCACTGAAGTGAACTTGGTGACCAAGTGTATTCATTATATTATGTTTTGAGAATCTTCCGTCCATTCATTTACACAGCTTTGAACTCGAGTTAATCAAGTATTGGACTGTTTTTTTAAATAAAAAAATCGGTCATCCGATTTTTTTACTGTATCGGACAGTTTGGAATAAGAGCTTTTGATTGGTTCAATGTTTTTGCTGGATTGACCCATACATTTGAAGGGTTTGAAACTGTAATTTTTAGTTAAAACTTTTCATAACTGACGCTGGATAAATAATTGACATATTTGTGTATTTTCTATAAAGAAACAAAATATAATGATTAATATATATTTTAACAAGACAATAGAATGATAATTTTGTTATTTTTGGATGGGAAACATGTTGAAAAACTATCTTCTTTACTAGTCAATTAGCCCCTACCGTCACTATAATATAACCCCCTATTTAACTCAATGGAACAATCCAAATTAACATCCTGAACTGAAAACAGTAAACAACAAACAAGATGGCCGACACCTGTGGTACATTTTGTGTGGAGCTGAGGTTCCATCAGAATTACTCATGAAAAGAGTAAATACAATAAACATGGACAAGGTAAATTAATGCAAACAGTGTGAAATACTCCTTGGCTAAAAATGTTGTACTTTTGGTCTTTTTATAGTGGGTTTAAAACTAGGAGAATTTATATCCTTTTTACTAGCTAGGTCGAAAAAATAAAGCTTCTTATTTTTATTTCCGATTTTTGTGCTGGCCTTTATAAACCTAAATTCCCTCAATATTTCCATGATGTTTACACATTCCAATGAAAAAATCAAATAGCAATGATATAGTTAGTCATTTAAAACATATTTTGATAGCATTTTTACAGTTTTCTTGTTGAAATTCCAGACGAAAATACACCCTAAATAAGCTTATTTCTCATGTGTGCAGGCCTAGGACTAGGCTCACGATTTACCATTCAAAATGAACCAGTGTCTTATTTATAGATGCATTAGCGTTACTTTTGGGGTATATTGCAATGTAACACAGATGCAAAACTGCAACAGTCACCCCACTTTGAATTTAAAAGAGAGCCCTAGGTGATGATATGATGCTAGCGTGACCTAGGCCTACATGGCCTAGCCTATACTACATTTTGACAAATGGATGGCTATCCTATTTCATATAAATTAACAAGCATAGATGTCCCATCTTTAATTAGAGTCAGATTCTCAAAACATAATAATGTAAATATTGGATTCCTTTTTTCGAGCAATACAGTGAAAATTGGTTTCGCCTTGAAAAAAAATCGGACTCGCCTGCGGCTCGTCCAAATTTTTTTTCAAGGCTTAACCAATTTTCACTGTATCGCCCTCAAGTCATCCAATATTGTACCACACTTGGTCAGTGAACTTGGTCAGTTTGGTTACCTGCATGAGTACAATGCAGTCACAAAATGCAGTAGACTATTTTTTAAATTTTTGTTGTTGAAATATTTTGATAATTTTTTTAGGAATATTTTTGGGGGATTTTTAAAAAAAAAAATTAAAAAAAGAGAAATTTTTGGAATTTAAACAACACAAAAATTGGAATTTTTTTTAAAAAAAATTTTAGGAATTTTGTTTTTGGGGTTTTTTTTTTTAAAAAATTGTTATTTTTTGAGAATTTTTTTGGGATTTTTAAAAAATAAAAAAAATAAAAATTAGGATTTCTTTTTATTTGTTAGGGAAAAAAAAAATTGATTTTTTTTTTTTTTCAGGATTTTTTTATTTTTAGGAAACAAAATTAATTGTCTGTTCTTTGGAACAAAAAAATGTTATTGATATTTTTACAATATTATGGGTGATTTTTTTAAATTGTTGTTGATTTTGTTGTTGTCAAGTCACATTCTCACTGCATAATAATGATAAAATCGGACGGATTTTTTCGCATGATACACAAATATATTGGTCTCGCTATGAGTTTTAAAAATATTGTGCTCGACTGCGTCTCGCACAATATTTTTTAAAACTCATAGCTCGACCAATATCTTTGTGTATCACGCTCAATCCATCCGATTTTATATCAAACTTCGTTAATAGATGCAACATGGACACCTTCATATTATATAGGCCGGGAGCCAAGAAGATTTAATCAGCTGAGAAGGTACAAAAGGTTTGATGGTATGAGTAGGTCAGTTAGGGGTCAAAAGTCAATCATTTGTGTTGCTGCCGGGTCGCATCCTGTACGGGGGCCCTGGGTGTCACGATATAGGGGGCCGAAAAATGTGTTTAATCAGCCGAAGAGGTACATGGACAAAACTGGTTGGATATGATTCCTTAGAGGGTAACAACGGTAGCAATGACAACAACTTTTGCCTGTACGGGGCCCCAGACAGTAGCTTCAAAGGGCCCCCAAATATGGTTTTAATCAGCCGAAGAGGTACATGGATGAAACCTTTTGCATTGGAACTATTACACATAGGGGTATACAAAAATACCAATGACAGCAACTTTTGCCTGTACGGGGCCCCAGACAGTAGCCCCAAAGGGCCCAACTGATGTATTCAGCCGAAGAGGTACATGGATGAATCTTTTTGATTTGGAACTAGTGCATGATAGGATATACAAAAATACCAATGACAGCAACTTTTGCCTGTACGGGGCCCCAGACAGTAGTCCCAAAGGGCCCACAAATATGGTTTTAATCAGCCAAAGAGGTATATGGATGAAACTTTTTGCATTGGAACTATTACACATTGGGGTGTACAAAAATACCAATGACAGCAACTTTTGCCTGTACGGGGCCCCAGACAGCAGCCCCAAAGGACCCAACTGATTTATTCAGCCGAAGAGGTACATGGATGAATCTTTTTGATTTGGAAGTAGTGCATGATAGGATATACAAAGATACCAATGACAGCAACTTTTGCCTGTACGGGGCCCCAGACAGTAGCCCAAAGGGCCCGACTGATTTATTCAGCTGAAGAGGTATGGATGAACCTTTTTGATTTTGAACTATTGCATGATAGGATACAAAAATACAAATGACAGCAACTTTTGCCTGTACGTGGCCCCAGACAGTAGCCCCAAAGGGCCCCCTAATATGGTTTTAATCAGCCGGAGAGGTAAATGGATGAATCTTTTTTATTTGGAACTATTACATTATAGGATGTACACAAATACCAACGACAGCAACTTTTGCCTGTTCGGAGCCCCAGACAGTAGCCCCAACTGATTTATTCAGACGAAGAGGTATACGGATGAATCTCTTTGCATTGGAACTATTACATGTTGGGATATATAAAAAAAAACCAATGACAGCAACTTTTGGCTGTACGGGGCTCCCAGACAGTAGCCCCAAAGGGGCCCACATGTCCGAACTGATTTATTCAGCCAAAGAGATACATGGACGACTCTTTTTGAATAAGTGTTACATGTAAGGACATACAAAAACGCCATTGGCAGCAACTTTTGCCTGTACAGGGCCCCAGACAACAGCCCCAAAGGGGGATTTATTCAGCCAAAGAGGTACCTGATTGAAACTTTTTGCATTGGAACTATTACATTGTTGATGTATATAAAATGCCAATGACTGATAACATTTTCTATACAGGGAGGCCTTAACAGTAGCCTCAAATGACCCAAATGGTTTTTTTCTTTCAGCGGCGACCCCGGAGGTACGTGGATTGAATCTGCCCCCCCCCCCCCTATAGTGATCAACGTCTTCCAATTAGTAGTTTTAGTGGTAGTACACTTTTA